>OY757237.1:79737773-79867564 GCA_963583995.1 Xylota segnis | reverse complement strand
ATACATGGCATTGTCTGAATGATATGATTGTTTTAATGTGTATATGTAGTATGTGTGTATACCCGCTCCTGGATCCGGATCCCTCATGAGAGAGAAAGACACAAACACTTACACAATACAAAACACCAATCCAATTCCGTTTTTATTTTCGAATCATTCTGACAGAACAAAACTACAATACCTCATTGTTTCCATCATCCACACACTGTTTCATAAACACACAACGAAATCGCTCTGACCACCCGCGCCCCCCCGTCGTTCTCGTCGTTGTCGCCGTCACCATTGTCGATTGCATTTAATGCGAGCAGGATTCGTGTGTACCCTGCGCGTTCAGTTCACCTTGGGAAAAGGCATGCCAGAGCTAAACCGACTTACATGTGGGATCAGAATTCTATCGGTCTCCGTGGCATTGTTCATGGATAGAAGGAAGGAATCCATCAGCGTAATTGTACACCCAAAACCGACGAAAAACAGTGCGCTTTTGCATTATAATGGCCGATGTATTCAGCAGCCAGCCAGCCAGCCAGGACTCGCACTCACCACCCAGTGGTTGTTATTATTTTGGAACGTATGTCTGGGACGTTTTCCATCGGGCGAATATTACTCTCACTTCCCCCTCTGCCTCGGCTACCGTGGGTTTATTTAATTAAATATACAATCAAAAGGCAGACGTCGAGAGTGACGAGCAGCAGAACACCGACCGAACAGTAGTGTCGGTGTGGCAATGGCGGGTAATTCGTCATTCGTTGTATTCCCAGGACACAAGCGCACATTAAAGAGGGTGGCAATGTGGATGCGAGAAAAACTATTGTGATCATGGCAATAGCGTAAGGGAGAGAGATCAACATATTGGCCTGGGGAATAAAAGGACTCGCAGATGATTGCAATGATGCCAATTTGACGTTGTGTGCGATGCGGTGTGCTGATGCTGCTGCAGTCGCGTACGTATGATATGATGGACCGCTTGCCGTGCAGAGTCCAAGGAGTGCGTATTTTATGATTGAATGATGCTTTGCACGTGCACCAAACCCTGGGAAACGGACATTTTTCTGTGCGTGAGCGAGTGTATGTTTAAAAATTTTCCGGTAATTACACTTGGGAAATTTTTAGACAAAAAAAGAACAATATAATAATTGGATCGGATCGAGTAATAAATTATCATCAGCATGGAATATGAGATTTAAGGTTTTACTACTGCTCTAAGGGACTAGGGCTTAGAAATTTAATATAATTTGATTAATGATTTCACATAAATCCAATCAAATTAACTGTAATTAGAAAGAATACATGAATTTCAAAAATACATATTTCGTGGATTTTATAGTTTTGTAAGGGTGAGTATAACTATGAAGACTAGCAAAAATTGCGCCTAGATTTTCTAGATTTTCTAATTTCTGAACGCTTCCTTTTTTTATGTCATCTTTGAAGTAGAGACTTTCTGAAGTAGAGACTTATAATTTAAACCATCGATTGAGACACGCTAGAACAGCAAATTCAAACTTATTATGAAAATGGTTGATCTTTTAAAAATACATAATGTCAAATCATATTTAGTGATGAATGAAGGTTATTTCACTTTAAATGGATATGTCAACAAACAAAATTGTCACATCTGAGCAGAAGAAAATAATAATTTCAGAAAAATTATAACATCCATAAAAAGGTGCGGTTTTTTGGGCTGGTGGAATTATTGGTAATTTTTTTTTTGGAAGATGCAAAAGAAAGAGCTGTTGCTGCCAATGGAGAGCGCTATAGACAAATGATTAAGATTTGTTTGACCCTAAAAGAAAGACATGGAAAATCTTTATTTTTAACAGGATGAAGCTACGAGCCACACAACATATGGATGCATTGATCTATTGCAGTCTTAATTCCCAGGTCGAATAATTTCACGTAATGGTGAGACGCCCACTGGAGATTTACCACCATCTGAATACTTTCTTTTTTGAAAGATAAAGTCTATACAGATAAGCCAATAACAATTGTACAATTGAAAAACAACGTTAGAACCGAAATTGATGCACTTAATGCGGTAAGGTGTGAGCGAGTCCTTAAAAATATTACTGTTCGTACAAGGGGCAGAGAACATTTAAATAATGTTATTTTCCCAAAGAGACATTTTTTTTTTAAACTGAATCAGTACAAAAGATGTAAGTAATTACATGTTTGATTTTCTACGCACGGCTTTTGAAAGACACTTTAGTATTCTTCAGTTAGGAGTACGTATCAACTTTCAAACATCGCAGTATTGTTTGAGTGTCAAACATAAAATCATATCATTCCTTGACAGATGTCAAGTAAAATCTATGAACGTGAGAAACACGTCTAATTGTGAAAATTCACTATAAAAATGGTGAATTTATCACGAAGACATTTTGTAAAGTTCGTACTTTCTTCGGTCGCATGAATTAACCTCTCCCTTAGATTGTGCGGAGCTAGGCTTCATTCTTTGGGAATACGTTGGTCTAACGACTCAAGAGCTCAAAGATAATATCACAGCTATTATTCGACAAATCAAGTTCCAAGTGGGCGAAAACGTCAAATAGGTGACATTTATCAGATATTCCGAGCAACATGAAATGGTAGTCTGTTGTTAATTTAAAATTAAAAAAAATATCCACACTTTATGGAACTCTCTTTTTGAATAGTTTTTTTCAACTAATAAATTCAAATGTACATATGTAGATACATAAGAGCTTAAGGTCTCGCCATACAGAGTGAATTTTACCCACGCATACTGCCTTCTGCAAGTCGGCGGCGTTGAAACGTTGAATCATACAGTTTTTGTGGCTTCCTTATCGCCATAAATGAAGAAATTAATGGAATGGGTGCGGATCAATACATGTCTGTACGACACAGGTGATGAAAACTGCACAAATATCATATAGAAAGGAGAGATATGGAAAACAATTGGAGTACTCACAGCGGCAAACATACCGCCCTTTAACGCGGGGGTAGAACGCCACGTCAAAATAATCTTACCGCGGAGTAAAATAATTAAAACGTGAAGTAAAAAAACCACTGTTTGACGAGACCTTGGGATGTAGATGAGTGTCATACGTCATATATAAACTTGGACCGTACTCACGAAAGCAATATGCACCACGTGATTTGGTAGATTGTACTTTAAAAACGATACACTTCATCCGTTGTGAAGGAAACTACTTATTCTGTAGCATTACATGTTGGTTAGTTCGCAACTTTAGCCCTGATTATTCATCGAGCTTAGAACTGCAAATCCTTATATCTGAAACAGTAAATACAAGCCTCGCTAATTGAGCGCGGATTGTAACTTCAGTCAAATCAAACTCTGGGCATATCCAATCAGTCAAACTTCCAAACAACAATATCGTTTTCCAAGCGAAGGTTTTAACCAGTGTCAGTAGGCGCTGGAAGTCAGCAATGATATCAGTATTTGCTTTGTAAAGAGCTTAAGGTTAGACTCTACTGCATTTCTGGACATAAAGACATATTAGTTGGGGGAACTACGATTCAGTGGTTAGTGCTCTGAACTACTGAATGGAAGATTCCAAGTCTCGCGACATGTTTAACATTAGAAAGAAACATTAGAAAGTGTTTAAATATAAAAAAAATTATATAAAGAATAGAACACCAACGACACGAAGTGTTAGGTCCTATCGGGTCATTTGGTGCCACATGTATTTGTTTTTATTGTGATCCGGAATTTAGAATACCAAAAAGAAAGGAAAGGTGATCTTAAAGGCAACCTGTCTCGTCAACAAATTGTGCCACCACCTTCAGCTTAATTCACCAAAAACTTCGAGTCCAAGAGCCTTAAATTGTAAAGATACTCATTTTAAAATTGTGGGCCTGTACATCCGTACAAATATCAACCACAGAAACCTCTACAATGTTTTACTCAGGTAGAGTAAAGGTGGGAGGTTTTTAGTAGATTGTATCAATTTTTGGTCTGTAGTAGATCCAAAGGTTTGAACTGCGTAGTTCTTTGACAGGTAAAGAAGGTTTCGAATTTCAAAAAACATTAAGGTAGACCACCTTTTTACAGAAGTCTTATAAACAATTACTAACTCTTTCATTCGCAGAAAGTTTGCCTTCATTGCTAAAATACCAACTCTATAAACGTATGCTGTGAACTTCAGACAGTAGTACCTCCATTTACTACAAAACTATGTCCCTTTCATTTTATCCTTAAACCACACTGCATTCCGATTAAATCTCGCTTGACAAAACCTATACTCATACCCTTCAGATCCATTTAACATTAAAAATGCGGACTTCCGCTCTAATAATGGCAAACACTGGCGCTGCGAATTTCCGTTTAAAATTAACGCAAAAAAATATTCAACACAATCCCTAGTCATAAACAAATTTTTGTGACAATTATGTATAATTCCACAATGGATCCAGCCAACAAAAAAAAAAAAACCCACAAGAAAACCAAAACAAATAAAAGACTTCCACAAAAAAAAGCAAAAAGGAAAAAAAAATACATATACCTTCCCCCAAAAGCATAAGCTAAGCCACATAACAGATAATTTCGAAAACATTCCCCCAACTCTGAGGAAACCTCTAAGGGCCCGGCGGGGAAGGATCCGAGTCCTTAGCGGCGTAATTACCATTTAGCGTGTGCACGGAAAAAGCATTTATAAAAAAAAAACACAGAACCAAAAATTAAGGGACACACAGAGATTCCAACGCTAGATGGAATGAAGCAAAATTAAAAGGACGCCCCCTGTCTCATAACACACACAAACGCGCGTATCTATGTGCCGAGCAGAGCAGAGAGAGATAATTACGAAAATTTTCGTTCCATTTATTCATTTTATTCATTGTTTAAACAATTATAACACAACAGTAAACCTAATCTGTGCTCATCTTCTTCGTCGGTCGTTCGCTCGTTCGTCCTTTTTGATGCGACCGACACGATGCGCAATGTAATAGAATCTAATGCTGATGGTTGCCTTCGCCGCATCATGGATCCTTAACTACACTGTACACTCTGGCACTGTCGTTTGCAGACATATTGCGGCCAGGGTCATTACAGGAACGACGTTCCTTATTATTAGGCTAAGGATACCACAAGAAGAATAGAGGTATCCTTCATTCTTCATCTCATTTCCGTACGTCCATTGTTAATTTTCTGGAGCACAAATGTTAATAAGATGCTCTCTCTCTGGTTGAAATGGACAGACAGACGGAAGGAAACAAACCACTTTTATCTGCATACACTTTTTGGGGACGAGTAGGTGGAGTGCGGTCCTTCACTTGGGAATGCAAACAAAGAGAGACATGTACAAGATGAGTGATTACTTTGTTTTGTTCAACGAAAGGACGGGGGAACATTACGCAAGGAAATTAATATTTTTTCAAACTGATGATCAAATCTGGCACAGAGGGGGAGAGGAGGGCTAATAAGTGTCTATAAAGTCAGCACAGCGATAATCCAAATATTGATAACAGATGATAGAAATAATGGGTGTTTGGGACTTTATATCTACAATTAAGGCATCTTACAAGATGTTTATGCATACAACAGCTCTAGATTAGGTTGGAGAAAAATACAATCCGATAAAAGAACAAAGTGGAGGGTTGACGATACTAGCTTTTGCTAAATAAGATAAAGAAATTGCCCACAAAGTTTGGTGGAATAATAATGTATGTACATACTATGAACTATAAAGAATCCAATCATTTTCGAATTTAATTCATCTGAATGCATCGAACATTTTTCACTGTAATGGCTTCAACTTAGAAAATCAGTTTGGAATCATGATTGATCAATCTTCTTTAGCAATTAGAATGTTGAAGACAATGTTAAGTCACTGAAAGCTTTCTATTTGTTGAAGCCATTTGAAGTCTTTGAAATCATTTATGTCATTCTGGGTTGCCAATCTTCATTAAAATCAGCAATATATTGTTTTTTTTTAATGAAATTTGAAGAAGTCTAACAATGTTTGAAATCTTTTGGCTTAGACCTAATCAAATAAAACACTGAAGAAGGTTGAAGATTGTTAAGGACTCGGTATCTACATCAAATGCTTATTGGACACATATTTTCCGAATCAAAACAAAGAAGAACCACGTCTCTTAAATACACCTATGAATAATAAATATTCTAGTATTCTGCAAATAGGTTATATAAATCACTGTTAAGTAAGAAGCACCAGTGGGAATAAACGTCGTTGGCTTGAATGTAATGAGCTAGTACAATCTCTACAAAACTTGCAATTATAAAGCATAGAGCCTCAAAGTCAAAAATAATGATTCCACGGAGAAGACTGACCAAATTGGGAAGAAATGAAGAATGGTTCTTCGACGCTGAACTAATTGAAATAGTCACAGCTTACAGGTATTTGGGAATAAATTCAGTACCGTATATAATTCTAACTCCACACCTCGAACAGAAACTAACTAACTCCAAAAACTCTTATGAATGCTGTTTGAAAAAATATAATTGCCAAAAAGGCAGCGAAATAGAGCTTTTTTTAAAAGGGACGTGCTATAATTGTCAAACTTATATTTTAGAAAAAAAACCTCACCTTTGCACACTTTAATGTGTTTAAGTCTCCATTAGAGAAAATACGTTCCAAACATCTTTTCGAAACCACGGTAGACTGGATAAAATAATGAACATTTTGGAAACTTTCGAGGTTTTCACACTTAAAAAATAGCTTTACGAAATATAAGAACCGATCAGCGACACGACCAAGTTTTGATTGGGTTAGTAGTTATTTTAACGACATTTTCTATACACTAAACAGGGTCAATTGCAATGTCTTACATATATAACTATTTACAAGCAACTGAAAACTATATTGTTTCTAAATATTATATTACTCATATTTGTTTTTTTCGTCAGGCAACATCCAATTTTTAAAAACTGTTTCATAAATAAACATTTACAGAGGAATGTCAAGCCAGGCTTGGATAAAAGGTTCAGTCATAAACATACTTAAAAATGAACTTTATTTTAATTAACATAAACAAACCCAACAATGAGTTTAATTTAAACAAACAAAAAGCTTGGAATACGAATCAAACGGAATGTACATTTCTTTTAAAGCAATAAGTCAAACGAGGAATTAGTTATTAATATCTCGTATGCTTTTCTTTGGCTTTCAAAACGGCTTTCAGTCTGTAAGACAAGATGGATTCATTTGAAATTTCGGAGTGACGGTTTCTGGAATTTTAGCTCATTCTCTTGTTAAGATAACTTCTCTTATTTGCGTATCTGCCGGTCTAAATGTTCAATTGGATTTAGATCTGGTGATTGTGGAGGATGCTTCAATTGTTTTGGGATATGGTATAGCAGCCATTCTCGAACAAGATACGATTCATGCTTGGGGCAGTTCTCGTGTTGATACACCCACGTTTTAAATTTTTTTAAAGAAATATTCATGTACCCTTTAGTATTCATTGTGGACTGGATGAATACTAAATTTCTCACCCTTAGACGGCGCTACACATTCGAAAACCCTCTTTCAACCCTCGCCAATGTATTACTGTGGAAGTAATATTTTGAGGCACTAGATACTTATTTCTTAACCTCTTCAAATTGTTTTTGGCCCAACTTGGTTTTTTCACTGATTATTATTTTACGAATTCCATTCTCTTAGATGTATTTACTTTAGGTAGTATTCAAGGCACGGCGAATAGTTTTTTGTTTTCTTTCTGGAAATATTTTTGACGATTTTCAAGGGACTTGCGTTGGATTTTCCCTTCTTTGACTACTTCCCGAGTTACGCGTTATGTTTTCTTAGCATTTGTTTAAGTATCTGTCTAAACAAATGTTTTTTGTATTTTTTGCACAAATCTATCTTTGTCACAAAGAAGTTAATTTAGACCAAACGAATACATACTGATTTTCTGTATAAAAACTATCACAAGTTACTTATTTTCATCATTCCACGACTTCCAAGTTAACTTTCGACGTTAAAATCGTGCTAATCAATTTTTGAGCAAGGCATCATTGCCATTGAAGTCAACATACAACAACATTTTCGCACATAGACTCTAGTCGGTCAGATCAGTCAGTGGTCAACGAACTACAAAGATTTTTCCACAAAGTACGATTCAACCCACGACCTTAAGAATCTGATTAGCATGAAGTGAACATAGTTTTTACGAGGTTCACGAGGATTCCACGACTTCTCTCTCGCATTGGACCCGCATTTATGAAGATCAGATTTTACTTTACCAAACTTGTCGGTCTGTATAGGATGAGGATATTGTGGTCGGACTGGCATTGCCACCAAATGTAGTGTCTACTTACGTTCTCTATGAATAGAGTCCGACAACATTAGGATTCGACTCCGAAAAGAACACAACTGCTGAAATGAAACAAAGAATAATTTCTAGTTTCTTTGGGATAGGAAGAAAATAACCCTTCCAACAAAAGAAGTAAGGAGCGGCGATTATAGAAGATTCTTCTATTCCCGTCCTATAAGGACACACTTAACTAAATGTTTTCGACAGAAGCTTTGGAAATAATTTTGGCGAAATATGAACCAGATATGACGATAGGATAGACACTGCTTAAAGGATGTAGCGTGTGACAAACGCAATTATATACATATATCAATACGCCAGCGAAAGTGGTAAAGCGAGTAGCGAACATGTGCAGCAAGAGAACCGTCCATCACAGAGCTGGTAGGCTCTTGTCGCGGGGCTGATACAATGCACATAAGACAAACAATCACGCATTACCAGATTGTATACATGCATCCACTTGTGCAGTATGTTTGTGAATTGTGGTTTTTTACACCGATTTTTACGCTGCAGGGAAATAACTTCAAAGGTATTTACTTCACAAGGGAATTAATGTCACCTGAAGTGAGAAATTTAACGCTTACTATCCAATGATACTATCAACCGAATGACAAAAGATATGGAAACATGTTGTATTATATGCATATATAATCTATTATGCGAGTTGGAATTGGTAGAAAGTACAGGGACTTTCCATGTAACAAAACAATGGGTTTTCTATTAAGAATACTTAGTATTTACTAGCCTAATAGCCTATACAGCACAGGTTAGATACGTAAGGACATAAGCCTTCCAAAATGATGACGAATATGCGTTGCAGAAGTTTTAGGTCACCATAATGCAAAGCCTCCCGCTCAGTTGTTAGTTATTTTATTACAGAATCGAATAAAAATAATTAAATAAGTATAGACGTTTGTCTCGGGGAAAGTTGCTTTCACTCCTTTATGCCGCTTTTATTCAGGAGAACAAATCAACGTATAACTTCGACTAAGCCAAGTGCACTATACATCCTAACGATTAAATCTCATAATAACGATTCCGAAATATCCTCCGACCAACCAATTACAGCTGACCCCTTTTAAACAAAAGCGAAACGTCTGAATTAAGTATTAAAAATTGCGATCTAAGCCAAAACTTAATTGCCATTGGAAAATGAAAATCCACTTGGCTCCTAGACAAAAGAACAAAACTGACGTGCACCACCCTCAACCTCCCCGTTTTCAAAGTCAAATCATTTCTGATTTATTGTTATTGTTATTGGCGGCGGGATTAAAATCAAACCGACGAAGGACAGAATTTAATAAAAATATCAAAGCTGGCAGCAGCTGTCTTTGTCATTATTAATATCTGTTAATTATTCACTTTAATGTTACATTTAAGGAGTTTCCCTTTGGGTGTATCCAGTTGTGTTCTTCTCGAACGGTTTACTCCCATTGTTAGCGTTTTGTTAAAAATAGAATGAGCGTAGAAAAGAATTTGTTTATTTTAAGAATTATTTATTCAAAAAAAACCATAAAAAACTCAGAGGATGTACTTTTGAAAGTTTCTTCAGCCGAACCGAAAACAAATTCTCGAACCTCATTAAAAATGCACAAAGCACTCAGACAGTGGATTCCGCTGTTCCACTGTAAAATACCACAAAAGTAACAACAACACAAGTTATTGAGGCGCGTAATATTTTACCAAATAATGATAAAAATTTGAAAAGTATTTTTCTGTTTCTGTGTGGAATCTGTGATGTTTATCGAACGTAGGTAGTGAAAAGGAGTTCAAAGACGTTGCGACGGAATGTCAATGGCATTGTATAAAGTTGATCGTCGACACACAGATTCCTTGGAGTGAGGTATTTAAACTTTTCTTTTGGGGGGAATTGCACAAAAATTGTAACTTAAATTAATCATCAATCAGTTTGGCATTTCATCCGTATTATCCGTCGAATACAGAAGTTTCCTTTTTTGGTATCGATCTCTGCTACCTACTACGACTAATTTTCTGAGTGGAAGTCCTTGATTAAGACAAAGTGAGCAGTCAACTAATTAACAGGAAATGAAATGTCACATATCAAATGGCATCGTGTCAATACGTTGGGCCAAGTTGCATAAATTTTCCCACAAACAAAAAAAGAGAAAGGAAAAACAGGAAAATAAATATTCATTCCGCAGAGAACAATTTCCATGAACACACGAATCAATATTATAAAGCTTGCCCTTTCCTCCTTGCCTCTCTTTCTCTCTTGCTTCTGTGTGTTGGTAATCAATTTCAATTTACTTGTGCCCCGGTCATTTATCATTATTTTATTTCTGTCAAAAAAGTTTCGTTTCTCCATCATTAGTAATTATGTCGAATACCTATGAGTAAACAAAATCAATACACACTCCCACCACATGTATATGTATGTATATGTGTATATATGTTCATGCCACGAGAACAAGGAATACAACGTACGTATGTATGCCTTCCAGGAGCAAAAGGAAAACTTTTTCTTGTCCACTTTACTAATCAAACTTTGACATTTCTTGTTCCTTCGTATTGCGTTTGCCATGACATGGCACCCCGAAAAAAAAACCATTAACGCAAAACAAAGGACCTGGCAAGAGAAAATCCATTTTGTCCTTGATGTTATCTATACCTGTGTCTATCTTTGGCTCGCTCTTCGAAACACACACATACACACAGGAACTAAAGGGAATATTTTGAAAATATTCTAAGAACGATGGGCAATTGTCTGTTCATGACCAAAGGTATTTCCTTTAGATCTGCTAGATGAATGGATCAAAGATTAGAGGTAGGTCCTCCACTCTTTATCTCTGTATGTCATTCAAAATGCCTGCGCCTGTTGGACTGTTGGGGGAAGTCATTAATAATTAAGCAAGCACCTTCCCTTTTCCTGAAACGGCCTTTTCATTGGTTAATTAAAAAAAAAAAAGTTACAATCGCTTTCATAATCTATTTAAATAGAATGACGACAGAACTTTATTCTATTGATTCCTGGGGTGCATATGATTTCCACAAGGCGTATAAAGGCTAGGGAGCTCCAGTGCGTTATCCCGGAAAGCACGAGGAGTATACGTAAATCTTTAGCAAGCATTGCACTCAGGGCTGACGTAAGCAAGCTTACATGTGTTTATGTCAATTGAGCATCATGCAAAATAAGTTGATACCAAAGCAAATTTATCTTCAAAGTTGTTAAGGGCTTCCACATATGTATGTCTGTATATACCCCGTAAACAAACCAAACTAAAGTCTAACAAACAGGAAACAGTATTTGGGTAAAATAACAAGCTTAAAACGCCTATATCTAAGAAAGTCGTGTATAGATGTTGGTTTTAATAAAATATGTAAATAAGTAAGAAGGGATTCCAGGTTCAATCGCTAGACAACACCTATCGAACATCTGACAAACATTTGAGAGTACAACTGTCTTGCGAAAGCCTCTTGAATAACAAATTGCACCTCGGATACGGCATTAAACAGTAGGCCCCTTCCATTCGTGTGAAGAATATAACACGCATAATAAATCTGTCGCAAGAAATATTACTTAATTAACTTAAATGTGTTCCTCTAGCGTGTAACTATCTATGTTTAGTATTGTACATACATACATGTGTCTACTAAACAAATCTGAAAGATGATATAAAAAAGGGAGTGTTTATAAAGTTTGTATTTTATAATACCAGAAGATTGGTCGCCAGGCGTATCATGGTATCCGTTCTGAAAAAGTCCGAATTGAATAAGATTCCAATTGCAACGTATGACACCTCAATGGTTTTCTAACGTATAAATGTGTTTTCACCACGAAACATGTGAAACATCTCGGGGAACATCAGAGAAAAAGTCCTAACTGTCAGAATAGAATGCACTGCTTCGCAGGTAATTGTTGTTTATCATTCCATTTCGAAAAATGTAAATGTAATGACAGCATCACGCTTCCATCTGCCCATTAGAAATGGCATAATTTTCTGCCAAGCCACGAAGAAGAGAAATCATAAATTTATGACTTAATATTTCATTTTGGATGACGACGCCATACAGAAAAGAACTTCGTAGTGAAACCCGTTTTTGGAAATATTGAAATAATTAATGATTTCTGAAATTTTCTTTTAAGAACCTTTTGACAAGCTAGGCTGCCTCCGTTAAACCTTACACTCAAATGTTTAAATGTGAATTCCTGACAAGACATTACAGGCTTACGGAAAATCCACCCATCAATGGTATGGGTTGGTAATGAGCATCTCATATGGCATTTCGAAACGGATATCATGATTGTACAATTTCGTACAAATCAAAGAAAATTTCGTCGGATACAATGGTAGGAATATCATGTCTAAAAGATCAACGATCAACAAAAAAGGAAAAGGACTTCTTCAAAAAACCGCTTTCGTCGAATATTTGGTCAAATGAAGAAGAACGATACTTTGGTCCAAAATTGTGACTGGGACAGATCAAGCGAATGATGCTTCAGAGTACGTTCTCCTAGAACCACAGAAAAGACTTAACCGTCAAGAAATCACGGTATCACGGATGCCTAAAAGTTAGTGTCTGACGATGCTACAGTCAGACAAAGATTCTTCATGGGATTGAGTAGTAATTGAGAAACTTATTTAATTCCCTAGCATCATCTCGAAGCGACGTTTCAAATATTCAAGTTATGACAGTTGTGTACGTCTAAAATTCTGCAAAAGGAAAGAGTTGCAATGGTGGAAAATGGCTCAGTAAGTGAGCCCCACACTTACCAGATCATCTTTACCTTTTTTGAAAATTCGCACTTATCTGCTGAAGTCTCACTTGTCCCCTTTATATTCGATATGCGTTTGACAGCCCATAAGGGACCTAGATAAGGCAATATGTCAGTTGAATGATGTGTTGCTGACTTCCTACCGTAACAGCAGTTTGTGTAAACATAAGGTTCTCTGGTGAAATGGTCAGTTTGCCAACATTAAGAAATCTAGAACTGAGACGGTCTACGTGGAAGAAATGCTCCTAAAACATTACTGACATGCAAGTAGTGGCAAGACTTCACAAAGCGTAAAGATGACGCAAATTGTGTAGGCTTACTAAAAAATATCGATGGGACCTACGCAAGGACAAGGACCGTGGAGATGGTCTCCTTTCAGCGACCCTCTTAAAGGTAATCGATCTCATTCTTCCGGGTATGATTGTTTTATTTAAAGAAAGCTATAATTGCGGTTAGATCCAAAGTACCTGCAGAGAGGTAAATGCCAAAGTAAAGGCAGAGGTAAAGGTCTTCATCCTTAAACCAGCCAATAGGGCTAGTGAGTTGCCTAAATGTTATAAATTTATAAGTTTAACATCTTTTGTTCTCAAAACTATTGAGAGACCCATTGGTGTTCATATTAGAGGCCGGTTACATTTGTCTATCCCTATTTATTGTGAATTCATAGAAAGCCATCTTTATTACTTTGTGAAAAAAAGTGGAAGGAGCACTTCGTTATAGGGAACTAGCTCTGAGTGCCTCTCTTAACGTTAAGGGTACCTTTGATAACACTGGTAGTAGACTAATGGATAAGAATCAAGTTTGAAAGTCAAATTATTATTGGCGCTTTGCACTGCATTTAGAATAAAGGTAATAAACTAGGTGAACATATGAACAGTTGAATTTTCTTAGCTCAATTCCCAAAAGGGGCATATTATGCATTATTCTCCACATTATGGTCGGAGGTTCGCTGCGGTACATTGTTTGAGGTAGAAATATTGAGCCAGTAGAACTTGTCTAACGATGATCGGAAACTGGACTCTAGTACGAAACACCAAAATAAACTTCGGATCTATGTATATTTTATTTAATTAGAAACAGCTATAACAATGTAGGAAAGGACAAATGTAAATGTATTTTGTAAAAAGCAGGGATTGCCACTACTAATGTTGCTGCTTTAGCTTACAGTTTAGCTTAGAATAAAGACAGTCTCTGATAATGCACCAACTCATCTTTTGTACAAACAAATACAATATACAGACATAAGCTTCCTGACAACCACGATGTGTCTTTAGGTGTAGTAAAATCAGCCAAATCATTGAGAATGCCCTAGAACACCGAAAGGATTCCCTCCGGCTGTTTGCGGATCCTAAATCTACGACACCATGAATAGACAAACATCTGTGCTTGTCCATGAGCTCGGCATCTTTGTAGTAAGGCCAAAAACCTTTCTATGTTTTGCTCCATCTTATAGTTTTTCTACGACGGATTAAGGAATTCGATGATAGTGTTGGGTAGTATATATGTAGGTATGCACAAAAAAAAACCTCCCTCTTGGCACAAACATCTAAAGATAACTTGCAAATAATGTGTAAATTTCAAAGAAGCACAATAAGGAACGTTAAACCCTTATGCAATAAAAAGACTCTCCAAAACAAAAGAAAACATTTCATTTAGCTTCTTATGCCAAAAGTTCCTGCAGCAGACTTCAAACAAAACCTGCAATCGGTCTGCAAAAGAAAAAAACTTCCCTTCATTTGTCTGCAAAAGTGAATAGAGGTAAATATCCTGCCAAAGGCACCCACCATCCCCCACTACCGGCCCGAAAAACCACAACTTAATAATAATATTCGAGTTCAAAAATTTACAGAATGTAAACTTCTTTTCCTTTTCTTCGTTCTCTTGTTCTTCTTCGCGCGTCTTCGACTTTCCTTCCTTTGTTGTCCGAAATTAATATTTAACATTTTTATTGCGTCATGCATCTCTTTTATTTGGGAAAAGTAGTAAGGTGAAAAAAAAGAAATCATATCTTCCTTCGTTTCGAACAAAAAGTTTCTCCCCAATGCACTCCCCCAACCCCCAGTCATACATCTTCGTTAGCCACCTTGTACACTCAAAATGTCTGCTCCTATGGTGGATTTCGCCACCACCTATCGTCCCAGGGCTTTCTTGCGCCATTAACAACCTGAAGTTTTCCAGCTTACAAAGGAAAAAAGATGTTCATTTGCTTTTCTATTCTTTTTCTGATTTTTTTCTTTTTTTTTTTCCATTTTTTTGTGGGAAATTCAACAAACATCCTATGAAAATATTGGGTTGTTCTAAAAGGTGTTTCTGACTAAAGAAACCAACGCAATGCTGGCAGCGGAAGAAAAGTTATTGTGTGCACCACCCTCTATCTCCCCCCAATTGAGAGGAGTCCACTTCTACTTGTTTCGTGGACGACTTTAGGGGCATAGTAAAAAAAAATGTGAGGATGATTGATTGTGCTTTTTAGAAAATTATTTTTGTGTCTTACAAGGAAACACTACCAACCGCACCGCCATCATCTAGGCTCTCCTCCGCCACTCACACTGACTTTTCGTGAGAACAGCGTTTTTTCTTTTGAATGGAAAACAAAAACTTGGAACATTCTTCAAAGATTCCAAATAATGCAGTAGTAAGGAATTGTTGTTATGTCGGATTGAAACACGTCCTTCATTCCTAGGAAAATATAATAAAAATGTTTGCAAAGGAAATTAGCTAAAGAAAACTACATCTTGGTAGGATAATTAATAAAACCCGCAGGGATATTTAAACAAAATAGTTCAAATTTACATTGGTCAATTGGTTTCAGGCTCGAATTTAGACCCTTAATAACCATTTTGTTGGTTGGTTATACCGGGTTAAAGTCATTTCAGAGGATGCGGTGCTACAGAGTCTGGGACAACCTTTCGATCGAATGAAGAGGAACAATTTACGGCAGTTCAGTAGCTCGAGGCTTCATGACTTCCCTTTTAGATGAGGTCAGAACTAAAGTCAAACTCCTTGTGGTCGACAAAAGACGGATCGCTTACTTCCGCCTTTTTACCATAAAAAACAAAAAACTGCGTTGTTAGTTTCTAGGAAAATCCTGGAAAACTTTAAGGTTAGAATTCTTGTCCCAGTCTTTTCAGAGACTTTTCTTTACTATGAGCATATATGTATGTTTTCTAAAGCTATGTTCAGTTGCCAGATCTGCAAAAAAAATTGTCTCAAATACCTGACAAACATTTGGAATACCAATTTTGTAGGAAAACAATTGTCAGACCGCCATCTGACAATAAATTTGCAAGAATTTAGATAAAACCTATCAACCGTGTGAACTGACAATGTAATGCTGCAAATCAATTTGTCCTTGTCAGCTCATTTGCAAACCTGACAGTATTTGTAGATCTAGCAATTGTCTGAACATAGCTTTAGGATGCCAAGAGGTGGACAAGTTCATGGTGATTGTCAAAAAAAAATCATAATTTGAAAGCGATACGATCTTCAGGAAAGACCCCTTATAAAGTTCGAAATGAATGGTACCTTGGTCGTCTTGACTGTATCCCTTAACCCTAGATCGATGAAGAAAGATTCGCAGACCTTTGTAAAAACAATCGCATTGTTATAGGGGAATGAATGTATGTACTTGTCAAACCTTATAACAAAGGCAGTCCACAACTATTTGGAGACGAATAGAAGACCAAAGCCTATGCAAAGTTCACACTACCATCTATGCAACTGCAATAGAATCGATTGCTAAATTTTTATTAGGTATTGAAACCTAAGAAACGATTTAAGAACAATCTATATTTCCGAATGAGGCATAAGTGCACATCGTTTTCAAAAATGCGTAAAAAGAAATACAATTTGATTTGGTTGTATTTCTGGAATCAACATCTGCAACGTCCATTAAGGTTAAAGATTGAGTTTAGTGCTGGGAACTCTCAAACAAGCCATAAAAACCTATCTGGACTTAGGATGTAGGAAAAATGAATACGCAAACAATCCAAACGTTCCAAAACAAAGTTTTTCGTGGAATTTTTAATGCACCTTAGTTTATTAGAAACAAGAATTTGCAAATTGACAGAGGTTATAAAGAAGAACGCTGTTCATTACAGTCAGCGCTCGTAGATGTATATTACCCCTAAAATAGAAATTATTTTAAATGTACAATCTAATACTTGTAGATTGAGAAGAATAAAGTCTCACGAACCCATGTGAAAATTATGTGAAATTTAATTCATATCTTGATACCTTCTCTGAAGCGATTGTCGATCTTTCGATTGGGCATGATTCAGGAGGTCTTTTTAGTTAGAATCTCATACTACTTTGGGATGCAATTCAAATGGTGCCTTTCGAGATTTTCAACTTCATTACAAAAACAATAAACATTGGTGTCAATATTAGGATTTTGGCTGACCATCAAATCCTTTCTATGACTTATTTGTTTTTAACAACTCACTAAAATGGTGAGAACCAATCACGGAACTATTTCCAGTTTGCTAACTGCTTTTGATTTCGAAAGGATACTGCTTATGACAACTTTTCCGTAAAATTATCCGCAATCAAGTGAATCGGGTATTATATGTACTTTCTAGAAAGGCATTACTTTTCGATTAACGTTGCCAAGCTGATATCAAAAATAATAAATTATAGAACGCTTGTTAATCTTCCAGCATTTCATCCAAGGGTTGTCCAGTTGAACAATTCTTGCCGAACCATCTTATTTGGTAAAATATATAGAAAAAGTGATTTTGAGTCATTTAGATACATATATCCAGTTTCAAAGTCGAGTGTTTTCGAACGAATACGCGAGAGGATACAATTTTGTGCACAATTTTATTTAAATTAACTCTCAGAATCCGCTCAGTTCTTTTGTAATCGTGCACATACTAGTATTTCCGAAGAAAACTTTGAACTGATAATGACCGAGGTGTTTTCGTGGAATTTCGCTCTGCCCTTGCATATATAGATTCAATAGACGATTGTACTTGACATACACAAATTAAGATCTGGACAAAATCGTCATGCAAAAATATAGGCTGGACAGGGTCTGCCACCCCTCAAGATACTCGCAGGAGGTTCTTTAGAATTCTACTTCTATTCATGAATTGCGCGTCCACGACAACCAAAAAAAAAGGGAAAATATCGTTGACGGAATAATCTCGAAACAAATTCACTAAGTCTCCGGCTATAAGCAAGAAACTGAGCAAGACGAAGAATAAATATAATTTCTTCGTCAAATAATCAATCAGAAGGGATTATTGCCAACAACGACGAATCAGTGGATAACCGTGTGTGTTTGTGTTTATTCGAGAAAATAACAATCAATTTGGTTTGCGTTGCTTACCTAGGACGGGACATGAAAATGACTACTTTCGGCGATTATTTCCAACAGATATTGGAACGCGAACATAATTTGGACAAACCGAATTTAGGTCAACCAAATATTAAATAACAACACAATTCAATTGCAAGTTCCAAGAAACAAGTTTTATGGAGGATTCTATCTTTAAAAAATCGTTCATTAGTATTGATTCGAGAGTACTTTTTTGTTACGTACTCAGATGTATACGCTTAAGACATTTTTAAATGAGTTAAATAATTTACCATACATTCTCTAATTCCAAGATGAAATCAATTTCCTTACCTGAAATGAGAAGAAGATATATATATTATTAATAAGGACATTTATGTTATAAGGTTGAATGTATTTAGATAGATATTTAATTTAAAAAGCAAACACACAAACTACAGTTCAAATATGAATGTAAGTACTATCGGACTAGGTTTAGGTTTAATGAAACTGACAGCTATTGTCAGCATATTTAGGCCAATAATAGGTTCGTTGTGAAACCTCTTAGCTAATATAATCCTCCATACCTATAGGACTCTTAATGTCGGTGTTAATAAGATCACCAAGATCTTTAAAAAAGAAATTAAAAAAACAGAGCAGGGAAGGTGGAGAATGGATTCCTTTCCTTCTTCATCTCTGCAAAATCTGGTTTGAGTGCAAAGCAGGTATATTTTCGAGCTTTCCTATTAGACAATGTCCCAGTGATGAAACCTATTGTACTGATGATATGCAATCTGTTAAGTGACACCAAAATCTTAGAACTTTCCAGGTTCCAGGTTAAGCCACTTATGTACCTGAGACTTGATCTCTTTAGAAAATTCATTTCTAATTTAAGTTTAAAATATCCAGATAGGAATACCTAAGGTACCTAAGGCACTTTCCCAGCTACCAATAACTTACCATCGGCCCTACAATTCCCCGGAATATCCCTTTTCCCTGACACCCAACCAACGTTAATATGTAACTGCTCTGCCATCTCTAACAGAGATGAATGGCACTTGCTTGGCTATGTGAAAATATACGGATATTCGTAGGGAATATCACGTTTCACCTGGGCCCAGATATGACTTGTTTAATCACCATTAATTCCACCTTCAACATGCTAGAGAGACGGAAGAAGAGACTGAAAGTAAATCAGACAAAGCACTTCCACCTACTCCGTCGTTAGTCTTTCAACCCTGGATCGAGTCCCACGAACACATCTTCCTCCTAGAATGTCTTAGAAGGAATGGTTACTTGGAAGTCTTAGTCAAAGCTTAACTTTAGTGTAGTCTATGTTTTCGAAAGATATGTTGAATTGTTCGGAGATATTGCTTTGAGACAAACAGCTGCATTAGTAGCCATTTGCCTACCAAAAATATCAATGGGTGGCAGGTGATACAAAATGCCCAGTGCTGTACGAACCGCGCCACTTATGCACAAACAAGCTGATTGTTGGACTTTGGTTAGACGATCTCAGTTTAAGGTTTTATCTAAAGCAGTCCACCAGGCAACTACCCCATACATAAGCATAGCAAAGTGCAACAGTAGGCTTATTTACTTTTTCTCTAATATTAGATTTTCAGTTCAACTTTCTATAAATAGTTGGTTGGTAGTTGAAATAGCTATTATATTGTGTTGTTACTAGACATAACGTCGAATACATTCGTCTATACTTCATCAAAACTGCAAAAAACAACTCTTGCTAATAGTTGCATCTTTGGGCTGAGAAGGGCATTTAAATACTAAAGCCCTTTTGAAAAGCTAACGATTGAGTCACATAGACCAGTGGCTCAAGTGATTAGTGCGTTGAACTACGGAGCAAGGGTTTTCAGGTTCAGTCCCTAGACAACACCAAAAGTTTGTCTCACTACTCCACTTCTCGCGAGCGTCTGACAATCATCCGAGAGTACCACAGTCATGAGAAAGCTTCTCAATAAACAAATTGCCCTACGGATACAGCTTTAAATAGTAGACCGCTTCCATTCGTGTGAAAAATATAATACGCATACGAATGGTTATGCTCAAGAACAATGAGAAGGAGACTGAAAGAACATCACCTCTACGAAAGAATTCCTAGGAAAATATCAGTTTTTTACCAAAACGTATTCAAAATGTGTATTTATTGCGACAAACAACTTCTGGAAGGGATAGACCCAACAAAAACGAAAGAAAAGTTCAAATGTCCGATGAAACAAAAATAAATGTGATGAGATCGGATGGAAAAAGATGGACGTCCAGAGGGGACCTTCTTTTCCAATGACCCCTTCAAATAGCTCAAATATGGAGGCAGAATCATAATGGTTTGGATTAAAGAGGCCGTAGACCAGCATTAGAAGACGTCATACTCTGGTATTCTGAATGGCAAATGTCACTAATGCGGTTTCGCAATCTCCAGATATTAATCCATTGGAGAAGTCATGGGCAATCGTGAACTAGTCTTTTGGTCCAAAAAAAATAGAGAAGAATAGAGAAGAGTTGTGAAAAGGAATCCAAAAAGTTTGGTGTACTGTCCTGACGATCACTTCCGGCACGCAGGTTGAATCCCTGCCAAAATGAGTCTGTGCATTGATATAGAATAAAGTGTTTCCATGAAGTACTAAGTTTATTACCACCAAATACGAAAATATTGATGAATTGATATTTTGGATAGGGTTTGTCCCCTTGTTCTGCTCCTTTTTGTTTTTCATAAAAATGTTGGTTTTCTTCATTATTTTATGAATCATATTCGTTCTTCTTCATAAAAAGAACATTTAAAAGAAAAAAAAAGTTCTTAAATATTTGAGTTTTACTATAATATTTAAAACGATGCTCGCTGGTGCTGGTGCTATTGTTTCGTCCGCAACTGTAGGTCTTCACAATTTTCCATGAAACGAAGAGGTAGCATCGCACCAGACCAAAGTGTATTCAAAATTCACGGGCGCAGGGAGAAAAAAAATCAATTTTGGCCATTTGACGTAATCCTCAAGCCATTTAGCCAAACGTCAAGCAAAGTTAACGACATCGACTTTGCACAATCACCGAAATAGCCCAGCCCCTACCTAACACACCAAATCCCAACCCAGGTCCTGTGCTCTGCGCTCCAATTATAGCACGGCAAAGACATTATTCAAATCGTTACCCTTTTTATGGCCGAAAGCAATTAGATTATAACCTGACATGGTGACATAAACTTCCAACACAAAGAACTCTCTGTTGTGTGCAAAAAAAGCAAAAAAAAAATTATGTCTTTATTTTATGTATCCTAATTATACCTACTAAACCAGAAAAAAGTGTCCTGTTATACACTATACAGCAAGGTTCCGCGAGAGCTACATTGTATTCATATTTTTTCCTTCTTTCTGTTCGTTTCGTTGCTCATAATTACCTTAATGGAATATGCGAATTACTCATGAGAATTTGTTGTGTGTTAGTCCTTGGACTCGTTTTTCTTGTCGTTTTTTGTTTTTATGATCGCACACTCTGATAGAGCCGATAAATTTATATTACATACACACACCGTCATAACAATTGAATGGGTGGTAGGTGACTGGCCATAAATCGAAGGTGGCGCTAAGAGCCCCAACTCTCAAGTGACCGACCTGCACAAGGTAACAATAATGATTGCAATCATAAAGGACAAAAACACAGTTTCACTATGTCCTATCCTTTTAAGTTTTCTCTTACTCATCTTCCATTGTAGTGTAGCCCTTCTACAGAGGTATGGACGTACGGACGTAAGGACGACCCTCAAGTAAAGTTATCTAGGATGTTAATCTCTTTATAGTTTCCAGAGGCGGGCGGTATACCATCATAAAAAAAGAAAATAAAGAAAAAAAAACACGAAGAAGAAAAGTCCTCTCTATAACGATTCAATAAAGTGTAGCCCACATGTTGCAGACGGCCACCGGACGTCCTGTAGTTGTGTGTGCGCGCCTCATTTAATGGAAACTAAAAAGCATTTTAGCCTCAAGGAGCAAACCATCATCATCCGCAACATGGACATCATCATCATCATGGTCGTCGTCGTAGTCGTAGTCATCGTCGTTGTCGTTGTCAATTCCCTGATGGTGTCTATTCAACTGTGTGGCGAAAAAATGATGGGGTTTCTAAGAGGATCTTACTTCCGATGTCCTACTGTCGTACCCAATCAGGGGTGGTCTAGTTCACATACGGGTGCGAGGCTAATTTTAGTCGTCGTAAATGGCTCAATTCGTTTTGTCCTGGCTATTGGAGAGGCGCCCCTATAAATGCGACGACGACCTTTTGCACCTGATACCAACCAGCTCAGTCCGAATTACCCCCTCTGGGCCCAGTTGGTGAGAAGTAATTCAATTGATTTTTGTGGTTTAATTTTCGATTGGTTTCTCTGTGCATCCATATCCTTTTTTTGTTGGTTCTGTGGTGGATTTCTTTTGTGTCGGCAACTCATTTTCAGTTTTAATTAATTTTGTGAATGGACCAGGTAAAGTGGTTGGTTGGGGTTAGCTGGTGGAACACTGCTGGTTTAGTGTTTTGTTTTAGTTTTAAATTAAAATGTACATTTTCTAGAAAGGATAGCGCAAACACACACACACAACATATTTCGATTGTAGAGCGGCGGGTGTCGGCTTCGTAATTTACATTTCGGGTCAAGAGCTGTTGCTGTTGCTCCAAACGTTATGAGGTCGACCAACGAATGAATTTTCAGGATTAATTACGCTTTTTCGGGTGTTTAGAGTGCAGCTATTGTTACTCTGCTAATTATAAGCGTATTTTTCAGTTTAATGGTGCATTATGCCCTAAGTGGGTAAATGTTGAACAACACAAACTGTTTGGCTGTTG
Source organism: Xylota segnis (assembly GCA_963583995.1). Taxonomy (NCBI): domain Eukaryota; kingdom Metazoa; phylum Arthropoda; class Insecta; order Diptera; family Syrphidae; genus Xylota; species Xylota segnis. Next base: position 79,844,459 of record OY757237.1, on the reverse strand, counting down.
TTTATCGATTTAAATGACCCCAGCAGGGAATGTGGTATATCGAGCGAGTACAAAAAATAAAAATATAAAATCTGTGCACAGATTCATAGAATTTTTAGAGACCGTAAGGCAAATTGACTAAATAATGAGATGACTTAGGTAAAACAAGTGGCTAAGATCATAATTTAAATACTTCAGATTTATCGTATACGCAGTCTATTGAAGCTTTTCTAACAGTTTTATGGGAATAACATAGTCACTTTTGTTAGTGAGAACAAGTCAACTGTTTCAATAGCAGCATTTATGGCTGATTTCCAGCACGAAACGGAAATCATCTATTACCCCAACCAAACGTTTTTGCTTCCTAGATCATCCCAGAGTAGTCGTATTTGGAATATATTTACTACTCGTAATATGTAGCTGTTGAAAAATCCATCCTTTTAGGGTTGTCTTTGCTGTCGAGTATATATATATATATATACGAGTATATATGTGGTTGAACCACATACTTTGGAAGAAGTGGAGGTGATCCAAAAAGTGAAGAAACGTCTACATCGGGTTGACCTTGTCGAGCTAAAGAGTCCCAAATATCCATATTATGCATTGTTACCATACTTATTGTTAACAAAGCATCCAATAGTCAGTGAGACATATTTCTATATATCAATTTAATACGCAGATGCGTTATGTTTATGTTAAAAATATGACAACATTTTACAAAAATTTAATTAATTTTTCTCAATCAAATCTAATCTGTTGTTGTATCGTAGATTATCATAAATAACTAAATTAACACAGCATGAACCGACCAGAAGCCAACCCTTATATGGGACAACTGCCCCAAAACTTTTGGTAAGAAAATAAGACGGACTCTGACACAATAGGAACAACACCTGAATGTTTTTTTAGGAAAGGCAAGCAACTGACAGCAGCCTACTTTAAGCCAGACATACCCTAGGAAACCCCTGCTACCTCGGAATATTGATCTGCAAAATATCGATCCTGGGAGTTCTACTATATGGAGCCGAGTGCTAGACGATAAGCAGGAAAGCAGAGCATTTTTGAGCAATTTCGGGAGAAAAATTCTTTGTCGAATTTTCTGTCCAGTATGCGAGGAGGTCGATTAGAGAAGAAGATACAAGATGTGGATGAAGTCCAAAAACCCAAAACAATTTGAATACACTGACTCGGCAACATCGAGCGAGTAGACAATAATTCTCCAGCTAAGAGATTCTTCAAATTACAGCCTCCAGGTTCGAGACGAAACGGAAGCCCGAACCTCCCCTTTAAGGATCAAGCTATAGCAGACAGCCAGAGAGTTTTCACGGGTCGGGAGCCTTTTAGACTCCTAAGTAATTAAGTATACTTTCACATTGGTATAAAAGTATGTGCATTTCTGCATATATTTGTATATATACAGAAGGATCTCGATTCTTGCAACTCTTTAAAGTTGAAACTACTTAGTAAGCGCAATACCCAAATCAGGATACAGTTTCATCGTTCGACGGATTTGTCAACAACTAATCTCGTCCAAAAGCGATTTGGACGATTTCCAGAAAACTTAAAATAATTTTGAAATACACTAATCCTCTCTCGTTTCAAACAACTGTGCCTGTACTGACATGGTGGTATTTACTCATACCAATTTAGGTTCCCTATTTTGAAAATACAAAATATTACATCTTTCATGACCCAACTAAAGGGCATTACAACAAAAGAGCCTTTCAAAAATATTGTTATTGCCATTTGACAATGACTTTTGTCCTTATTTTCCTGCATTCACAGTGAAAGAGAATATATTACATAACAAAGAAACAAAAAATGGCGAATTTGTGTACAAATATGTTTTCTGGCAATTCACTACGAGGACCGTGGATTCGTTCTGAGTTCATGAACTATTAATTCTTTAAAATTGCTAAATAATGTGAATGTTTTGGAAATAAAAAAAACTCTCTACTCCTACTACTGCTACTACCAGGATCGGACACAAAGCAAAATCCTCAAAGAAAGAATCCCTTGGGCTAAAACCCCTACCTGATGTCTCCTAAAGAAAGATGTTCAAGTAGAGACTCTGTGAAAATATTTGGTTTAGTTTATGTTTCATGAAATGTTGTCCACAAAGTAAACATGAATACTCGTTTGTAAAGCGATTATTCAAATATAATTACAATTTCAAAAAGAATACAAAAATAAATATAGTAATATATGTATGCACTCGTATGTACAAGACGAACTCGAAATAAAGCTTCTATTAATGTTTTAAAAATTGATATAAGTGATATTAATATTGTATGTATATTCATAAACATTGTATAATCAAAATACTAAAGAGAGTTTCGTGAGATTTTGTAGACAGTTGCATGCATATGTCGCCGTTGCACACATTAGATTTTTTGGAAATACTCAAAATAAGATTAATATATTGTTGAGGTGTAATTACAAAAATACAAATATTTGGCGCAACAGGTCGATGGGAACCAAGGGCTAACTTATCACAACCATTCGTGTTGTGCGTGTTATGTTCTTTACACGAATGGAAGGGGCCTACTACTTAATGCCGTGTCCGAAGAGCAATTTGTTATTTCAGAAGCTTTCTCAGGACAGTTGTACTCTCGGATGTTTGTCAGACGATCGCGAGAGGTGGGGCCGTGAAAAAACTTTTTTCAACCACGGCGCTATTAAACAAACAAAATAAGTTGTTAAACCTAAAGTTCTGCAAAAATGGATTGAGGGGTTTCCACTGTACTGATTCTGAAACAATAGACAGAAAAGTACAGATAATGAAGGGTTTTCAGTAGAGGGTATCTACTGTCATCTAATATTATTCCAAAGAACCATTCCACTAGAAGTCACGAGAGGAAGGAAATGAAAAACAACATCTTGTACGTCTAAGACTAAGCCGTTTTATTCATTGGAGGAACTTAAAAATTAGCTCAACGCAACTGTATTAAGTTGAAGAAGGACTAGAGGCTAAGAAGAAGAGACACCTCTACCGCAAAAACTGAAGCAATGTATTGTGGTCAGATGAAAGAAAAATCAATTTTTTGGGATATGATGGAAAAATGTCGAACTTGACCCAAAATGCCCCTTGTGATTTGGGGCATCTGGTGTAGGAGCACTCTTTTGGATAAAAAACGGTAATGCAACCATTTGCTGCTCAAATGGAAATTAATGCAAGATAATGATCCCAGTGGTTCTAGATAAATAAAATAATGTCTTATTAGATGGAATAAGCTTAGTTAAGCCTCGTAAGATCTTTGAACTTATTTCGGTTCGAATGAATAATCCTTTTCCTTTTTTTCAGGTCAACCTTTACAAAGTTGCAACCTTCTCAGGACAGCTTAACCCCTACCGTATAAAATTTGAAGGCTAATAGTCCTGGTTGACTGTTTGAAAATATAAATTCTTTGCAGTCATTCTCGGGGCGTAATTCACAAAAACTGACCAAAGAGAAGGTAGTTCGCTATCGTTTCAAGACTTATTTTGCCCAGAATCGGATGGACTTGACACTCGACATCAGTGATATGTGGTTCCAACAAGATGGTGCCACATGCCGCACTGCTGGTTTACTGATCAATTGATCTAATGGTCGAATCGAATGGTCACCTCATTCGTGCTATTTTATCGCCATTAGATTATTTTCTCTGGAGATATGTAAAGTCGCGTATCTACGTCGATAAACAAGAAATTATCCGACAACTAGGGAACCAATATTCTACGCGTGATTGCCGAGATACAGCAAGGAGTCTGTGAAATTCTGGACCTCCGGATCCATATTCGCGCCAGCCGCGGCGGGCACATGCCCGAAATCATATTTAAACATTGCCATAAAATTATCTCTCAATAATGCTAAAAACATTTTTTTAATTTAATTTAATTTTTTTTTGCATCGTCTGATGTAGTAACATTACCTTAGTTGCTTTGTTGGAAGTTCTAGTTTTAGGTAAGGGTGTTGTCAAGGTTGTCCGGATGTCAAGATGTTTTCCAGTATTTTTTTTACTCTTTTTTTTTGGGATTTATGGCTAAGTTTTTGTTCTACAAAAGTTTTGATGATGACTGCGTATCGATATTGGAAAATTTCTGGATAATAATTTTAACCCTAATCATGCAAGGAATAGTCTTATTTTTCAAGTAAAACAACTTCGATTTTGAGGTTAAAATGAAGATTCCAATTTTGTTTCGAGTCCACAATATTGGACTGCCACATAATTGGACTGCTTCAACCTACAAATTGTAAATTTCATTAAATTACTAATATACAGGAGGGGCCATCTAGTGGTTGCTTTCTAAATCATACATTATTTTGACAGTGACAGTTGTTTCCCGCTCTAAATTTTGACAGAAAGTCAGTATCATACCTTCGCAGAATAAAATGAGTTTGAGCAACGTTGAGAAATATTGAAAAATTATTTCCAAAGTAAGTGCTGTGCTCAAACAGTGCGTTATTTGAATATAAGTTTTGGTCGAAATGAAGAACCCACCTGCTGTACCCAAGTTTGTGCAAAAAGTTCGTGAGACTGGTATACTAGTGGACAACACTCATGGCCCCGTCGTCGTACGGTGCGCACAGACGAGAATGTGGCTGCTGTAGCCGAGAGTGTGAGACTCAATTTAGGAACATCAACTCGCCATCGATCGCAACAAAAGCATCGATCTCAACATTTCACGCACTAGCCTGAGTAGAATTCTGCACAAAGATCTTGGATTATTCGCTTACATGGTCCAATTGACTCAGCAATTGAAAGCGCACGACCATTCGCTTCCTTATCGCTTCGCTGTTTGGGCCTTAGAGCAGCTTGATTTGGACAACGATTTTGGGTGAAAAATCATCTTTTCATCTCGGCTACTGCGAAGCCAGCCGAGGCAGCCACTTGCACGACGTTGTGTTCCATAAATAATGGGAATGTTTGCTCTTACTAACCCTTACTACTAACTTGGCTCACCCTGTACATATGTACGGACATACTTGTCTTAACGACATATGTGCATGTACATAAAAGCTATAATGAAACACCTCAGGTCCGCAAGGAGAAACTATAAATTCCATAATTACGTTAATTCGCGTAGGGCCAGTGCCTTCGATATTTCTTGGGGTCGAATCCAACTTAGTAATGGATTGTTTGGCGATACTAGTCCCTGACATAAATCGACGTCTGCATTCAAAATCAGTCTTGCCCTACATTATCGCCGTCAAGGTCAGCTATCGTGCTTTCGACCCATAACAATTTATACTTTCCAAAATGAGTCGTAAAACTTGATGTCCCCAACGTCCTCCATTCTCGTAAGTACTGCGTCAAAATGATATTTATACAAAGTAATCAATACTCGCCCTCCAACCAGTGGCTACCGTATTAGGGGGTTGGGAAATTTAATAAACACTTTAATTTGGGGGAAACAAAACCAAAAGACCAGCCCCGCCTCGGGAACTTAATCAAATTCGTTGTAAGTCACCTTTGAGCTCTGTACCTCAATGGCACATGACGACGAAGAATAAGAAAAAAAAAAAAGGTCAGCCACACAAATTGAATAATTAATCAAGACCAGGAGAGAGTACTCAAAGAGACAACAACAATAGCTACACAGAAATAATTCAAAGAATAAAGGAAGCAAAAAAAAGTGAACATTTTTAATGCGTAATTAGTATGAATGTCCCCAATGACAATGGGCAACGAAAATACGATTAAAATTGGGCGAACGGGTCAGGAGATGGAGACTGATGATGACTGTTGTATTGGCTGGGTTTCCAAATCCCGGCCACTGTGCTTATTGTGTTATAAGAGGCCAATGTGTCGCTCAGTTGTCCACAAACTCATTATTGTTCATTTATCATTATTATTGCATTAGGTGAGAGCGGGAGAGGGTGGGCACGGCTGAAAGGGTGGTGGTTGGGAAACCTTTGAGCTTTTCATCTTTTATGAAAAATGACAGAAAGGACAAACTCATTTGCGCCCCACATTTGATGAGGACGAAGCTGTGGCAACAGCACACACACACAAAAAAAAAAGGATTCATAATCATCATTGTAATGGAAATGAATGAATAAGCACTTTTGCCCGCCCGTCCATCATTATGCATTCAGATTTGGTTCCACTTTTTTCCGCTGCTCCTTATTTTGACGACCCTTTTGTGTATCTTTTTATGATGAGATAAATGAGTGAAGTGAATGGGTTTTTTTTTCTAAATAATTACGTTTAAATTTTAAGTGGTGAAACGAGATTTGAGTTTTTGTGGACACTGTCCTCAGCCCCAGTGTGGAGATGGGCAGCGTAAAGAGATGTCTTTGAACCCAACCATAACAGAAATGAGTGACCGATAATCTTTCCAAGAAGGACACTTGCTTGAGTACCGCTTTAACAAAAACAAAAAATAAATAAAAATAGTCAATTCAAGGGTTAATTAGTGTGGAGTTCAAAGTTGAAAGGAATTCAACAAAAATGGTGGCGGTGGGAAACCTAGCAACAGCCTGGAGGATGGATGGATGATACAACCTGTGGAAAAGTTTGCACAAAACCGTAGTGATGTTTAGATAACATGTACATACCTCCATACTTTCATCAATTTAAAAGTTGTTTTCGAAAAGTGATGTAATTAGTTTTAGTATCCGGTTTTTCGCCATGATTCCGATTTCCAAGGGAGCAAGTTTTGGAAACGCAATTTTGTACATTTCGGTGAAATAATCATGAAATAAAAAGTTACGTTTTCAACCGATGGGATCACTATGATCTTCTTTTCTACATAGGGATACCCCATTTGAAAAGCTGTGTATGCCATTGTGAGTAATAAAACATTGTAGATACAAACATTAGTTTCGATTTACATATTGTATTGTCTGACGGCAGGATTTAGTTCGTTGCAGACTGATTGTTCAGTTCAGACAGTATACAATTAAATTATAAGAATTTTAGTTTTGTTGCACACCTTTTTGGTGTTTTATTTTCTCTAATAGAGAGAACCACTTTTCTTAAGTGGAGTACGGTCGATGAGACCCAGGGCCTTCTCACAACCAAGAGCAAGGGCTTAAGGGTTTGAAATAGACTCACGAATTAGACAGAAGGCCTATGGATCTCCACCAGGAAAATTCGTATTGAAGCCAACAGATTATATCGTCCCACAAAAAACAAGGAGCTTCTACGTACAATTTCGTACAAGATGGTGTTCGAAGTAACAATGTACAACGGGGGGGTCAAAAATGGACTGTGATGCGCGTTTTTTTGTTCGGAGTCCCTAAATTTTACAGACTTTCGAACGATGCAAGCTTGCTGTCCGTAAAACTTGTCGCCAAATCCACTCATACATATACATCTATGTATATCCCCAAAATCAAAAAATGGGCAGTCTGCCATGTAAGCCATTACTTACATGTGCACATTCTACAAATGTGCAATCCTTGGCTTAGCTCTAAAAATTGAAATCATCTATCACAAGCTGCAAAAGATCAAAGGTTGTGTTGTGCTATAAATAAGAACTAGACTATACCGAAAACTCGGTGATCTCTTAAGTTGAATTAAAATAGCGATTTTTTTCTAACACTGCAAGAGTCAAGAAATAATTGCAACTGTATAACAAAGACAGAACATTTTTAAAAGATTATTCAAAACGCCTTCCCCACAAAGACTCAAGAGTCTATATCAATGAAAGCCTTTAGCATGGAAATTTATTAAGCCTATACATAGGTGATGGTATCTACTGTGTCGATGTACAATATGGACTATTTCTTTTACAAATCCTGAGATTACATTCCCCTTTATATACATATGTAAAAGATGATAAAGATATCAGTGGTTAAATGATTGATTTCATGAACCAACTGACTTTACAAAACTGTTCGAAATAGCTGACACTCTTTTCAAATGGCTTATCGATTACATGTGCTGGATCAAGATGAAGTACGACCCGTGCCGAGGATCAACCTGACAGGGAGTCCATTCCAAATATAGCTGAGACCCGAACGCGTGCTCTATATACCTGTTGACCTCCAAATTATATAGCCTTATCTGTGTATTGAGGATCTCTGCACGGATCATCCTTTCTCCGCCACTCGTGGAATTCAAAATGTCCCAATTAAAAAAAATCATAAAAACACTTAGGGAGGAAGATCAAGCTTTGTATTTTCACTAGTCGAGTGAAACCCCAAGATATTAGTATCCCACAATTATGGAGAGAAGTTGAGGTTCTTTTTACTCTTAAAGCAGGTCAATGTTCTCACATAAATCCAAAAGATTTCAGACCAATTACTTTATTATCGTTTCTTTTGAAAAGCTTAGAACTGAGTTTCTTGTCAAGAATAGCCCTCAAGTATCTGGCGTGATATGCAAATTGCAGTTCAATACTTGGGTGAGTTATACCTATATACCCTCTTGTGAACAGGACTAGTTCATTCTTGAACAGATTAACTCCGAGGCCAACACTGTCTGAAGGCTATGACACTGAGCTCCTCATTAGGAGCATATCAGTGGTAGTGTCACTTACTGCCAGCTTTTCAACCAAACCAAACCAATCAAGGAGTATGAGCCCAGCTTTGTAATTTTTAAAATTCCCACCATTAAACACAAAATACTCTTCCGTCACACTACACTCACGTCTTATTAATGCTGGATGACTCACTCTCTCAAAACACTCTTCCAAAACTCCCATATCGCACAGAAATTGATTATATTTTTAACTATCATTGTTCAAAAACGGATTTCCATTTATAGACCAAACATTTATGGCTCCATCGACCCCGCCTGGCAGTGACACTCTAACCTGTGTTTGCAACCTTATGGCCACACAATGTGGCACAGAGTGACGTTCATTTTAATAGCGCACAATATTCAAAATCAATGAAAATCGTCACCTTACCATCACCACATTATCCTATCATCGTCCTGCTCGGTTGGGTGTTGCTTTTTGAAGGTAAAGGAAAAATCAATGCTGTACGCGTTCATGACTGACTAAAACTCCCTTGGGTCCTTACGGCCAACGCGCGAGAATTAAATTCAGAAAGTCTGATCCTGATCCTTGATGGTTTAACAGATGGTTGATAATTTGAATGGTTTTCGCTCCCTGTGTGTGGGATATACTTTCGCTATATATAGGTGGGTAGGTGTATCTCTCTCGCTCTATGCCCGCGTATACATGTCCTTACAATCCTAAATGTCCTTACAGTGTTTGCGAATGGATTTTATTACTACGAAGGTTGCGAGGGAAAATCTGCTGCTAGAAATTATCAAGCGAAAAACAATAAAAGGAGAAGAAAAAAAAAAAAAGATTCCAGAGATGGGGGTGTGCGGATAATTTAATTTGCCAAAGCATAGTCGAAGGTCCTTTTTCATGGCCGATGTGACACCAAGCAACGCGCGTAAAAGATTCTTAGGGGTGGATTATGCCGAATTTTCTGAAAATCTGTTGGCATTCTTTTTTGATGTCCTTATTAGTCGTAGATGCTTATGAAAAGGTATTCAGGATTTTTTCTTCTTTTTTTTTTCCATTCGTGCGTAACTAGGATACATATCTGTGACAGAATCGTGCAGAGAGGGAAGACCTTTTGGTATTTTCTGGAATTTGATGGCTATGTTTTGAGTGTTTATAAAAGGAAATGTATGAAAACGTAAAATCCTTGTTCCACTGCCAAACTGGAAAAGGAACTAAAGCTGCCTTTCCTTTGAATGTACTCGTACATATCTTGCCAAATTCCTCAGATTATTGAATCATCCACCTGACTGGCATTTGATCCTTAAAGAAGCAGCAGAGAGGGATTGATTGTCGTTCCAATAATAGGAAATGAAAATATTGACTCAAATCAATTGTAACTGCTCCTTGTCTTTTGAATGGGGGGCTACCACCAAGGTAAACATGGTAACAGCAAAAATCCTTGATGACAAAAAACACTATTCTACATACTATACTGGATACTGGATATCGGCTATTCTGTGCTCTGTGTGTACATTGGAAGTTGGCCCAAAGCCAGAATAAATTCCCACATGCACATTTGTTAACGCCTAAGCTCACAAAAAAGAGTCCTTCTACACCCTTCTGCCCTCGCCTTGTCCTCGCTCTCGTGAAAGGAAAGATGAACAACTGTTTGAAATTAATCTTATGTCCTGTTTTATCCATGTCCTGCAGCGATGTAAAACACTTTTACTCCTCTCTCTATAGCAGCCACACATGAATACATCCGGTGGATGTGTAGACTGCTCTAAGGACAGTAATATTTCGGAGAAAGACTAACGACATGAGATGTGAACTGGAATGGAGGTGTAGTATAGTTTTTCCACAAAAAAACTAAGGATATCGTATTTTTAGATCAACATTTGCAGTAAAAGCAACGTGTCTATGCCAACCAACTTGCACACAAAAAAAGGAGTTCACTTGAAAAGAGAAAAACACATAACATGCAAAAGGTGCACCATAGGTGGCAAGAGGACATCAAAACTCCTACGGCGGTAAAGAACTCTCTTTCTCTCCCTCTCTCTCTTATCTATAGTCCTGTTTTTACACTGGTCCCCGACGAATAACTAACTACTCTCAGTCTGATACAAAAATAGAGAATTTTCGGTGTATGAGTTGTCAAGGGATTCTCTACGGTGTTTGCTTATAGATGAGTGCTAAAAGTCTGCCTAAGCAAAAAGTATCTGCAGCTTCATCAGCATCCGCATATATGTACATATGTAGTACCCACCTTGTCGATGCCAACGGGAACGGAGGACTTCAATGTAATCTTCCCGGAAGCGGGTGTGGTGAAAGTGGGGGTAATTTTTATCCACACCTCTGCACAGGCATGCATATGAAACGAACGAACCCATGAACCATTTGCAGGCGAAATATATATATTGCTTCGGTGGAAAACATTGCAATCTCGAAGTTTTGGCATACGAGACGCGACGAGGCGAAAAATGAAACAAAAAACAAAAAAAAACCGAACAAAAAGAATGGAAAACGGAAGCAGGGAAATGTTTCGAAAGCTTCAGATAGCTACATACTGTCGATATGTCGTGGGAGTTCAAAGCCAGGGATGGATTTCCTTTTAAATTTAAAGTGGTCAGGTGTGGGGCGGTGCTCCATTACTTGGGCAAAGTTTTCCCTTGTTTATCTTTTGCTATTAATTATAAGCGACAACGTAAGTTGAAATATGGTTTAATGTTTTTTTTTTATTATTTTTTCCAGAGCAGAGGTTTAAGATCCAAAGGGTAAAGCATTGAGACTAATTTTCAATACATGAGAGGAATACATGTCAGAACAGAACATTCATTTATTATAGTAAATACGTTTTGGTAAAGACATTTTATATTAGAGGAAATTAGTCACAGAAAATGCAATGATTTTCTTTTGAAAATCTTACAATCTTAAAAAATAGTTTTTTTTGTGACATTTTCTGTTCAGATTGACAGTCCTTGACACATACTTTCTGCACCAAAATTCGTAGATTGTCAAATTTTAAGGAGTGGGGATAAAATTCTCTCAGAGAGTGGTAAAATGACAAAAAAGTAAACGAACCCAAAAGCTACGAAATTCGCCCACATTTTAGACGTCAAAAGCAAATGTATGCAAATACACAAACAACAAAAATTTGTTACAGGTATCTGACAGATTTGACAGATCTCATAAATCAGTGCACAAAAAATTCCTGCACTAAATTCGTAGCATGGGGAAATTTTTTACTCTCTCGAGAGCGTTCTCTTCTATGAAAAACTACGAAACTTTTGCGTACTCGAACAGCCACCAAATACGTTTCGCAGATTTTCGTTGTTTGGGAGAATACGCGAATTGTTGGGGCCAAGGAAATTGTTTAGCTTTTCAACAACAAATTCTTTTAATAACAAAACTAATGTCTTTCGCAACAATTTTCTTTTCCTAACTTTCTTGAATTTCTCAAGTTTTCAATTTTTTTCCACCATTTTGTCGAGTGACAGTGATTGACATTTCCAAACGTCGTCGATCAGGGTCTTAAAAGGAATATGTATCGATAAATGATTATTGAAATGAAAACTCGGGAAATTTGTTGCAATTAACCTTTTTTGTTTCCTAGAAAATCGTTTTAGTTAAAACTATAAATGCGTAAACCTTGTCTACATCTGGTCAACGTTCAGTTTTGTAATTCACCATTCGAACTATAGAAATGTTTGAAGTAGATAGCACCGCAGACGAAAGTCGATTTCAAATTTACCTGAGACTTCCCGGCATCGTCTACGACACCATCACCAGGTGGTCAAACATCAATACATCTTCCAACTACTTTACTCCTTACACATACTTCAACATCAACTTCGACTCCAAATTTCACATTAAAGAGCTGGACAAATGGTGAGGACATCAAACCTGCCTTCATATCGGTATTCACGGTCGGTTAAAAAAAGAACGAAGAGACTGCCGCCTCAGAGGAAACACAAACTGAACGGTCCATAAAGCTCCCCAACTATGCAAATGTGTTGTCCCGAGATCTGAAGGGACTCATCCACTCTGATCAGAACAATCACACAGCCAAGGAGCCATCAAAGCCATCACAACCAATTCAAAACTGGAGAACAGGTGTAAAGGGGAGCCCGAATCCCTCAGTTCAAAGGACGCATTACGCTTGATTACGGGACACATAGTCTTCGAAGTGAACAAACAGACTAGGAAACAGATCACTCAGTCCGAATGCCTATAAGTTTCCTCACATAGGAAATTACTATGGACTTAGACAACATGGTCAACGCAAGGTGGAGTGCACTCTTCTCGTGCAGCATTTCTCGACTACGTTTGGCCCAATACACCTTAGAAGAAAGGGAACCAGTACCACAGAACTTTGCAGAGGCCATGGCGATGTAGAGGTAGAGGAAAACAATGAAACTAAGTAGAGACATCAGAAATGAAGAGGCGATCACAAAATGTCTCTGGCTTTAAGAACTGATGATACTCTTGGTTAGAATAGGTATCGTTTGCCGATGTGATAAATAGAAAGACTACAATGTATTAAAAAAAATCATTCCAGACGTTGCAAAAGTATTTTATAGAGATCTCATGGTAATGCTCGGAGCTTTTTAAACTACTTTTGGTTAAGTAAACCTCTGACATGCGATCAGGATTAGACAGATCACGTATACTACTCCTCTGGTCGTGGGTTTCCAGTGTAAACAAGAAACAATTCAGACACTCCTAGATCTAACGACACATTCGATTGAACCCAAAACATCGAGGATCATTAAAAACTAAAGGTTCTTTCAAGGAGATACTATTGGAATTAGATAATTTAAACATTGTCGTTAAAACATCATCGAACTAAATCTCATGGTAATGCTCGGAGCTTTTTAAACTACTTTTGGTTAAGTAAACCTCTGACATGCGTCAAGGATTAGACAGATCACGTATACTACTCCTCTGGTCGTGGGTTTCCAGTGTAAACAAGAAACAATTCAGACACTCCTAGATCTAACGACACATTCGATTGAACCCAAAACATCGAGGATCATTAAAAACTAAAGGTTCTTTCAAGGAGATACTATTGGAATTAGATAATTTAAACATTGTCGTTAAAACATCATCGAACTAAATCTCATGGTAATGCTCGGAGCTTTTTAAACTACTTTTGGTTAAGTAAACCTCTGACATGCGTCAAGGATTAGACAGATCACGTATACTACTCCTCTGGTCGTGGGTTTCCAGTGTAAACAAGAAACAATTCAGACACTCCTAGATCTAACGACACATTCGATTGAACCCAAAACATCGAGGATCATTAAAAACTAAAGGTTCTTTCAAGGAGATACTATTGGAATTAGATAATTTAAACATTGTCGTTAAAACATCATCGAACTATAGAAAGACACCTACAGCAGAACTGGAGGTTGTCTTCAATCTACTGTCGGTGGAAATCTTTGTGCAAGCCTCGACAGCAACGAGTATCCTAAGAATAAGTCAACTAGATAAACAGAGATGAAATACAACGAGTGATTCTATGATCCTGAAGAAATATCTAGATGATGTAGCCTGCCATGTATCCAATGCTGAGCTGTTGTGACTTACTTAACTTAAAATGGTTTTTCTATCTAGGTTTAGACTAAGCCACAGGCTATGTTTGTTAGAACTTAAAACTAAGAAATATTACGGATTCTTTTAAGCCTGCTCTACAAAATGTTGATTTTCTCTGGTTTCAGCGATGAGATTAGTATTTCTAAACTAGCTTTAGCAGAGTCTTGTGACTCATAAGACTGCTCAGTTAGATGTTTCTTGCACTTGCAAGGACCAAGGACCTTGTTCCATTTAAGCAATAAATGTAAATAGAGTCAGAATACAGGCTGAGAATTTATGGGAGTTTCTGAATTAGCCAGGCGCATAATTTTAATACATTTGTCCTTTCGAAAAGTGTCATCATAAAGGAAAATTAAAACACCTTGCCGGCTCGGCTAATCCAAAGGTCTATAACTAAAATTTTACAAGTCTCTGTTCGAATGCGATTGCATCATCTTCAAAACAAAAAGCTTAAGATTTACGAAAACCTTTTTCGACGCAAACCACTTTATAAAACATATTTCCTCTAGCTCCGGACCTGTTTCCTGCCCCACTTTGCAAAGTACACTCAAGTTGCAGCACTGCACAGCGACACACAAGTATATTTTATTTTTCTTCTCGCCAAATTGTGTACACAGGGCCAATACCATCTCCATCATCAACACCACCAACACCATCAGCAGCACAGCACCAGTGCGCCACCATCAACACTCGAAGTAATAGGAACGTGACTAAGGGTGCGATAAGCGTTATTTGCTTATCTCCTTATTATACCATCAGAACAGTTTTCCTTCGCCCTGCATAGACACTCACCACGAAGAGTATGTTTTCTCTTTTAGAAGGGATGAGGAGGCGGCTGGTTCAGTCCTCGACACATCTCCGCCCCCCTTTATGAGGATACACTTCGTCTCGGCAAGCTACTACTCCTGATGCTGCTTGCTGTTGCTGATCATGATCAACACAACGACAACGATGACGACGACGACGACGACGACGATGAGAAGTTTGGACCGACCGGAAAGAAAACATGTCCCGGCAACGGAAACAATATTTTTGGCTTTAAGCGTTATCCGTCCGTCGTACCGCTGCTGCTTGTTGGTCTTGCCTATGGGGAGGGTGGCAAAAATGTCATCAAGTTGGAAGATGAAATCTCTGTCGTTCCGGTTTTGACTCTCCTTACATGATACACCACACAATGACTTTCATTGGCCGATAATAAACTTAACCGAGGTACGTCTTTTTTCTGATTACGCAGCAGTATCTCTCGGTTGCTGCATTCACCAACGGAGCAGAGAGGAGAGGAGCGTATCTGCACCCTGTAGATAGCAGATAGCATGGATGCCAGAGTGTCAGAGTGCCTTCACTCCCTGGGTAAATATTCGATGATTGAAAATTGTGCATATTTTAAGGTTTCATGCAGGACGACCAGCAGGATGAACAGGATGTGCGGGTGTTGGTGAGGTGCTTGAAATTAGCCCACAATATGACGTAGCAACGACATACGTGCAAATGATTGAATTTGTAAAAGAGATTGACATTATTGGATGACTATTATCACATTTCGTGGTATGGAGGCGAGGAGAGTCTTTTTTTTCATTCCCCCTCTCTCTCATCATCATCACAGCCAAACTAGCCCAAATGCCAATGACAACTGACGTGGCATTTTCGTTCGTAGTCCCTTCTCTGGAACGGCGCCCACTTAGTGTTGCGAGGAATTTTGGACGAGCTGATGCTTTTGACATGAGCCAGGGTGTCTGATGGTGTGTGTTGGTCGATGTGGACCGATTAATATGGACATTGGCAGAGATTGATGACGTTAAATCGATTGATGTGCAATGTGTGGTAAACCGGGGTATCTGCAGTGAATTTGTAATTTAAATGTCAAATTGAAGTTGAATGTGGCGTTAGGCAGCGCGATGAAAACAGTGTGGGCATTGTGATAATGTATTTCACGGGGTGAGTTTTGTGATCACACTTGATGGGATCTGCATAGGAGGCGGTAGGTGGTGTGTGTCTGTTGTGGACGATTTTGTGTGATAACTGGTCGCATTATTTGGATTTTAGTTTAATTAATAAATTATTATATCGAACCAGATGCAGAGATAGATGAATATGCCAATCGCTGTTCAGTGGATAAGCTAACAGCGGAAGCGTATTTGCAAAACGTGGGATTAGAGGTTGATGGCGAATTTGAATGAGAGACAAAGTACGAGAGTTGAATGATATTGACATGAGTCTGTTTGACTACTGTTGCTATACATTTCAAATAATCAGACAGGCAGTGATGGTATGGAAATCATTTTCTGGTCATTTCCGGTACGCAATGCGAACAATTTCACAATTGGAGACGGGAACGTTGATTCTGGTTTACATTGATACTGGTGGGAGATAAAGCTGTCAAAGTATGCAATTTTATAAATCCATCGGAGTTAGACATTGGCCTCTTCTGCAACTACTGTCATCAACAAAGGAAGGTAGAATGGGAGTGAAATAATCAATTCTGTATGATGTCGTTAATCAGGGAAACTTGAACAGATTCGGAAGCGAACAAGGAAGTGACACTGGTGACATTGGTTGAGTTGTATGATAATCTAAGCAAGGATTGTGTAACTTCTAGGCTATGAATGTCATCCAACTTTATCCACTAAGTAGAGAAATTTCTTTCACTGAAAAGTTTTCAAGCGTTGAAGTTCTTCTTGGCACTGCCTT
Source organism: Xylota segnis (assembly GCA_963583995.1). Taxonomy (NCBI): domain Eukaryota; kingdom Metazoa; phylum Arthropoda; class Insecta; order Diptera; family Syrphidae; genus Xylota; species Xylota segnis. The sequence goes on along the minus strand of OY757237.1, from coordinate 79,827,803 downwards.
CAGTGGATAAAGAAAGCAAAGATTCGAAATATTACGTGTTATGCCTCGATTGAATTTGAGATCTGAAAGGATGGAACATTCGCGAAGAAAATATAGGGTTTCTCTGTTAGGTATTACTCAACTACTTATTGCCGAAATTTAAGAACCCCTTGGCTACATAAAATTATATAAAGCACACCAACAATGAAATAAATATCTTTGGTTTGAAAATGATCAGCAGCTTAATACCCGAGAGTATCTCTCTTCTTCAACCTGCTACTGAAAAAAAACAATTGTCTCAGAAAAATGTGTGCATTTTTGAAGAAACATGGACATCAGGTTTAACTGAAAGATATTCTAGCAACCGGTAGGAACGACCTAAAGAATTATCCCATAAAATTGTTATAAACATCAAGGAATACGAAAGAATAAAATGGATATTACAAGAAGGTGTTCTAAAGAGGATGGAAGACAATGGTTAGGATCAGGACTCATGCACAGTTGAGTTACAATAAAAGACCTCCTCTCTTGCCTAGACTACCAATGGGTAGGTACCACCAGTGCAATGAGAACAACGCCAACAACAGGACTCGAAGTCATCCTCAGACAACTGGAAGCCGAACACGCAACTGTATGCGAACAAAGCCGAGTATGCAACTGTATGACCCCTTATCTCGACTTTATAAGACCTTTTACAACCCTCTATCCAAAAAGAGAGAAATGAAAGAACAGCGTAATACCAAGCCCGGAAGTCACAGAAGTTTGAACTGATGGTTTCAAATTGGACATTGGTGTAGGATCAGGTACATTTTCTCAGTCATTTTTCTTCAGTCAGACATCTGAATTACAATAGGGTTTTCCCATCAGAGGTCTTAGCAGTGACAATAGCTGCTCGTGCTGCAATGAAGGCAATCACCTTTTCCTTAAAGCTATAGAGGTAAAATCGAAGCTTGAGAAGTGTTTTTAAGAAGAGCACAAGGTTCTTGGAACACAGCTTAAGGTAAGATTTTGCGTCACGAAGGTATACCGTAGAATGAAAACACTGAAAAAAAAATTTCCAAATAACTGAAAATAGTGTGACTAGCAATTTTCGTCTCACAATTTTGTACCAAAACAATTGTCAGACAATTACCAGACCGCCATCTGACAGTAAATTTGCAGGTATTTGCCAATCGTTGGACATTTATGTATGTATGTATGTATATATGTATGTATGTACATATGTAGCTTAAGTCGGTCGAACTTTTGCTGGCTCTCGTTACTTCTCATATTTCGATAGTAAACGATAACCGTTTTATTACTTTCACATTTTTGCTTTACCATGATTCCAAATTTATGAGGTGGTATTGACAAGTACTGATCACGATGACAGCAAATGCCCCCGTATTAATTTCGTTCTCATTTACATCCAACTATCCTTGTAGTGTCCACTCTTAAGTTGCCAGATGAAAAGTTTACTGTTTGCCACCGACCGGTATGAATACGACTTGGGCCAGTAGATGTTACCACACTTATGTACATACAATTAAAGAACTACATACAGATGAATATGTGACAACATCACACATCAGTTATGCTAACGAAAGCCGAAACTTGGATGAATGAACAGGAAAAATTCTAATGACCGAAATCTATTCACTGAATTTCGTCGCACAATTCCCTTAAATTCCGCCTTCATCCTTCGTCGTAATTAAAAATTCTTTCACATATTTCACCAGAACAGCCTTGAATACATACATCCCTTTATAAAAAAAAAATAAAATAAAAGAACTCCCTCTATCTACCAAACGACCTGTGAATAGTGTGAATAGCTGGCAACATTGTTTGGTGTTAACCACCACTTTCAAAAAGTCGTGCACATGACACGCAATCGTACTTTGGCCAATTACCGTAATGCATGTTCTCCCACCTCTGCCAGCGATTTAACTCCAACGGCGTATAAGTTAAAACCTAGGTGACAATTTTAATGTTACTGCCGTACACAGAAGACAGAAACCCGAATAAAAAAATCTGCTTACAAATTTCTTTTATACCCTTCCCTACTGAATGTGAGTGAGGGTTCTAGCACGCCACGTGTCGCCTTCAAAATTCCCATGAATATAATTAATGAGATTTTGAAAAATGCTCTTTCATTTCAATTACGGGTACGTACACGGTTCCGTAAAACGTACAACTTTTTTTCGGTTTCTTTCGTTTTTTTTTTTTTTGAAAAGCAACGGGGTGTCTGTCACCCCAAGAGAGTAGTCTGTCTCTAGGGGGAGGCACAAGAGAAAAAGTTTTTTTTTTTTTTTTATAGATGTAGGGTGCTCCGGCGCGAGGAGTTAAAACGCAACTGGTATATTGCTGCTGAAGCAAACGAGCCATGAAATTTTTATATCCTTCTCTCCAACTATATGTATACGTATGTATATCTCATAGATATCTCAAGATTCCCAGGTTATTACACAGCAAATTAAGCCCTGTTATGTGGGGGTGTCGATTTATTAATGCAGTTGGAGGGTTTCCAACATAATTTATCAAAAGACGGCACACGACTTCTCCGAGAAGAAAAAAAGAAGAAAGTATTAAATTCTTTAAGTTCGCCTCAGATTCAAACAAGGAGGAATGACTTCCACCCGCTCTAGTGGGGCTATCACATACATAGATACTTGTAGATACTCGGATTTAGTCAGCAGTTTTCGTTGCTGTTGCCTATTTTTGCACTCTGCCACTTTTTTTTTTGCAATTTCACTTAACCCCTGAAGGATCTTCGGTTCAACAAACAGCAACTGACAGTTTCGACCTTACTTTTAACCGAAATACAAATATACGGTTATTTTTGCACACTCTTCTGCTCGCCCCTCTGCATGCATAGATACATCTGGCTGTGTATATGAACGTAAACACTTACGGTCAACAAGCATACATTATTCAATCGATTGGAATTAAAACTGAAGGCAGTAGAGTAGTAGCCCGACATCCGATATAACCCTTCACCTCTTCTCGATGGCTACCGGTGTGTGTGTGTGTGTGTGTGTGTGTGTGTGTGTGTGTGTGTGTGTGTGTGTCGATGTCGAGTCCGTCCAGTTGTTGGCCAAAAGGCAACAACAGCAGAGTTCTTTTATGCTGTCGAAGCGTTTGGCTATGTGAAGGACCAACAACGACGACGGCAGAGCATTTTTGCGAATTTATTGTTTGGTGTGTCCTTATGACTCCCCGGCACAGCATCGGCAGGAGTAGTAGTAAGAAAATCCCCATAAAAAAATCCCTTAGCTAATTTCTTCTTTTTTTTCGTGCGCTTTCCGCATGCCACAAAAAATAAAGTTGACGTCAATTTCTAATGGAAATCCTTGAATGCGTTTGATTGTTGAAGGATGGCGAGTGTGCGGTGTGCGGGGGGTGCTACTGAGTGTGAGGAGGTGCTTTTTTTACGGAGTAAATGTGTAGTAAAATTTTGCAGATGTATATATTTTTTCAGCCGGTTTTAGCAAAATCGGTATTTTGTGTTTTATGGACGTGATTTGAATGACGTTTGATGTTTTTTCTTTGCGATTTTTTTTTGCCTTCCATTTGAAAATTTAATGACTCAATATTTGAGTGGAAACTCTGACTGTGAAATTAGAAAAAAGGGAGCGGGGAAGTAGGCATCAATTTGTGGATGAGCGGATATAAAAGTCAGTGCCGAGAGGTAGGAAAACTTTTAATCAAGTGAAATTATTTGGTGTTTTATGTTTTCGGGTTCATTGATTAGGAGAGTCTATAGGAATACAGACATACAAGGTGTATTCGAGGTAGGTTTGAATGAAGATTTACGACCTTTTTAACGGATATTAATAAGATGTAATGAGTTGTAGACTAGGGTACATTTAGTCTTAAGACTAGGCCGTCTACCAGAGTTCGCATAAGATTGTAAGTTCTGGTCGCTGTACAGCATAATTTATTTCATTCAAATGGGTAAAGCAATGGCGCTTTTAACGAGTCAGTAGCGACGTATTTCTGTGCTGAGTTCCAGGCTACAATTCCAAAGCGGACGACCCTGCTAGGAAAGACGATTTAGCCGAACTAGACTTAATCAGAATAAAGAGCTTCGTCACCGAGTAAAACTGATTTAATTCCTATACGGCATGGGTTCATACCGAAACCGATTACCCTGCCTCCTATCCCAAGTGGAGAGTCTTCATCCAATTTTTGGTGTACTTTTTCTAGTACTTGAAGATTTTACAGTGCCGTTTCTGCATTCATTTTAGACTAACACTGAAAAGTAAATGAATTAAGAAATGGTTAATTGGGTCCAGAAAAGAACCCATCTGCCATTGATTAAATTCTGCTTTAACGATGTTTTTTGTCTAGACCTTCTCTTGATAGTTAGATATGAAAGTATAGTTTCTAGCTATTTCTGCAGGAATTCTAGAAATGGGAAGGTCTGTTTTGAATAGAATAGCCAATAGCCCTTGTGCATGCAAAACTACTATCTCTGACATATCACCTGGCTGTGTACACTAACCAAAGGGGCTTACAGTTATGTAGACCCAAACTAGACCTACCTAGCTACAGTAATAGCGCTGTAACTCTTTAGTTATTGCGTTGGGCTACTGCGCGGGGATAAAGGTTTGTTCCCAATCCAACAGAACTTCGTCATGAAAAAGCTTCTAAAAAAAGATTCGAACCGACATTAGACAATAGGTCCATTCCTTGGATACTATAACGAGTTTTAGCTCCAAATACTTGTATTTGTATCTGACGAGTAGTATATGTTAAAGAATGCCTAGAATTACCAACTTGAATCTGTAGAGAAGCACAGACTTTAATGTGAATGTTGATGTTTGTAAACACCTACAGAATCGATCCATGCAAAAGCAATGAATGGCTGGTGTGATTTCAAATTATTCTGAAATCAGCTGCATGCATAATTACCCCAGCAAGGTCATACATTTTTCATCCGCATGTGCCATCACATGATTGTGCCAGTATGCATGTGGTATGTATGGGGGATATTAATGCAAAGTGGGCTGTTGACCGCCATGCAATAAAGTGGCAACAATTCCAGAAGAAGCCAGACCCAATGCCAAACATGTTTTCCCATGCATCTAGGAGCATCTGAAAAATACATTTTACCATTCACAACTTGTATGTTTAAAAGGACACACGAACAGCATTTACTCTTTATACTTATGTACAATGAAACTATTTCGAGTAACTTTCATTATGCTAAGAGCTTATGCCTGAACAAATAGAGTAGAACTAAAAAGTTCATCAAACATATTTGATTTGGGAAAAGGATATCATTACTTTCTAACCTCGCTCGTGAATATGGTAAATGCATAATCTGACGAGCTATTTACTGCTCAAACAGTTTTGTGAACACACTATGTAGTCTCTAGTCTTTGCTGTCACGTTGAAGAAAGTCTAACCCAAAATTTCAAATTCAATTTTTTGTCAAATATTATCGCAATATCGTTGACTTTTTCGAAAATAATCATCATTTGGATATACTAAGCTACAAAGTGTTATAATTACCTCCTTTCAACACCCCAATAATGTTTTACTAAACCAGTGAAAATTAAAACATTCCAAGATCAAAATTTTATGAAAATTATTCACAAATAAAATTAGTAGCAACGGGCCGAAATGAATACCTTATGGGATGCCAGAAGTTAGTTCCATATCCCGAGACCTTCAAAGCGGGACAATGCAACAACATTGGGAACAGAATATATGATCAAACTGCGAACTAAGTCATTTCAGGTCGGATATATGTACATATGTAAACCTTTAAACTGTGAACAACACAATGAGAGAGTGTATCGATGCACCGCTGGTTATAGTCCCGAAAAAAAAAAACTATAATTTATAGTCCCGGTTCTCAGAATCTCATATCGTTATATAGACAGGATGACATAAGGTCGTCATAATGTCTAAGGACTATCTTAAATAATAGAACTAGCGCGTGAAGCAGCTGCATCTGTGGTTAAAGGGCGTCTTGGTCAGGCTTATGGGTGTAAAAAATTGAAAAAAGGGGAATTTAAAAAATTGGATGCGGGATATCGTAGCCAAGCCCTCACTAAACAACTGAAAAACCTGACGTTTTGATCTAATCTTCTTAAATTCAGAACCCTTACTGTGAGTAAGAAACAACATTTTAATTTCGAGATATTAAATATTTAAACATAAACTGCAGAATTTTCCACAAACGTGAGGTGTCTTTAAATTTCTTTTTAAATCCATTTAAATCAGAAACCAACTCTGGCCCCGTAAACAGTGCAAAATGCAATACAACCTGACGACAAGTAAACTGGCAATACAAAGGGAGAATCCGTTCACTTTATTATGGGCTGCCCAATCCAGGTTAGCCCCAGACAGACAAACCGAGTTTAACCACAAAAATGAAATCCAACTCTGAAATGTCTCGAATTTTGAATTCGTTTTGACATTACTCGGCCCTATGTTTGTGTGGCTGTGTGTGTTTGGATATGGGAATGGCAAGCAACACACAGGATTCGGGCGATTGGGATGGGGACTGAAAGGAAATGTAAATGTTTAATGTTCTCTGTCGACAGAATTATTCCGGTTGAATAAATCCAACCACTACTGGCCCCCACACTCCATTGGCCCTGCTTGGTTCGCCAATTCAAATATCCTCTGGGCAAACAAATGAATTTTAAAAATGTTTGTAAAAATTACTTTGGAATCCTTTTTCTCCATTTGCTCACTTCATTCTGTATAGTATGTACCATTTTACTGCCGACGCCGACGGTTGTAGATAGTGGAGGGAAAATCGAATCAGACCCCGCCAGTGAATGTTATGTCAAGCCGGGCGGACACGGGGAATGCACTATAAAAACTCGATGCTCAGTTATTTTCATAGAGCGAGAACGAGAGAGAAAGAGAGTAAAACGTTGCTCTGGCAGCCCGGCCACCGGGAGCAGCAGCACCAACAACAGGGTAAAGGATAAGCCTTGGGATAATACGAGACGAAAAGTTTGCAGACACATTCTCCTTGGACACTTTGGAAGATTTAATTTTCAGAGAAACTTAAAGAAAGGAGATTTGCTCTCCGCTTGTGGACATGGACACATGGGAGTTAAAATGCAATTGTTTTAAGGCGGACACGTACCCAATGGACGGAAAGTGTTTCACCTCATCAGCAATAAGAATTTTATTTATGTCAATGAAGCTGTTAGTAAAAGAGGATTGCGCACATGTTTCTGATGGTTATCTAAACGGTTGTGTTTCACTGGAGGTTAAATTAAGCTTTTGAACATACATATGTACATATGCAGTTTGGAATTTACGTGGTTTATAAAATTTATAATTGGTACGTAAGTGGGATTTTCGGCACAACGACTTGTTAATTAAACGTGATGCTATCCCTCAGAGTTCAATGGCACCGTGGCTCAGTGTCAGTTTTGATTCCCAGACAACATGAACGAGTTTTTACGATCACAGCTTTTACGAACGTTTGACCAACATCCCAGAGCGTGTCATAAAAATATTTCTAAACAAAAATCCTTTAGATTCGCAGCTAAAGAGTGAACTTCTACCAGAATATAAAGAATATAAAACACCTAAGGAGGAGTGGAATGAGTAATTGAAGTCATTTTGCCAAAAATTATAAACAACAAAAAAAAAAAAATTCTGAGATTATGTTCAGAAGGGATGCGACATAAGACCATACATCCATTGTGGGCTATTGTCTCACTGAACTGGGAGGAAGAGTTTTATCAACACCTATTTTTATTTTACAGATCATTGTAAAGTCTTTCAGGCAAACACAGTGGTTTAATCTTTTCTTGTCAACGACTCGTCTAACCAGTTCAATATTTCCGTAGCATGAAGACAGCGATAAGGAGGCACTTCATAGTCCCTAGATAAGAGGATGACAAAACAACAATCTAGATCAAAAATAATTCCGCAGCCATTGATTCTGAAAGTTCAGAAACTCCCATACGACTCCATCCATTTTTATTGAAAACATTTTAGTATTTTTAGGTAGAAATTTGAAGATAACCTAACCTCAAGTACTAACGTTTAGTTTCAGATGATTAATGCAAGTTTGCGTTTGGGTTGACGGACTTTGGAGGAGAAGATTCAATGACAAACTATACGAGCTGTACAGCGACATTGACCTAGTCAGAAAAATGCGCATCAGTCGTTTAAGATGGTTAGGACATGTAAAGCGAATGGACACCAATACTTCGGCCCGTAGAGTTTTCGAATCAAACCCAGAGGGACAACGCAGTAGAGAAAGACCTCGTCTTAGGTAGCGCGCACAAGTAGAAGGGGACCTCAACTGACTTGGAGTGCCCAGCTGGAGGCAGTTAGCTAAGGACCGGGCTAACTGGAGAGGCTTGTTGGTTAAGGCCCAGGTTCACCCCGAACTGTAGCGCCACTTAAGAAGAAGAAGAAGAATGCAATTATGTATCATAACCAGATTATAGATCCGATTTATAAGATGGACCACTTAAAACATTGTCAAAACGATGGTCCTATGTTGGACGAAGTAGTATATAAAACATTGATAAGCTCTGTCAAGAGTAATGCTCTGGCATACACAATATCCAATTACCACCAAGAGTTTATGTTTCAAAACTCAACTTACAACAAAACTAACTATTTTCAGCTGAGCTAATGTAACCAACCGAAAGTACTTACAGTAGGTTAAGACATTTCAATGTAAAGAGAATCAAAAGGTAGTCATAATTTTAATAACAATATGGAAACCAAGAAAAAAGTGCTGCGAATGTTGGGCGCATTTGAAAAGTATGCCCGAAGATTCCAACCTTTTAGAACGTCCGAATGCTAAGCAAATATAGAGGCTCACTCCCGATGTTCCTCGAATAGGGTGTGAGGTGTTTGTAACTTTCCTTGAAATATTTTACTTTATTTGTAGTTAAGCAGACTTCTTCTTTTTTATTTTTTAAAAAAACATTCACCGTCAACTGCACAAACAAAATTGTTTGCTTTTGACAACTAACACAACTAATACACAACTTAGTATCATACTACACCCCAAACCCAAATAGAGAGAACCAAAAAATGTTGTGATACCTTAAATTTGAGATCGATAATTCGAATTCTGTTTTTACAACCCCTCTACACTTAAAACTGTGTACCAGCTGTGTAGGGGCATATAAAAATAGGAGCCACGAACTTCTATTGTATTCCAAGCGGAGGTTATGGCTATTCGTGAAACCACTACCTAATTGTTGATGGGATTGGTATTGACACTCAAGCAGCTATTAAACCATTCGAATCACCAATAATATGATCTAAATTGAAAGAACAATATCGCGCATCTCTGGGTTCCATGTCGAATTGCTATAATCTCACTTTGTCCTGGTTTTCTGACCAGCCAGGCGTAGTAGACGAACTAGCAGAAGTACAAACATGTCAGACAAATAAGGCCACGGTTGAGCAGACAGAGGACAACATCTGCTACTTATTGACGGGTCATTGTGCAATAGGAGGACACCATTTTCATTTACCCTTGAATTTTGGAAGAATACTGTTTCGAGGAGCTTGAAGATATTGCCGATTCGGGTATCGATAAAATGTGAAAATTCGTCCAAAAATCAAAATGATTACAAGATTTACGGAAGCGACCGGTTAAAGTAGTAACACAATGGATCTTTCCTGGTTCAAGAGTATCCTCCTTTGCACGGAGGATAGCCACCTAACACAAAACTAATCCAGAAAATCAATCAGTTATATCTCACGGAAAACAGCTCTTAAATTCGAGTCATGATATATGTACATGCTCTTAGTACGGTTGATCCTCCTCGACATCTTAAGGTATAAGTTCCCAGCTTCATCACTAAGGGCGAACATTAGTAAATGAGTAGCTCAAGCTATGGATGAACGCTGGGTTTCTCAGACAACTGCAACGTTATCTCATTTATCGCGATCGGCAGTTTAACTGTCAACTGTCATAAAAAATTGTCCTTCGGGCGACGATATTAAACAGTAGGGTCCTTATTTGCATTTCTTAACTATGAGTTCAAGCGCAACACAAACACAAATCGAATGTAATTAAATTTAATAATCGAGATATTCTGTGAAATCCATCTGTTTCGCCTCAAGCATCATTTTCAACATCAAAGTTGTACAAGTACAAGTTGATGAACTATAAATAAATTGTTGTATAGGCAATCTAAAACCCACATTCACAAGAATATACTTAGGTTACAATGTGCATATGCTACTCCATTTAAAAGTATCAGAATCCGAATATTGAAAGCCTATAATTGGTGCAGACACCTTCAATAATGCACAAACACAATTTTCAGTAGTCATATAATCAACGAGTGAACGAGTGACTTATGAAAAGAGCCACCACAAAACAAAACTCGGTTCAGTGAGGATGAAAGCCAAAACTTGTATGAATTCGAACAACTAATATGGAAATACTCGACAGTAAAGTTTTCAAATCACTTACATTGAAACCATCAATTGGATACTCAGAATTATTCAAAATTACATTTCCTACTAATGGTTGGCCAGGATTGCTCTTTCATTCCTCTTGTACTCCTCATATATGTATATATTTATATAATAAAATCCATATCCATTGGAGAAAACCCTTTCATCTGCTACCGCCTTCCGGTGTTCATTTCACACAAAAATAACCCCAAAACCAATCCATATCCATACACAACAAGCATAAAAGGATAACTAAAGGAAGAGAAAACAATTTAAGCTTACCTTGTTGCAAGGTCCCGATGTACAAAATTCATTTGCTCTAAATGCTTCATTCCTGATGCAATTTGTGTTGCTATATAAACTAAGCATCCATAGCTGCAGAGATGTGCCCATCGTATCGTAGTCGTCGTCGGCGACGTCGTCATCGTAGTTGTCGTGGTGGAGGTGGTTTGTGTGTGGTGGAGGATGTTGTTAGAGCCGCAGCACAGCAAAGTGTTGTTTTGTAGATATTTTTCAAAAAGGAAAAGAAGAAAAGGGAAAACTTTATGTTTAACATTTCCAATAAAACTTTGTCTTCATCGTCGTCGAGCAGCCAGAGATGGGAATATGGATATACATATTTTTCAATAACATCCGGAGAAAGTTTTCTCGTTTTTTTTTTTTTGGTTTTTTTCTTAAGACTATCTCCGGCGTCCGTCCGTTTTTATATCATCTTCCCATCTCCGCTATCCCGTACCCGGTTTATCTATTTTATTCGTCCGGGATTTCCATTTTATGCATTTCTCTTCTCTTTTTTTGGTTCTGTTTGCTTTTGTTTTTTGGGGTTTTTCATCTCGCACTTAACTTACCTCAAACTTTTGTTGGGCACACCCTTTAGACCCGTCTCGGCTATGTGCTCCTGAAGGAATTGATTCAAATCGCCCAGACAATTGCTATAATCGAGAACCATACAAATTGGCTCGTCCCGCAGACAGGCGCCCAGTATTTTGGCCACATTCGGATCATTAAGATGTGCCAAGTGCCTGGCCTTCGAACGGAATTCCTTTCGCATGTGGTCCGGAGCACCAGGACGTAAAGTTGCAACCGCAACTAGATTTGAGCTGTGAGTGAGAGGATGGCAGATGGATGGATGGATGAGTATAGAATAGATGCATGCACATTGAGAATTTTCATCATTAAGCAGATTTATTTACATGGCTGAATCTCTGTACATATTTGTTAATTAAATACGAGAAAAGGTTGGGTAAGGCGATGAATGGATGGACTGTGGGTTTGTGTACGTGTGTGTATGCGGTTTGGGTGTTGACTTGCGAATCATTTTAAATAGAGAGACCTGAAATGGGTGTACTAGGTATGTGTTTGGGTCTATTTGAGCGTATTCGCGGTTAGAACGAATTTGAACCGACTTTTGCTTTGGAGATTTACTTGTTTTGTTGTTAGGGGAGGACTTAATGAATGGGTTAAGGCATGGGACATGGTGTGCGTTAAGTTGAAACCGAAGTGGGGTGGTCAACTTTGACTGATGGTTTGTGAACAGTGGGACAATTGAATTTTAAAGTGGTCACGATTTACAGATGCAAGGGCTCTCATTGTTGTGCAATCAGAATAGACGAGGTTGTCATGGTTGGACACATATTCAAAGGAGATTGAAGTGGATAATAATGATTTAGAGCATCTGTGGATTATCCTTGAACAATGAATTGCTTTGGACTGTACGTAGTTGTAGGAGATCTACATCATTTGTGGAATTGAGATTAAAAATAATATGCATATCATGATACATGTGTGTATATTAAATCGTATGCATGTCAAAGCAATAGAAACACTGAATGAGAAATAGGTTGTATTACGATTTGTGTGTACATATGCTTGTATGGGATAAACATGTCAATAAAATCAGATATATTTTAATACGGTCTCCCTAAGCAAAGGAACAAAACTAGTCCTTTTACAAGGAATTACAAAATTACCCACTTTGATCCTTCAAAACTTTGTGATACACTCTGGACATCGAAAGGTGCTGCTGCGAATGGCGGCAGTTGTCAGGCCATGGAACGCTATATTTTTGAAGATCGGGGAATATTCTGTCTGACTATTTTTCTACGGAATAATTCGTCAGTGATCTTGGTCGTCCTACGTCAAGTGTTCAAACACCAAGGTGTTTTGCCTTGAAGAGACTGAAACAACACGTCAGAGAAGAAACACCAGAAGACCTCGCAGTACTCGTTCCGACTAGATTTAACGTTGCCTTCGTGACTGAAGAAGTCGGAGATGAGCTGTCAACGATTGTTGAGCAATGCAGAATCATGCCCATCGAGTTTTTATTGTCGCAAATTGATGAATTGGGACTGAAGGATATGTGGTTACAAGTGCACACAGTGAGCTGCGCGATTTGGTTGGCAGTTGGTAGATTTACTTACTAAGTACTAAGAGTAGTACTGTGATATGGTATAAACTTATTGAAAAATAAGAAACACTGCACTGCTTTACTCGAGGAGTCTAAGGACTTCGGAATGGGATTACAAAATAATCTAACAGCTTCATAGAATTTCTACGACCATTGTTTAGGGTCCAGATTTAAGTATTGATTTTATACACTGCAGTGTCTCGACCTGTCCCGCTCTAGAATACAACTTCTGTTAGGGGGTGTCCAGTGCATCATAATGTATGCGGCCAATATGAGCCAAAACAGTGACAGTTATGTCGTACGCAAGAAGGATTAACGTAGCCAACCGTCTATGTGCACTGAGAGTTTGGTGTGCATATCTGAGAGTGTTAATGAATGATATATGTATGTATGTGTGTGTCATCGCGGGAATGCTACCAACTAATATCAGCGAGCTACAAAGGAGCTACGATACCAAAATTCAGAATCCCCGAGCTTCAACCAAAGCTGGATATCAAGCTGGAAGAAAAACAGCGAAGCATGAAAGCATGACAGGAGTGATGGAACCACAGTACAAAGGGATGATGAACCCCTCGACTTATGCCGAATATCCACACATGGAATTACGGAGGAGTAGATTTTTACGTAAACCAGGTTTTAACCAGACATCGCGACTTTCGAGCAAATCTCTTACTTCCTTAAACTACGGATAATCTGGAAGATATGCAGTAAGTATTTTTGCATTGTCCTCGCTTCAGTGTAGAGCGCAGAGAACTAGAGAAAGGAGTCTATCAACTTCCGATGATCGCGGAGAAACAGGTTACAGAAATTATCATGAAGGGACTTCGACGGTTAGAAAGAGCCAGGGAAAGCACCAGTGTAAATCAGGCGCTGAAGGAAGCTCGTACAAAATAAACAGCAAACGCTAAGCCCAATGTTGAACTAACAAAAGAGAAAAGAAGTGGATAAAACCCAGCGTTAGTCCCGCGGAAAGATTGGTTGTAGTGTATAGGGTGTGTGTTAAGTATAAAGGGGTATTTTTGCCATCGAGCAATCAGGTCTGCGAATCGTGCATACCAGTAACCCGGGATTCTCGTATATGGTTTTTGAAAAATTACACATCCTTTGCCGCAGGCAAAAGCACACAAAAACTCTAACTAAATAACTAATGTAAATAACTATCTACTTGTATCCTCGACAACTCTAATTTCGCCGAAAACTTTGTTGAATGGTCGCAGGAACAGTAGAGACACTATTACCAAAAACTGCAAAAATTGTCAACCGATGTCTAGGAAACATCTTGAAGATTAAGATCAGCAAAGGCGATAACTCATTTCGCCATCACGTTGTGCTACAGAATCGGTCAAACCAAGTCTAGGAAGTTCGATTAGTCCATCAAATCTTTTCTTGATTTCGGAAGACTAAACAAAACCGTTATATAGCATGAACACATCCATACATATGTAAATAGAATCCAATCCGAAAGTCCGAAACCTTGATATTTTCGTCTACTTTTTTGGTTATTAAGAGCTCTATAGTACACAAATTTGAAGTCTCGTTTTCAGTTGCACCGACTGTTATACACATTTATAGGTTTATAAAACCACCTCACAGTTCGATATGTAAGAGTATAAACCTCAAATTATGTACCAATCATGAGGAGGCGAACAAGAGTTCAATAACTTCATATTACCCTTCTGACATTTACGTATTCGAAACGCCAGCGCGACCAATCCCCATGGCAACCGACTTGTGACACTCCGTCCCCTACCTTGTCCATCTTAATTATATCTACAATACATCCAAGCAGGAACACATCAGTGTCCAAAGTTGCAGAATAAATTAAGTAAAGTTCTGCTGACCAGTCTTTGGTCCCACTGGGTCCTGTCAATTTTGGAATTGACTTCATCTTCGGTATTCAATAACCACAAACACTCTCATTTAAGGACCTTCGCTGTGAGCCTGCGTGTGTGAGTGTATTAAATTTAAACATACCAAATGTTGAAACTTCAAAAAGGAAGGAACGACGTAGAGAGGAAGGACACGCTGAAAGGATGTGTAGACAAGCCGAGTACAAAAGGAAACTTTTATCTAATACTTCTATGGATGTATGTGTGGGGAGGTATGTATAGTATATCTATTGTCCTTACCTTAATCCTTTGGTTTCGCATAAATGTAATTCACCAAAGATACCACAGCCTAATTTCTCGACAATAACTAAGGATTGCCTTGGAAATTCCTGCAGCTGTATTAGATCCTCGTCGGTGGAAATTGCATCGACATCACCATAAGGATTCATTGGTGGCGCTGTTGGGGTTGAATTTATCGTCCCGGTCGGAGTTGTGGCTGCCGTGTTGGCCCCCGTTCCGGCTGGACCCAGACTGCTGCCTGTATTACTGCCACCATTGCCATTCGGTATTGGCTTACAAATCGCTGTGGCTGCATAATATTTCTCTGTGGGTGGCGGTGGGACTGGCGGTGGCGGTTTCGGAAATATATTATTCAATGGTGGCGGTGGTGGTGTCATGCGTACACCAACATAGCCGCCTGGTATTTTCGGTATGAGGTCCTGCATATGTGGCACGGCATATTCCTGGCAAACAATATCCGGAACATCTGCAAAAAAGAAAAAACAAAAAAAGCACACACATAAGCGAATGCAACAGAGAGCTATACATATTGCAATTTCGATTTTTGCACTTTTTGTAAGTTTACTTAATCCCCTGTTCATTATATTCACATGCGGGGACACAGGCATACACAGACAGAGTATCAAAGTTAATATTTAATGGAATTTTACATTGCTGGAGGAATCCAGCAGGAGCCACCCCAAGCCGGAATAAAGTTTTCCCTATTCTCGTGCGGTTATTGTTCGTTTTGCGACAAAATCATTCCAAGGACATGTGAGTATATGAGAACGAGTGGGAGTTAAGCTGAAACTATAAATTCCTTTGGTGTGGGGCGAGGAAATCGAAAAACTTTTTCCCAGAACGAGTATCATTGAAGTAATGAAAGATTTTCTGATGGCGTGTGTTCCCTGTAATGTGGTGCTTCCTCTATCTCTTCCCTAAGAATTTGCCTAATACCACATTTATTTGGAAGGGATCTCTTTGTTATTTTGCTGTTAATATTATTTTCGCGACACACAATCTGGGTCATTCTTCTCCCTTCAGCGTTTCGTATATGAATAAAACTATCGTGTGCAATTTAGAAAGAGAGATACTCCGGAAGAGATGGAAAGGAAGATATACTTGAAATGGGAAAAGTTTCTCCAAATTTGTTTTTCATGTTTTTTTTTTTTTTTTCGTTTTTGTTTTTCTCTATTTTCCTTCAGGCCTTGAATGAAACAATGAATTTAATTTAAGCAAAAGGACCAATGACATCATGAGTTCTGGTAGTTTTTGGAGGGCATCTTCTTTACCTGACTGTATCTGTGTACCTAGTGACTCTATAGAATATTTATTTCGTTTTAGCGTGTGCTGGCTTTTGGCCCAAAAGGTCTCTTCTTCTCTCTCTCTCTAGTAGAAGTAGTTTCCATGAATAACACGAAAGACCTGACTAAGAAGTTTACAGAGACAGATCTGGTTTGTATTGAATTTTGTGGACAGACTCCAGGGGTAGCAACAATCAGGAAATATTCATGAGACGAAGCAAATGCAATTTATATTTAAATGCAAGGACTAAAGTGGCTCTTTATTTGAAAGGATATTTTTGCTTTTATGTTTGTTTACCAATATACAGTTGGAGAGTTACGTGCCTTAATTCATAATGTAACCTTTCATTGAATATGCAATTGAAAATTAAAAAAAAAGGAAACCATTTTCTTTATGAACTTCTTAAGCAGCGAAAACGTATTTTACATCAGCATAGTGAACGACATTACAAGTGTCTCGGAACTCTCAGACGCACTGGTTCTTTAAACATAATCCACAGAGCCCATTAAAGTTAGCAATGCAATCATAGAAAGTTCGACAAACCTTAAGCGATGATGTTTTTATGTTTGTTCGGGCGCCATGGCTCAGTGGTTAGTGGATTGGACTATGGAGCAAGGGGTTGAAGGTTCGAATCCCAGTCGGGGAACACCTAAAAGTTTTTCACGGCCCCACTTCTCGCGAGCGTCTGACAAACATTCGAGAGTACAACTGTCCTGAGAAAGCTTCTCAAATAACAAATTTGCCCTTTGGATACGGTATTTCAGGCCCCTTCCATTCGTGTAAAGCATATAACACGCACAACACGAATGGTTTTGAGAAGCTAGGCCTTGGGTCTCATCGACCTGTTGCGCCAAGTATTTATTTATTTTGATGCTGTTGTTCATATCAACATCTAAAAGATTAATTTAGAGAAATGCAGTTAGTACCAAGCGAAAGGCCCCATTTGAGCTTAAGAAGAATATAGATAGAGCATAAAGGCAAGCCCCCAGAAGTGGACTGTAACTAAGTGTTAATGGGTCGAAATGTCACCTTGTACATTACCTGATCAAATTCAGATCTGTTCAGCAAGTTTATGTCATTTGACAATAACTCTCCTTATTGCTTACTAGTCATATAATAAACATATGTATAAGCATTTAAAATACAGACAACATCCTTATACTTCCCAAATCCAAATATTGCGTTAGAAGATGTAGGTAGAGACCGTGTAAAACGACTCAAACTAATTGGTTTAGATAAGATGTTATGCCATATGCACAGTATAGGGTAAGGTATTGTCAGACGATTTAAAGTAACAGACAATGGGTTACTCCACACTGAACTAACAATAAGCGCATGTTTAGTCTGAGTGGGAAACTCGCACCTGCACCGAGGTTTTAACTTGAACTAGCATGTGCGGACCACGTCAAATATACTGGTAAACGTGGACAACCTCAGCAAGAGCGATAAGCACAACACCTTTCGGGTCTTTACATAGAATGCTCAATAGACCGCGAGCACCCGAAAAACTATGAACTTTGCAGTGGTACAAAATCTTTTCGGGCTAGCACGGTAAATGATGGATAAATGGAGGACACCTGAAGTTCACTCGTCTAGTATAAAGATGTTCTGACGTTACAAAGGACGAACAGCAACTCGGATGAAGTGTACGAGGTCGAGGAAATAGCGATTCTATTGGGATTATAAGGCGTTTTACCAAAAGATACAAAAAAACAGCATGTCAAGGCTAGAACCAAAGTCTGGAGAGTTTGCGATATCCAAACTGAAATCCAATAAAAGTTCATAGACTGACTACCGAGCTGCACGAACTCATTTGTGAAATATGATGAGACAAAAGTTTGCCCAATGAAATTGATTATATTAAAAGTAGATAAGGCCGATCTCTTGCTTTGAGAGAAAAATACTTCAAATAATTTTTAGTTCCATCTTCGTAAACGTGGAGAATAGATACAACAATGCGTAGTACAGGGTCATCCAATTCATTGTCCGGATTTGACATTCCGACATATACGTCAAACCGAAATTGGATCAGTACACGCTGAACGTGTTCAAATTGTGAAAAGTACAAAAAAGTACGTTTTTCACATTACGAGCAGATTATGGTCGACATAATCGTCCACCTGACCTTTTGCATTTGCATCTACACCCTTATGAAGTTCAACGCACTTAAGAATTGAAGACAGCTGACCACGGAATGCGTAAAACGTGCATCTAGTGGATGATCTAACATCAGGGTTTGGATGATCAATTCTTTCTTTAGCGATGAGGCTCATTTTTCACTTGGTGAAACTTAAAACTGTCGAACTGTCGAAAGACCATCGCATTCACAAAAAGTCACTCTATGGTGTCCAGTGGCCTAGTGGTTTCTTCGAAAATGAGCAATATTCTCACGGCTATAACCGATTTTTGTGGGCCTAAAATCGAAGATATAGTTTCAACAAGACGCTGCCACATCTCACACAACATAACCCGTTTTGACTCCATTGCAAGAAAAATTCCCTTAACGATGTAATTCGCGTTTGGGTGATGTGAACTAACCACAACAAAAAAATCTATTTGAGTTAAAAACATAACACAAATGTCAAATAAGGATTTCCGCCAAATATTCATTTAAGTGAACTTAACTCTGCGTTGTGTCACATGTCCTTAAATGTTAGACTAGTTAGTTTTGTTTACTAGTTTTTGGTATCGGACACACACGCCGCTAAAGAACAAATATATATTTTATTGTTATAAAGCTATAATTAAAATTGACAATAAAAAAGGCTCATTAATTAAATCAGAAAAATTCCCTCCTCATATTGGTGCAAATATTTATACCATCATCATTTCTTTTGTCCCCAAACGAGTAACTAGTTGAATGCATTTAAACTAGCATTGTAATTAAATTTTGCCAAACCACGCTTAACTAGTAATTAGTTAATAATAATTACGCTACACAGTACCTGTATAGTCCGGTGTTACATGATGTCGTTGCAAGTCATTCATTGAACATCCACTGGCTGCACTCGTATACATATTTACATTGAAAGGCTCATGATACAGACTGTTCTTATCGATCGATTCGTTGTCATCCATTGCAACCTGAAATAGATGGCAATTCTGATTCATCTGGGATTAGTTAGGATTGCTGGCAAATTAATTAAAAATTTCAAAACAATAAATAAATTCATGAGCTTAATATCTACATATGTACATAGTATATACTGTACATATGAGGTTTGTCGATTAAGTAATGGGACTAATTGTGTGGTAAAACAATTTATGAATTGGCTGACCAATTTTAAAAATTAAAACCAATGGATTGCAGTCATTTTTTTCAGGTGTCAGAAGTGGTATTAAGCTTTAAACGTATCACGTACTATCAAATTAATACGCTTTTAACTTTGCACCAGGTGATCCAAGGAAGGGAGAGACTAAAAACCATGAGTATAAAAAGAGACTAGTGAAAAAATTCCCAAAAATCTAATGAAAACGACGAGATCGGAAAAGTTAAAATTAACGTACGAACTTTCGCAATAGACTTTAGTACCCCTTTACCCAAAGTCGACATTAAAGGAAAACTGATTCACATATACCGTTCCACAGTGGAATCTATCCAAAGACTTTTGCCTCAAATTGCTACAACTTTGAGGTAGTTACGGACTCTGTCTACCTCGGCTCAGCTGAAAACTCTGATAACAATATATGTAACTTCAGAGATCAAACGAAGAATTACTCTTGCCAAACGCTGTTTTTTTTGGCCTTATCGAGAAACACCAAGGCAAATGTATGTATATTGCCTTCACCTTCATCATCCTAGTCCTGCTTAATGACCCAAAAGATGAAGATACTCGTACCATCGGTTGTTTGGAGTGCAAAATTCTTCGAAGGATTTTCGGTGAACCCAACCAGATATACAGTGACATCGGCCTAGTCAGAAAAGCATGCATCAGTCAGTCACCTAAGATGGGCAGGACATGTATGTATGTAGAGCGAATGGACACCAACGCTCCGGCCACCCTGATGGACAACTCAGTGGAGGAAGGTCTCGCCTAAGGTAGTAGAAGCGGACGTCAACCAACTTGAATTGCGCAATTGGAAGCAGTTGGCCAAATACTGCGCTAATTTGAGAAGCTTGTTGGTTGTGGATTCCTTTTGTCATGGTGGGACCCTGGGATTCTTGCGGTAAATCGAAGATGATCATGATTATAACATGGTAATGAAAAAATATGGTCCAATCACACCTTCGGCATGAACTCCACACCAAACGATCACTTTTTGTGGAAATAATGGAGTTTCTTGAAACGCATGTGGGTTTGTTGGCATTAAGCTAAAAATAAGCTTCATTGTTGAAGACGATTTTTCGATGAAATTTTGAATTTTCATCAAACTTTTGCAGAGCCCTATTGGAGCAGTTTCAGTGCTTCAAATTATCACGAGGCTTCAGTTAATTTGAAGGGGGTACTTCGACTGGTGTATTGTATAACTGGGACAGGAACATTCCATAGTGAATACGTTGACTCGAATTTATCTACTATAGCACAGTCTGTCTGGTGGAGCGGTCATTACGACTGAAAATTGGAGTAAGCGCTTTAAAGTTTTATCAAACTGGTAAACGTGATGACCAGAAATGCTAAATGTTGACACATTATTTAAATTTGGCCAACAAGGTCGTGTATCATTGAGCGCTTGCGTTAGTCCTTTTCCACGACACTGTTCTCTAAAAAATACTACGTCCTTCCCTCTTATAACCACATTTTTGATAAACCAAATTGCATCACTCTCTGCAGACACCTCTTAATCTTTGAAAATAATTACCCCCAGATGGTTCTGTCGGTTAGTCCCATTACCGGTACCCAAACCTGACACTCTCAATTTAGATAAAAGAAAAATCTTACCTTTATGTTGCTATTCAGTCGCTTGTCAGTTCCTAACGTGTCCGGATTGAAGTTGTGCTGGAATGCATCCAGGACATTACTACCTCTTGCACGCTTGTTCTTGGCAATTATCAACAGGATAACAGCCACCAGCAGGAGAATGATTGTAGTCAGCACGGCTATTATCACTCCGACGAAATTCGGTTCCGGTTCCTGGTCGATAGGTTTCGGTGATATTACTAAAAAAAAAAAAAGGGATACACACACAAAGCCACATTTAGTACGAGTATGAGGAAAAAGATAAAAATAAAAACTGATGAAGAAGAACGAGAGAGAGAAGGAACAAAATAAAAAAAAAAAACCTTTAAAACCAAGGAAACGATGATGGAAGACCGCAAAAATGTATAAAGTGAGTGAAAATAAAGCGAGGACGAGGGCAAAAAGTAGACAAAAAACCGCTCTAAATGGAATTTTCCCTTTTAGGACACTTCTTTTTGTTGGTCGGTTTCTTTTTTTTTCTTGTTCTTCTTCTTTTTTGGTGTGTGTGCATCATTATGAAGCTCAACAAAAGAGGATGATGATAAGGAATGGGAAGATAGCGGCGATGATGGTGTGCAACAATAGAATGTAGGAGTGAGTGTCGGGATATATAATAGGGATGAGATGAAAACAGAACAGAAGGAGGTGAGAGGAAAAAACTTACTTTGTGGTACGTGGCTGCGTTCTCCTTTGCTGGGGTTCGTTTGAACTTCATCCCTCTGTAGTGGGTACTCTGGTGTATCTTGGGGCGACGTACTTCCGCTTATTTCTTCGTCCGTGAAATTTCCCACTACTGGCACTATTATGGAGCAGCGCAGAATATTTACGTTGAAAAGAATTCATTTTCGGTGGAGGTAATACATATGAAAAAAGAAACGAACAAAAAATATGTTTTTCGGTTAAGAAAAGGCAACAAGAACAAGAAGTAGAAAATGCGAAGAAGAGCATAAGAAGTATTTTTTAAAAAATATGAGTAGTTTGTGAAGACTGCGACGACGAAGACGACGACGACTACGAGGATGAAGGCGAGATATTGAAAGGGAAAAACCTTGCAGAGGCAAAGGGAAAACTCGGGAAAATAATAAGAAAAACTGTAAAATGAATTCCCGTCATGGATCTCGAGAAAAAAAAAAAGAGGGAACTCGCAGCGCCGTAGTAACATTATGAAAAATTATGAACAGCTATTGTGTGGAGGAACTTTCGAGCTCGGCAATATTAAATTTTAAGATATTTTCAAATCAAGCGAAGCATTATGAAGTTTCAGAAAATGGGACGAGAAATTTATTTTTTTTTTTATTTGAAAAAGAAATTCACTTTGCACCTTTGCAGAAGGGTTACATTGAGAGGATGATGTCCTTAACTGAGACTTGGCGTCTGGATGGTGTATCACTGAGATTGATTAAGAGACAACAAGTGGTATGGTTAGGTTTTATTTTTTTTTTATGAGTTTAAGTTATCTTGGCACCTTTGTTTCCTAAGAAGCGATGACTCGATACAAATGGAAGCCCGGTTCGAGGCTACTAACAGAAGATTTGGGCTTTCATCACGTACGGCGAAAATCGTCTGAACGACATCCTTTTGACAATTCATTGCTTGTTTCACATAACCTGACTGTCAATTACTAT
The DNA here is from genome assembly GCA_963583995.1 of Xylota segnis. Classification (NCBI taxonomy): domain Eukaryota; kingdom Metazoa; phylum Arthropoda; class Insecta; order Diptera; family Syrphidae; genus Xylota; species Xylota segnis. Next base: position 79,805,083 of record OY757237.1, on the reverse strand, counting down.
TATCACGTGGATCGTTTTTGGACGATAAGTATCGTACTGTTTGTTGTCAGCTTTTTGTTGAGAGCGATGTCGAAAATGAAGAAAAATTAGAAGTGTTACCGCATGCGAAAAACACTGAGATACATATGCGTCGGATCCATTATCTCTTTGAAGAAAGAAGTAAATATTGTGAATAAACGACATAATTTGTGCACATGTTGTTCTACAATTTATCAATCATTTTAGTTTCATCGAACGCTTCCGTCTATCTAAAGAGGCTTATCAGTATTGGGCACATTTCATTTCGAAAGTGGATGTCGGGTCCACTTACAATATGGAAATATAATAACACAGTCGACCGAGAACACGATCTACTTAGAAACTACATGATCAAAGCCCTGGTAAGCCATAAATATGTAGATTTGGAGATGATTTTACTTCAGGCCTCTATAAAATTTTGAGTTTTGCAGCACTAGGTATGTTACGATACATACATACATACATACATACGTCTATACACCTGTGTACATATCATTTTGGAAGAAAAACAGTTCTAGTTGTGGAAAAATCGTAATATAAGTGCCATATTCCTTGTTGAGTGGCTTGTCAACTCAGCTAACAATAACTACCACACGGATTAGATAGACAGTTCGACCCGTAAGACATCAGTTAATACCGATAGAAATCTTGGAGAAGAAACAAAAACAACTAAAAAGTAGGAGCAAACAAACCACTTTTCAGACTTTAAGTAGAAAATAGAAAATAGAAAAATCTATACAAAAGCTCGGAAAAGAAACTATTAATGTTCTCAGTCGTACCTGCTAAAAAAATTTAAAAACATAGGAGCTGCGATCTCAACGAGAGAAGTTAAAACTGGTGTACCACATGACAGTGTACTAGGTCCAATGTTAAGCTATTATTTACTAGCGATCTGCCAGACAAAGTGAAGAAATTGCTTTAGCAACATTTGCAGATGATACTGCTGTATTTTAATATAATCTCATCAAAGGATCTTCGAACCGATCATAGACATTAACGAGATGTACGTAACTTGTGTATCCTGCCGGAACAAGCAAGTAAAGAAAAAAGTATATTAGCAAAACCAAAACTAATCATTGCACTCTCGTTCGTTGAGAATTACAATAGGATTTCATCAAATCTGAACAATTACTCCACACAACCCTGTTATAACAATAGAAACAAAGACGGTCGATCGCTAAATTGAGCTGCACGTACACAAACGCTAGGTTATTGGTCAAGATTACCTCTACCTTCACTGTCTTAAAAATTTTGGGGAACGAAATTAATTGAATTCAATTACCGAGGATTAGGTGGCAAATTTGTCCTGACTGCACAAATCCACCATTTACAATCGGTAGATATCCACAACGCACGATCACTTTTTGTGGATGCAGTAAGTTTGATGCTGTAACACAACTCATATGTATTTTACTTATTTTTAAAACCATTAAGCCAAAAATGGGCTTCATCGCTGAAGATAATTTTTCAATGAAATTCATTCTCTAAACTTTTGAAAAGCCCAATCGGAAAAACTCCGACGTTTCAAATGTTCAAGAGATTTCAGTTTTTTAGGTTAATTGGATCTTGTAAGGGTTTTGGCCAAGATCCTTAAACAAAATTCGCCACAATGTGGTCTAAGAGATTCCGAACTGTTATCAACTGATTCGACTCATTTTGAAGGCTGTCATATTTTCGATACTTAGATCGGTACTAACAATGGGGCATATAGTAGTGAATATGATGACTCGAGTTGATACATTATGTCTGTGCATGCTATCCTGTGCAGTGTGATTATTTTTAAAACCAAAAATTGGAGTAAGCTCTCTTATAGTTGCGACCACCGACTCAGAGTTTCGGTAGTAATTTTTAATAATTTCAAAACGTTGCTCTTTCGTGAACTTCACCATAATGAAAATGTAAACCTTAACTGACGTTTTGACATAGGAAGATCGTAAAAATAGTTTAAGGATACGCTTGTATTATAACATACGAAATTGTAACGTTTCTATTGACAAGCTCTTTACTTTATCTACAGAGAACACAAGATACTACGGATATTGGATGGAGCTGGTTATATAAAAATCTCATCAGTCATCAGCCCCATCTGTTTAGAATTCTGAAAAACAGTCAAATTGATATTTTCTTTCTATTTCTCGTGAACCAAGCAACTGAATGTAAAATTTGTTGTATCCTTCAAGAATTAGGTGCTAAGTAGAAGAGCTAGGAAGAGTTGAGGAAAATAGAGAATGAGATGATATGATCAGTGATCCAATGCTGGTAAGCAAACTACCAAATAAAGAGTCATTGAAGTATTGGCAGCTGTTTCCGAACGAGAAGGAAATAAGCCTTAAAATATACCTTTATCCTATGATTGTGGAACGTAAAGCTGACGACGAACACGTTCTCCCCAGGATTGGGTGGAAACTTAATAGATTAAGATTCACCGCAACGCACATGCATACGAGTACATCATTTACCTACGACCCTGTGATAGACTCTCAAGGAAGATTTATTTAATTTGTGCTACAAACGAACTTTTTTATTAGCTCTGAGCATTATTATTCTTCCATTCATTGTCTGTGAACATGCGACCACCCTTCTATTGGCTTGGTGTGTAAAACAAGAAAAAAAAGAAATCGCCAACTTGTTAACCGAAACAATGACAGCCCCCTTCCATCAATTTTCATTTACCACAAAACACTGACTCCGAGACAACTATCAAATTAAGTATACCCACATGTCATAGATAAATTACTCGAGGGTAGGTGATAATGGTTTGCGACATGATCCGATGACTTTCCGCATCATAGACAACGTTTCCCAAGAAAGGATTATTTTAAGTCCAAAACATTCACGCATAATTGAAGATTGTGTACCCGTTAGAGGGTTGCAAACACTTGACAACGGAGTACTGTGTGTATCCTTAGAGCCGGAAGCATTTCGCCAAAACACCGAAAACGTAAAATATGTTGCATCATTTCAATGCCGCAGTCGTTCGTTTAACCCCCGTATAGACAGAGACAGGGGAGGTTATAGAAAGAAAGTACTTTGTACCCATTCGTAGAATTGAATGGAGCGTAAAATGCTTAAGTGTCATAGTGCGGATTTTGTCCCATCACCAACATTATCAACATCATCGTAGTCTTCGTTGTGTCGTAGTGGTCCTCATCATCATCATTTTCGATTTTGATGTTGTGAGTGCTTGAGCTCATGTGTTATGCCAGCGAGGAGAGTAGATCTCTGATGTGAGCCCACTGATGCGCGAATGCACTTTCGTTATATAAATCATGAGGTTTCAGAATGCAGCTGTTTCTACCTATTTATCCTGTGACTGTCGGTTGGGTGGTTGGTTGGTTGGTTGGTTGGTTGGTTGCTTGCTTGCTTGCTTGGTCCTTCGGGTTCGATGTTGTGTAAGAGGGATTTATACTGCAGACGTGATTTCCCAATGTCGTCTTACACAAGTAGGAGTATGTACATATGTACGTACGGGGCGGCAGTGGAAAAATTATAGTCCTGCAGGAGATGAATTCATGTGTGTGTCCTGAAGGAACTAATGTATGTATACAGAGCGGAAATATAATACACAAAAAACTTGGAAGAATTTTCCTTTAGAATTCATTGTGAAAAGTTCACTTGGTGTAGTTGGCAATGAAAAATGGAAAATCTGAATGGATATTCGGCAAATGTTGTTCGCAGCTCAAGTGTGGTCTTTACGGTGGATGGAGTATAAGAAAATAACAGCTGCATGGTTAAAGAATTCATTTTGTCGTTCGGAAAATGTGATCCTTGTGAAATGCAGCAAACAGAGCTCAGAGTAAATGGAGCTGCTGACGGAATTAGGAAATCATCAAACTCCAGCAAAGTGCACCAATACCAATCAATTTTGTCAGAAAGTGAGTGCAAACTACAACAAACTTCTTAAATCCATAACCAAAGTTGTTTGTTGACCAGTCTTACTGTTAGTTGTGTAAGGAGTAGGCTTGTGCATTAGAGTTCAGTTCAGAGAGCGTTCAGTTTAATTCAAATCTGTTTCTGAACTTGTTCTATATTTTAGTTCATTAAGTTCAGATCAGTTGACTACTCAGGAAATTGGCTCTTCTATGACGAAGGTACATTTGTAAAATCCGCTTAGCACAATAACGACCCGTAGCACACATCGAAGCTGGTTAAAGATTGGTTAAACGAAAATCGAGTGCAAGTTCTAGATTAGCCGGCGCACCAGACTTGAATCCCATTAAGAATCTCTTTGGGATTCTAAAGCGACGAGCTGCAGGTCAACGTTTCAAAAATAAGCGAAAGCTATTGCAAGCATTACGAACTAAATGAAAAAATATACCTGAAACCACAATTTCGAACTTAATATCTTCAATGCCACGCAGATGTGCTGAGATTCTTAAAAATAGAGATTCCTATACCAAGTAACAAATTTGTTGCGTTTGATTTGCACAACACTGTACGTAGTATGTCTCGAAATTGGTGCTTCTCTGGTCAATTAAGTTAGTCAAACGACTAATAATTCTGATGATTTACATAAGTAGCTCTAAGAAGTGTTTAAAAAAAAATATCAAAACTGCAGAAGTAGGTACGATCTTTCGAAATTCACTCACCAAAATCCAGCGGACGATGTTTCTAGTGAGGCATAACTTCGACCGCAGTCGGTGTAATTTTACCAAACACTCTTATGGCCCAAATGAATATTTCTAAATCTACTATTACCTTAATATAAAAACTCACTATCGCCCACAGTCGATTATGTGTATGACTAAAAAATATGCGAAACGTACAAGTGTTTAGGGTCAGCAGATCACGCTTAGCACTTCTGATAGTGTACCCTTCCACAGTTTGGAACAACATAAATACATCGTTTGGCTAAGAATGTCTCAATTTTTATGTGAAAACACAAAATTTAGCAGAACCAAATATCTGACCAATTCGCAAACAAAGCCAATCCATCCAAAATCCAAAAATTCATTCTGAAGGCAGAATGTTTTAAGAAGGCCATAACTCTTTAATAGACTGTGCATTCATTCTTGACGCGTAAGCTTTCTGCTGGTTTCTTTTTGAATAATATGTTACTCTGACACTGACAGCTCTTATGCCCTTTAAAAAATTGACACGAAATGGATTGGTTTACTTGAAACAGTGCAAAAGAAATTTCGATTGAAATAATGCACCAACTGCAGCTGGTGTACCCAAGTTTATGAAGAAATCGTGAGACAGGCTTCCTGATTGGTACCTCAACATATAATGCACCAAAGATCTTAGCAGTTGAGAAGAATTTTGCATAAAGATCTTGGATTATTCGCATACAAGGTTCAATTCACCATTTTTTGTGAGATCATAGAAACGATTCAGACACTTAAGAACAATATTGGTCAAACTATTTGCGAAATAAAGACCGAAACAATCGAAAATGTATTAATAAATTGGGTTAACAGAATAAAGCAATAACTGTTTAAACATATTGAATATTGATTTTTGTACAGCCTTTTTAAGAGATAGCCCACTCTTTACATACGTGTGGGTACATTCAGGTACGCTTATTGAAATTAAGACCGCACATTTCTACATATTATTAGCTGTTAATAAATATTCAAATTAGTAGCAAGTATCATTTCAAAATAACAAAGTTATTGACCAACACTTTTTTTAAGAAAATATCTACAATCGAAGTGAAGAATAAAGGAACATGACTTACCTGATATAAATGATATTTCACTCAGCATTATCCACCGGAGAGCAAAATATAAATGCACTTGTAGATAACGTCCGATTCGGTGGTGTAATTTGATTGTCACATCTCTGGCATGATCCAGAATGGTATCTGGCATGTAGGAAAATTGCACTGGTTCGCCGGTAAAATGACGACCACCAATGCTAAAGAATACTTTTGCATGAACGAACACCTGTAAGAAGGAGGGAAGTATGTACATATTAGGAATGAAAGATTAAAACAATGAAAATTATAAAAAAAATTACATCGGCTTTTAGTTAGACTGTTGATTCCTTACGCCACCTCTACAAAAATAAAAATGTTTTCTCACATTCACGTAAAATAAGAAACGTATGTACACAAGGCTACGAATGACAAAATGCTTAGCAAAGACTTAAGAAAACAGTGTAACATGTCCACTAAAGTCAATCACCTGTGACAACTTTCATCAGACTGGGTTCTCGTTATTTGTCACAAATGGGTTGCTGCCAAGTTGTCCTAATCTGGAAAGGACAGAATGGAGCAGCGACGGTAAATGCGGACTGCTGCTGCTCGATAACATATCTTGTCGAGACCCTTAGAACTTGAATGACGAGGCTCAGTGGTTAATGCGTCGGATGAACTCGAGGTTCGAGAGTCGAATCGCGAACATGTACATATTATTACTAAACATCGTCCGTCTTAAAAACCATATATTTCGGATTAGTAATAAAAGAAAATAACTTTGAGGGCTTCCTTTATGTTTACAGCGAGAGGTTCCATTGATCGTGAGAACCTGAACATCAACTCAATCCAGTTCAGTTCTAACTGATGTAAATACCTTTCTAACTTATGTACGCGTCTTTCGCCAATAAAAACACATTTGCAAAACATTTGACTAAAGTCAGAACGAAGGTTGTTGCTAAAGCCGAACATTCTTTAATATAATTTTGAGTACTCACCTGAACATCTTTGGAGAACATATTGTTCGTATGCAATACAATTGCACTAAAATTTCGAACAGAATCAAATTCAAAAACTATTTCCACAGGCTTGCCCATCAGTCCAGGCGTATCGTTTCTCCAACCAACCCATTCGTAACCTAAAAATCATTAAAAAACAAATAATTTGAAATATTTAATTTACTTCTTTATTTACAGATTATTCAATTTAAAAAAAAATCAATATAAACATGGGTTGACCTTAAAAAACTTAAATCCTACGAAACATAAATAATGTGAAATGAAACCTGAGGAATAAGGTCTTCAATCCTAAGATTGGGACTGGGTAGAGTGTAAATAATCATCACATTGAGTCTTTATTGGTCTAGGGTTGGGTTTTTCAATTCGATCATACTTGAGGTTCAAACCTATTTGTATTAAAATTCTTAAAGGGACATGACTCTGTCCGATGTCATTTACTGATGTTGTCACAATATCGGTTATATTTCTTTAAGCAATGAAGAAAAGAGTCAACCCACATCTGTATGTACATTAGCACTCCAATCATATAATGATGATTAAGGACCAGCACTTAAGCGTAAACGAAATTTGGCACACCGTAGTGGGGGAAAGGTTCAACTGAAACTTACTAAGTAATTGACACCAGTCCTAAGAGAAGATGTACTTCTGAATTTTCAAGGAAAGCGACGGGAATAATTGTAATTTTACCATGAATCCCGATCCATTGTATTTGAAGTGATCATTGAATTATCTGAGGCTACAAAACTTAAGAAACAAACAACTTAAGACATACAATACTTTTGATAAAAAGAAGTCCTATCTTCTAGTCTCAAATCTGCTGAACTTGCCTTAACCATCCACAGCATTTGCTAGAAAAGAGCAACTATCGCGAAACCAAAGCTATGTATGTTAAAATCACGGCTAGTAAGGTTGCAGAACTGTAGTCAAATTTAATTGCCAACAGCAATATAGTCCGTCTGACATGTGACTGGGCACTAGCAAGAAAAAGAGGGAGTTGTAGGAAACTGAGTCCCGAAAAGACAAATACGTCGTATCAATGTGTAGATCCAATGAAAACCTGAATCATAAGTTACAATAAAAAAATATTTTTCATACGACGTTTCATAGCTGACTAATCATGAGCTCATTCTGGCTCACACCAAAACTCTTCAAAATAAATACAATGCACCATTAAATCCATTATTAAAACAAACGTGAAACTAATATGCCAAACCTACGTCAAATCCCGAATATATGTATGCACATACTTACCTATAAGCACATCAACCAGCATTTCATAAACGTACTTGAGGCAACTATTTAATTAGAAATAACTTCCTTTGGGTTGCCGAAACCGACCAAACCGAATAAGTACGAGAACTATTAGCCATTGGCTATTGTTTACTCGGTTAATAATCTCATCCAAAAAGTTTAAAAACACAAAGCCATACCTACCGCACTCTCGTGGTATCCCATTTCAAGTTTTTCGAAACATAAATCTAACTTAAGGCTAAATCTTTACCCAGAAACAAAATCTCTCTCCGAAAACAAAAACCCTTTCTTACTTACCCTTTCCAAATCCATGGATATCCGTCCGAAAGTTATCCTTTCCCTTTTGGCCATCGACCAACTGACCCAAACCATCCACGTATCTGTCGCCCTCTTCATGGCCGTCGTATGTTTTATCGGATAAATCGATTTCCATACCACGTTGGACGCCCTTCGGTATGCTATAGGATACGATGCCTTCTGCAAAATATAACCAAAAACACGAAAAGTCAATTCAAGTGTTTTCCATTCAAACACACAAACACATAGAAACTATAGAGATACCAAAATACAGAAATACGTCCCTGAGATACAAACACAAAGTGGTGGGAGCCAGCAGAGCAGCCTCCGTAAATGCATTGATTGAGTATGTCAAAAGAAAACAAATTTTTCAAATATTCCCGACAAAAAAGTATTGAATTCCCTTCGTTTTTGTTTACTTTTCGAAATTATTATTTTTATGCGCTCATATTTCAGCGCGCAAAGTACCCCACCGTGATCAAAGCAGTATGAGGGATGATGTTTGCTTATTTCATCTTTAAGATTCAATTTGTCAACAGCTCGTGGTATACAAAATAAAAAAATTGAAAAACATTTTTTGTTGATAAAAAAAAAATACACAACATCTGAATTTTCGTGGAATTCAAACAATTTTCAATACTGCGCGCCGCCATCCCGCATAGATAAAACAAAATGCGTATCTAAAGAAGAGAGTGATGACAGAGATTCACTTGTCAAAGGACTCAGTCTCACTCACTGCGGGGTTGTTGTTTTATTATATTCAAAGCCTTTTCTTTGAATTTATTATTTTAAACATATGTATACTGCAAGAGATTGTTTTTGTTAATTGAAATGACGAACGTGAAGGATTGAGGATTTTTTTTTGAAAAATGGTAATTTGCATACACTAAACGACAGAGAAATGCATCGATTTATATTAGTTTTTTCTATTTCTATATGAGGACAGGTGAGAGTGGCGTACCACAGGGTTCACACTTGTCCCCAAATGCTCTTAATCATTTTGTACTGTAAGATTTACGGACGACAGTTTTTAATGTAGTTGTGACGAAAAATTCGTACGAATAAATCCTCAGACTATTTCCAATGGTTGGAGGCAGTTTGTCATTACAATGGTCGTAGGTGGAAACAAGATCACTTCCAAATCAGCCATTAAATGGATGTTATGACAGATGGATCCTTCGCCAATCTAAGAATGTTCTTTTAGAAGAGAATATATCAATTATATTTTAGGTTTTGGTACTATCATGCATTGCTATTATACTAATTTTTCAACGTATTTAGGAAATAGCAAATTCCTTAACCCTTTACCCACTATGACCGTCTGCAGAAGGTCATTATTACAGTGTGATTCTTTTCCAACTGAAAATTGTTCACCCTCTGACCGCCAAAGACGTTTTTCGTCGGCTTAATTTACCTATCGAACGGTGTCGATTTGAGCGGCCTCATCTGAACAAGTTAACCGTTACAGCCACTTCTGTCAAGATTTTTGTAAAAACAGACGTGAAAATTGATTGTGATATCTGACACACACACGTTTTGTACTAAATGCAACATCCACTTGTGTTTTTCCAAAGCAAAAAATTGCTTCACGAAGTATCACAATGGTAAATAATTCATTGTTCATTCATCATTATTGGTATTTACCTGTAATTGAGTATTTATTTGGAATAAAAACGATTTTTTTGTACTTAAATTATACAGCACATCTTTTATTTTTTTCACCTCACCCACTGATCCAGTCTACAGACGGTCTTTCACCTTCTTGACCAGGTGCTTTCAGGAATTTTAGTTTCGAAAAATGGACTTCACAGTCATGTTTTACAGCCTAAAATCTTACTAAAACCAAAATTCTCATAACAAAATACCTCGTATTTCGATGTCAGTGGTTAAAGGGTTAAGTAGGTTCAGGGTGGGACAAACAAGTTAGGCTAGGTTACTGCAGCAGGACGCACCAGCGACACTTACTATGTATGTATGTAGGTCATTTAAGGTCCATTGTGTTAAAACATGGATCTGAGTTACTTATCAAGTATGTTTTTTGTATATTTTTGGCTTTGTCAGAGAGCGTTAAGGTGACTACGCATAGTCTTGCGGGCTGAATTTCGGAACTTTGTGTTTCCTAGAGAAGAGGACAAGCTCGATCTTCTGAGGGCTAACTCTAAGGTCGCATCCTTTAGACCGTTTAGCGACCTTAGAGAAAGCGTTTTGCAGGAGTTCTCTGAGAGTGCTTATCCGAAACATATAGTGCAACATCGTCAGTATAAGCAATCACTTCGCAGCCTTCATATTCTTGGATTAAAATTAGCTCATTCAACGCTTGGTCTAAGAGAAGAGTAGAATATGCGGATGTATGAAGCAATGTGTTCTTTTTTTCTGGTTTTAGAGTAAATATTTTGACATTGAATATTGGTGCACTGGTCGGTCCTATAAACAATTTTCACTGTCGAATCTTACATCGTAATAAAACCAGAATTTCACAGTAATTTTAATGTTAGAAGTATTGGGGATACTTGAAGGGACAATATCATATGCTGAGGTCTCCACAAAATAAAACCCGTGCAAAGGCTGTCTTTACATCCGCAACTGGGTTACTTATCCATGTGCTGTGGTTTAACCACGATGGCGGTACTGAGCATAGAGCCAGAACTAAGATAACTATTCTTACAGCTACATACATTATGTTCCCAGGTTCCCAAGGCGGTTATGCGATTCCTATGAGAATATTTGAATAGAAACCTTCACGATAGTAATCCTCAGTCTTTTACAGATCTTAAAAGCAACAACAAGTCCCATATATTGTCAACATTCCCACAAACCTAAAAAAAAACTGATGGAAAATTGCATTAAATGATTGCGAAAAAAAAACCAAAAGGGCGATCACTTAAAGGACATTACAAATAGCAAGTATTAAACTTAAATATACTTCTAGTTTTCCTTCAGTTCGTTAGTCAAATAAAACGATATTCAAATTAAAAATATTTTTGGACCATCCTGTAATAAACTTTCTTATGTAATCCATAAAATATTCTCGAATTGGTTACAAGAAAAAGGTAAAAAGGCCGAGGTCTTAGATAATGGTGTTTTCTAAGAGATATTTTTCGATATGGCAGACACTTTACGTCATCTTCTCATTCAGTATTGGTTAACAAATCATTACACAAAGACTTCAAACAGCGTCTCCACAGGCAATATTTGTGGCAATGTCAATGCCAATAGCAATTGCAACGTCAAACTAATTTCCGTCTCATGGCCGGGAATTTCAATTGACAAATGTGAGTATGTTTATATTATTTGAATAAAGAAAAGAAGAAAAAAACGTAGATTGTGTGCAAATCCATTTCTGATGAGGAGACAAAGTTTGACAATTCCATAAGATCTGTTTTCGATGATTTTGACTAGTTCGTCTGGAATCACGTCAATGAATCACTTTAGTTCAAATTCAGCCATTTTGGAAAAAGTTAAAAGTCAAATTCGTTGGCTTTGCCATGAAAAACAATAATTGCTAGCCATCTGGTAGTTAATATTGTCATTGCCATTGCTGTAGCGTCTTCCTTAGCAAGAAATTAGGCAATGCCAATGAAAGTGGCAATAAATTGCCACCAATGTTGCCTGTGGAAACGATGGGTAACGATTGGTCAAATTTATTTATTGTGAGATGATTGGTCTGGCAACTGTTCAGTGTTCAGTACAAAGTGTTTATAGAGTCCTACTTCAATTTTATTGTCAACATAATCGACCAAATCAGGCGATCATCATTTGTGCCACGACTTCACTGATTGGATGCTTGAACAGTGATGAGGATAAGGTTTACGTTTACATATCTCAGTGGGTTTATTAATAGGTAAGCAAAGATTATCGAAATGTAACCTTAATCTTCCAAATCACTGTAGCGTGTTCCAGGCGGCAATTATGGCGATTAAAGAAGTCGTATGTATGCTTCACAAGAACATGATATTTGCTAATGATATCTGGAGCCAATCTGCTTTCAAATCCTTGCAATCGACCCTTCGACTCTTATGGAGATGGCTGACCAGTTCAACATTCACCTGTGTTGAGTGCTGGAGATAGTGACATTCCAGGGAATGGTAAGGGCAGATTAGGAACAACATTTCCCATTTCGCCGGATAATGGCATTCAGTTAATGAGTTAAATGCCGTGTTGAGAAGAATTTCCATCTTTGATCCACGTGGTACCACAATATACCTATGTACTACCTTAGTGTGGTGGTGTTTCATACTGTTTCACTTAAACCAAACAAACCAAACCAACCCGTCAATGATCCGCGTGCAAAGTCATGATCAGCGGCTTTTTTGTTTGTGTTGTTGGTTGCTCAATCTGTGTGTATTTTTTTTATTTAAATTTCACATCTTACATCCTTACAGCTTAAAAAACACCTTAATTTCATTTAAGCTAAATTTTTACTTCTGGACTGTTCTTTCTACGAGTACACATTTATTCGGTTGGGGAAGATGGACTACCAACTATAGAAGTGGATGACAAACGAATTTTGAGTCATATCCCTTAACAAGGAATGTAAAGAATGTAAGAAATATCCTTAACAAAATTCGCTGTCGCCGACTGTATGGACATAGTACACACATTAACCCGAAACAATGCTGAACATGCATACGCTCTCCAAATAATCAGAACATGGATATGTCCTTACAGTGCCCTCTTTCCAATTGAGATTTCATTCTGCAGGACACGCATAGAAACGGACAATTTAAAAGGTACACAATTACAATAGACAATTGAAATTCTTCCCTTGAATTACGACATGATCCCAATTTCATGCAGGAATTCAGCACCACCGTCAACGTTCAGCAGCAGCAGTAGCAGCAGCAGCTCTTGAAATCAAATGCGATTCCGGGAATAGTCTTTGTGTATGTGTGTGCGTGTGTAGTGATATGGAGTGACATACAGCTTACGCATTCCAGTTGGATGTTTGTGATTGTTTTCGGGGAATGCATAACACAAGAGCCGGCTTTCGAAAAGGGGAATAGACTATTCTGCGCCGTTAAATTTTAATCCGATTTAATATTTCTGAGTTCTCTGGCATTTTTTTTTTTTTTGACAATGACATCCATCTATCAGATACGCTTCAATGTTTACCCCCTTCGCATTGTTGTTTGGCATCGTTCCCTCTCTTGTGTGGATTATTTGATTTAATTCGAAACGGGGTCGTGCACAACAATAGTGGCATTCATCTGTCATTTTCCAGGATAAATACAATAATTGTAATGCGATGGATCAATTACAAATGTGTCGCATCTCGAAGATAACATGCAGTCGCAAATTCAATGGATACTGGTTAGCTTATTGTTAGTGAACTAAACTAGGGCATTGCGATGTATTGTAGTTTTCTTTTTTAGGTCAAAAGGTTACATTTAAGGGTTGGCGTAGTACTCGTTCTTCATTGAAAAGACAAGCTGGGTAAGCAGTAAATCTTTCTTATAGGGGTATATACTATTCAATTGACTAAAGGATTTCCAATGAAACATTAGAGAACAAATCCAAATCTAGGAATCTTCCCATAAAGCTAGGCCTAATGAATTTACCACGCCTCGATATTACAAAGGCAATAAGACCTTGCCCAACCACAGCCAAGGAGGCATTGATGGAGTTGACTTCTTTGAATCTTATGGTTGAGGAATGCGCAAGCCAGGCGATTAATAGTAGCCCAAAAAGGAAATAGGAACAAGAAACAGTTTTGATACACTTCTAAAAACCTATAATCCTTGACCATTCTTAGAGAAGTGCAAATCCTAAAAGGAACTTTCTCACAAAACACAGAAATAATAAGAAGTGGGACAATGAATACATAACCTATAGATCACGATGTATGAACCCATTCTAGTACTTTAATTCCGCCTGTAAGAGACAGTTTTCTCACGCACAGGCTATGCAAGAGTGCAAGACTTTAAGACTGATTTTTTCCTCAAATCTAAAAAGTCGTCTTTACAATAATTTTGAAAGAAATCATAATTTGAATCGAGTTCCCCTATTGGGGGAACATACATACATATGTACTCGTATGAACCTTCCAAAGGAGGTGAAATAAACTAATAAGCCGCGGTGTAACATACCCCTCCTTCAAATAATAATAAACCCTGCTTGAACGACCAACTCGTTATGAGTCTTCACTACAGGCTCCACAATGTTGGGAATAGTGAGCCCTTTCCTTCAAAATTAAGATTATCAAGCCTAGATAATATTTTGTAAAGAGTATCGGCTTAGGCTCTGGCGATGAAGATATAAGGAGAAATTAAAACGGAGCTCGGCCATCCAGGAGTACACATACCATAGGTCTTAGGTTAGACAGGTTTAGCGAACCTTCAAGGCAAGTCACTTATACCAACTCGTCCGTACACATAATTTCCCTGCAGAACCTGACTATGACATCAATATGGTTCAAGGAACCATTCTCCTCTAAAAGAAGTATCTTCCAAGGTATTTTAGTCTGCTCCAAGAAATGGTGACATTTATTTGTATTTAATACACCACGACGGTTTGTTTTAGAAAAGTGCAACAAAGACTATCCGTTAACGCTAGCTAAACCGTTCTAGTTAAAGTAGACTGGTCAATCTACATAGATCCTACCGCCTAGAGTTATCCTTGAGAAACGCCTAAACAGAAATCTCTACAATCAAGTTCGCCATCGAGAGCGCCACTAGGACCATGTGAGCCAGTAGACGCCTTTACATTAGAACTTGGAGTCTAAGTCTAAAAATTATACATTGGATGTATACAATGATGGCGAGACCCATTATTACATATCGTTTGGTGACCGAAAGTTCTTGAATGGCCAAAGGTAACTAAGCTTCAGAAGCTACAAAGAATAGACTGTTTCCTGCAGCAGCATTAGAAGTCGTCATTGGACTTACGCACCTGGAAATCTGCATTAAGACGACAGACAGTAGATGCGGTATTAATCTGCAGCTAGATTACAAGTATTAAGCAGGTGACCTTGCGGGACATCCAATAGAAGCCTGTACCACTGCTGGAACATCTCTTCGAAAATTAAAGAATGCAGTCCCTCAAAACTCAAAACTCAAAACTGCCCATTAACCAAGCTAGTCATCAGTAATCACAGCCGAATCACTGTAGAAGAAATACAACTCCGCCCTGATTTTCCTCAGTACTATTCGATTTGAGTTCATCACACAACCACGTATTAGATGCCAAAAATATCCAAACCGACATGATAACCTAATAACATAAGTTCATTCTGCTCATCGATCCGGAACCTCGTTACCCCAGATTTGTCTGATGACTTCAGACAACATCCAATTACTACCAGAGATACCAGACACAATTCAATAAACCCTTTCTTTGAAAACAATTTCAATGTTCAGCAGAAAGCAACAGCACGATAGCTCCACAGCAATGTGGGAATTTGAGAAATATCTTTATGCTACATTTCGACGAATCCAAGAACTAAGAATTTAATCTTATTAAAACAACTTACCTTCCCAAGGACAGCCGACGACTTCAGCTCTCAGACAAACCGTCCTATCGTACTGACTGTACGGATAAATGCGAATTTTCGAAGCGAAAATGATTGGCTGCAGAACGTTTTCAACTTCACTGTACGTGTTGATGTTGCCAGGCATAACCTGTAAAAGAAAAAGAAAAAATACACACAAAGGTTGGTATCCATCATCAGTAGAACTTCCCTTCATCCTGTTGCTGCTTACCTCTTTTCCTTGAATATTCTTCCAACGAATCCATTTCGTGAAGCCGGGACGCCAGTACTCTAGCACATATGCCTCTGTGTATTCCTGCCCTTGACCCTTGCCAAATCGTCCCTGGGTGCGAATTGCCGTAATCACGTGAACTTGAAGAAGATCGATTTGCAGATATTCCTTAAGGGCACGCGAAACCATATGCTTCGGACACCATGCTCCGCCATTGTTATCGATTTTCAGTCTGCAATAATAGACACACACACAAAATTGAAAACGTTTGTTCAGATAGTTAATTGTTGCTCGAATATGGGGGGGTGGATGGAATGATGTATGCATGCATGCATATGTATCTATACTCATTGGCAAGGGATGCAAATCGGAATGGAAACTGAAAAAATGAAAAAAACTACCAGTATTCCAACTCAGAACTGAGAGGCGAGAACAA
Organism: Xylota segnis; assembly: GCA_963583995.1. NCBI lineage: Eukaryota > Metazoa > Arthropoda > Insecta > Diptera > Syrphidae > Xylota > Xylota segnis. The sequence goes on along the minus strand of OY757237.1, from coordinate 79,788,727 downwards.
AGAGATACATTGACGCGTAAAATAGTTTTCGTTCGTTTTCTCATAAATTGCAAATGCAAATTTCGAAAACTCATGACATAAATAAAATCTCAGATAGATACAGAGATGCAGTGCAGCAGAAGCGATGGAACGGAGCTTCTGAAGTAGGTACGCTGCATTCGGTGTCACACATGTATACATGGGATGCGGTTTAATCCTTTTCGTTTTGAATGGTACCCCCAGGATATTGTGATAAAGAAAAACTGGGTCATATTTTCTCTATTGGAGGAATAAATTTATAGCGGTTGGGATTTTACTTTTTTCCATCGTCCTCGTCTTTTGAAAAAAACACTACACTGTCAGGAAATGGGGGAAATGGAGTGCGGTTGGAATGGGTATCCCTTTTTTTTATCAACAACCGCAATGTATACGAGTATTCTTTGTACTGCTTGGATACGGATGTTTTAACGAATTTAATAAAAGTAAATACACTCAAGAGGGTCATAATGGAGAGGATGCGGAGCGCTGCAAGACAAAAAACCAAAAAAAAGATGTCATGGCTCAAAATCCCTGTAAAGAGATACCAACTGGAGTATTGCAGGAAAGTGAGGAGTTATGACATTGCAAAAGAGGAGTTATAGGTGACAGCATTCGTCCAAAAAGCTGATCATTATTCTGTTAGAAACTCTGCTCCGATTCTCCATGTATCTCAGTGACTGTGGGGTAAAAGCCTTGCAGATTCTTGATATATGTACATACATAAGTATGTACACAGTGAGTTTTTTTTTCAAGGTAATCAATATCATCGTAAAATTTTGATTTCCTTCTTAACATTTAGTACGATTTGATAGTTCTCTTAGCGATCAAGGAGGTCTTATTCTAATTGAAATCTAATGTAATATCTCTCAGGAATATTAGCATTTTCATAAGTGTTAAGCAGAAATCAGTCCCTGGACACGTGCTTTTTAATTCAAAGGCTGCAGTCTCCATTGGAGGTGTCTGAGCAGTTTCACTTTCAACTAGGCTAGGTGGCCAAAGAAGCATTGCAAGACGACTGGGCACGACCCACAGGACCCTGCCGAAAATATCCGGAGCCTGAGTATGCCCCTCGCTACATGCAGACTCTTGTTAAGAACGCTGTTAGTAGTACCAACTGATGGAAAAATCTCCCTACATGCAACATTTTAACACAGATCTGGCTTAGGTTTGATCCGAAATGTAGTGCGGAGTTGTTTCTATTATAGCGATCACAGATCACCCACGTTATCGGCTTTCTCACTGAACATTATCTGATAGTCCAAAAGGGTGGGCCCACTGTCACATGACTTGCAAAAGTTGTAGGGATGAGGAGGAAGAAACAGTCCTAGACCCCCCTATGCACTTGCCTCCCCCCACCGAAAATTGCCTACCCTACTGCTTCTATACTGGGAGGTGTTGTTTCTGCGGACGACACAAGATCGGCAAAGTTCATCTTAAAGAAAGGTCGATATCATCAACCAACACGTCAAAGACGTTACATCGCGGCTTTCGCTCATACGTGTCTGATGTCATTCCGACTGATATACCCAATTGAACGCCAAATATCGTAGACAATTTCTTCTAATCCAGAAACCGGAATTGAGTTACTGAACTCACAACCCAGACGTTGCATCGAGCCCCTTGCCCGTCCGAGCCTGAAAGGAGAGAAGATAACTGCTAACCTAACCTTCTTTGACAACCTAGGCTAACTGGCGTCACTAGGCAAGTGCCCTTCTAAACCAAAACGTCCACATTTGAAAACGAACTGTCAATACTTTAATGTATCTACAATTCCTTGTGCATCGGTGCTGCTCTCTTTAAATCTAAGTTAAGTCTTTATTATTAGATCCAGACAAATTTAGTTTAATCCGTCTTGGCTGTTTCCATTAAAGAGGGATTGTAAGGCTTTAAAAACCAGTAAAAACAATCGTCCTTTGTTTCTTCAATCGTACTGATGTACTCCAGGACTCCAATACTAAATAATGGTCTTTATTTTCTCACTTGAATTCGATCACGCTCTAATGATTCGACATCAAGGGTCATAAGTTTGGCTGGTTACTGCGTTCAACTCCTTTACTGATGTACTTTATAAATTGCAGTATGAAACATGTAGAAAAGCTACAATCCATCTGGAACGGATAGTGTAATATCCCATCCTTCTTCCTTTGCATCAGCCCTACTAAATTGGGCGTGGCATACTACCTTTTTCGAATTACTACGATAAAAATATTTACACTCCATCGCAAAAGCCCAGATGTTTCAGTCTCTTACCTCAAAAAGTGCCAAAAGTGTTGGGTGGCTGACGAACGGATGGTCGAATGGACGCACACATGTACATGGCTCCTTGGGATAAGCTTAGAATTTAAGACCCAAAAACCGTATTTTCTCTGTAGCTAATGATTCTAATGAAACCAAACTGATTGATGAATTAATGATTTGCACGTTATCGCAGGAACTTCGCGCAACCAGCAGCAGCTTACTGATGATACCAGCAGCGGCTTTGATTTAGTTGTACTTATTTCATTATTAAATAGTGACAGAGACTTCTTCTCAAAGACCCCCCAAAAGCGTTGTCAAAATAGTATATGTATAAGTTCATGAAAACTTTTGAAATTGGCACTAAATCGATGAGGATGCGACAAACTACTTTCTGGTTATCTTTAGAAACTACGCCTTAGTTAGCAAATATTTTCCCAAGGAAATCACAATAGGCCCACAGCCATACAACCACAAGCATGTACAAATATGTACCTATGCCGAATGTGATGTACATTTCCGTACACCTCCGCTTTTAATCTCTAGCAATACAAAGAAACCAACGAAAATGGGAAAGCAATGAAAACATCTGAATAAGGATAAGAGGGCGGGCGTGCGCCACGTGCCAAAGAACCAATGATGAAAAACAGGATATGAATAATTTGTTAGCAACATTAAGTAGATTCTCTTAAGGGCAACAAACAAGTCGTAAAGCCCCAAAAGACTTTGAATACGATAACACGTAGGCGTTACAGAGATGTCGCAAAATTCCCAAGAACCCTGTCGCCAACTATCAATTCCCATAGTTGTACTTTCAAAGAACCAACAAAACTTTTATTAGTTGTCGCTGTAATAAAAACAAAATTTGAATGTCGTGTAGGTGTAGGTGTAGGTGAACCCATCACCGTACACCCAATCATAAATACGAATATCCTCCATTCTTTCGCTATGAATCAGCTTAAGGACATTTGCTTTATACCTCCCTTGTCGAACAGAAAATTCACTATCCTTGTACGGCTTCTCGCATTAGTTTCCATTTGAAAGAATTGTCGTCGCGAGTGTATTACTTATCCAAACACAAACATACATTCAAACAGCATGTCCTGCTAGAGACACAAAAAAAATGATACGTTTATTCACACAACACAACACAGGTGGAGTTACATCAAATAAGGTCACAACACTTTTATGGGCATAATTATTTGTATACACATTACAATTAACCCCCGCACACACAACAACAGACCATGTACGAGTACGGCACACATAGAAATATTAACTTTGGCATAAAAAGGCTATGTTCGAGGATAAAAGCTTTTTCGTCGTAAAAATTTCAAAGAATTTCGAATGAGCCCGGCAGGAGATCGCCGCCGCACCGTGCTAAAGGAGGAGGCGAATAAGGCTGCAGCAGAAGGGCTGAAGAAGGAGATTGACTTCACTGCTGGTGGTGGCAGGAAACACGACTTCCTCCCACCTACCTACCTACCTACCTACCTACCTACCTGTTCAGGTCACAAAAGTAATGGGGGCACGATAAGGGGGGAGTCGCAGTCGTCGTCGTCGTCCTCAGTCGAAGGTACTTTGTTGTCATGCGCTGTACTAAGGACCAAGGATATTGATTTTGATGGGGCACAAAATTGTGTAGTAAATAAAGTGAATTGTAATGTTTATAATTTTTTTTTTTTTTTTGGTTCTGCTTTTTTGATTGCATGGAGTAAATCTAATCTGGCCCCGCAGAGGACCGGGGGACGCTCGATGAGATTTCGTTTGTTGTTTTGTCAGTTGCTGTTGTTTTTTCGGGGAAATAAATGGCATAATTAATATGCCTCAGGCGTAGCGTACACACTCACAAACAGACACAGAGAGACACAGCTAACAGGGGGCCAAGGCGGAGGCGGGGGAGCATTACCCAGGACATGAAAAGACCATATCCATGAATAATGAATGCCCCCCACTGGATGGGGGAGGACCAAAAAACAAAAAATCGGAAGCGAAATGTATCTGTTAAAAAGTAATTTTTGATGTGATCCTGTATCCTGAAAAGGATAGCCTTCCTTCCATGGAGGCTCAGTAATTTTTAAAATAACGAATCTCTTTTCGTTTTTCTTTAAACAAAGGAATGCAGCCGAACCCAAAAAAAAAAGATTTACTAAATTCGATTAACCGTGCATACTGCGTCGTCCTTTTTTTTTAGGGGGGTAAGGATATACAGAACTTCTTTCTTTTTTAGTCCCACATACACACCGGAGAAGTAGCAGCAGAGTAACGAATTCGAAATTGATTTCATTCTGAAAAGTGAGAAATTTTATCGTCCAAATTCCATTCCATCATCATTCCTTTCGGTTACAAATCCGAAGCAAAAGTTGGATCCTTTCGAACACATTCCCGGTGTGTACACGGTGCTGTGTTGTAAAATATGTCCTGCATTTTAATAATAAAAATCATCGGATGTCATATCGTGTGTCGGAGACAATGAAAATTCCATGCGGTTTTCGAATAGTTGTTCATAGTGAAAAATGTTTTGGGTCTTCATGATAACACAGGTTGGTGGGGGTATTTCGATATTGGAGAGGAAAATAACTTACCTTGCATGCTGAGGACCAACGTTGCCCATGTCATGAGCTGAACTTGCTGTGATTTGAAAATCGATGATGGCTCCGGATTCCATTCCTAGGGGATTTTTGCATGTCGCTAAAATTAAAAGGATAAATATTTTTTTTTAGAGAAGTTTTTGTTATATTCTGTACTGACGGGTTTTGTGCATACAGGGAGGTTGGGAAAAGTTTCTAAAACTATACAGATTGGGTGTAGGTCTCAGAGATGGGAAAATTATTAGTTTTTTTACTTCCAAAGACAAGAGGAAATAGAAAAATGCAAGCAACGAAAGAGCAACGAAATCACTGTTAAAATTAACATTGAGGACGAGAAACCCTTTTCAGACAGATTCCGCTGAACTTGTTTGGGAAAATTAGAAATGAAATGCTCTTAGTGTTTGGAATGGATAGATGGTTCTATAACGATAGTTTAGTTCAAAAATTAATACTACATTGGCTTAAGCCAATGGTAAGGAACAACACTCTGAATATAGATTCTGTGAGTGTCCTATTACCTTGTTAATGTTTTCCTTTAAGAGTTATTAGGGTATTTTTTTTAGCTTTCAAACATAAGATGGTAGTGTTAAACCATAAGATAAAGACGCAACTATTTATGGGTAAGCTTTGGGTAGTAAGGGACTTTATCTACCTCGGCTCTGCTATAATCTCGGAAAACAACACTTCAGCAGAAATAAGACGAAGAATAACTCTTGCCAATCGATGTTTCTTTGGGCTAAGAAGGCAATTGAGTAGCAGAGCCCTATCCCGAAGAACTAAGGAGACCCTGATTTATAAGACCCTGATCATCCCAGTCCTGCTTTATGGCGCTGAAGCATGGACTCTGTCTAAAGCGGATGAAGAGATCCTCAGTCGCTTCGAGAGAAAGATTCTTAGTCTAATTTTTGGTCCTGTTTTCGTTAAGGGGCTTTAGAGGAGAAGATTCAACGACGAACTATACGAGGTGTACAGTGATCGAAAAATCCGCGCGCACAAGTAGTAGGAGACCTCAACCGACTTGCAGTGCGCAGCTGAAGGCAGTTAGCTAAGGACCGGGCTAGCTTGAGAGGCTTCTTGGTTGCGCTCCAGGTTCACCCCGAACTGTAGCGCCATCTAAGTAAGTAAATATTTATGGGAAAGCTACGCATAGAAGTCGTAAGCTTTTACTACATTAACATTGAGCATTTCTCCAACTTTTCGGAGACTTATGTTTAAAAATATTAGGACCACAATGATCCGCAAACGATTATTTGATGTTTTTTCCAATTTCCAATTTTCCAAAATTGCGCCGCACTAGCCTGAAATCGGCAATCAAAATTTCCTTAAAATGATGACTATTTGCAAGGGAACTCTCCACCTTAAAATATTGGGTGCCTGCGAGGTAGAGCTTTGTGTGAATGCTCCATGTTGACTGAATCTTTGTTAAATACTCTTACTAGCTGCAACCGGGGAAGCTCGGTATACCCACCTCATTTTGCTCATACGATTTCAAGCCGTTTGATTAATTTTTATAGGGTTACGTTAAGTCCTTGGTTTATGCCAACAAGTTCAGAACAATATCGGGACAGTGGTGGAAAATTGGCTACAAAAAGTCGATCGAATAATTTATTTATCATAGGCAGCTCTATCAAACAATCTATTGTTGTAGGCATGGGTGGCTTTTGGTAGCAATAATCAGGCATTTAGCATCACTTTGCTAAAATGTCTTCTGATCCAAAGACTTCAGCTGCTTCCGTGGTTCTGTGGAATAACTACATATAATACAGAACCACTTCTAAAAACTAATTCAGGTTTTCGAGTCTATAACTGGGTGAAATATCTGGCAGCGTAAAGATTTGGCATTTTGGACTCCCGCGTTCAGCGAGTTTAGAGTAGCAATGAATACATTCTCTGACCACAAGCCCCAGAAGGTAATGCTTAAAATGTCTGTGCCCGTGTTACATAGGCATAACCCTTCTCCATTTTAGGTTATTTTTAGCAACAACTAATTTCTGGAAACACGAACAGCGCATAATTGATTTAAAAGGAGTTCTTATCACCTCTAGACTTGTAGGCAGACTCGTAGATTGCCGATATACATCCAGGGAAGCTCCTTGTTCCAAGTTTTGCAAAACTGAATGAACTATAAATTTAATGAAAATAACATAATCAACGTCTGGAGCGTACATTACTACGTACTTTGCCGCATGACCTTTCTTTAGTGGAAGCTAACGAACAATTGGTTTAGTTAAGAGTGTTACATCAACATCAGTGCGAACACTTAAAGCTGTTGAAAAGTTATTTCACTTCCTTACCAGGATAACGTTTGAATGATCAACTATGTACATACTTACTTAACTTAGAGCCCCGGAAGAGCACCCTCATTCTCGTATATCTTAAAGTTAAAACTTGCCTTCATGGTAACAGTTATAGAGATGAAGGAATGAAGACTCCACTCTAGGGACAAAATATGTTAAAGGGTGGATAAGCCTTGCGTCTGATTGGGAATACTATATATTATTCGTTTCGAAAATAAAATTCAATACCCTCCTGATCTGAGCAAGTCACAGGATGTGCGGTTACAACACAGAGTATACTATCTGGGACACAATACATTTTTTTGTATAGCAATGCAATCGATATGATGAACGGTATTAAATAACAGGAGAACTTCTACCTCTGAACAATATCACACGTCGCCCAAAGAATAGCATTTTGTCTAAATGATGCAACTTTAAAGAGCGAGAGGATTAGGAGCTGCTTGTCGGTTCCCTTGAAGAGGACAAGACAAGACTTTAAATTGCAATACTGACCATGAGCCACAGAGCTTTCACCTCCATCAAGCGGATAAATAATTGTACACTCGTACACTATGGTATCAATTCAACGATAAATCCTGAGAAGCAACGAATGAGTGTGTAAGGAATTATCCTTTCAGTAACAGCTTTCATATGGGATTATGAGAAACCCTTTAATAGCCATATTGCGTGGGTATAACTCACAACACAAAGGGTCATGGCGTGAACACCTGAAACGTTATGACAAGACCAACTGCATTTAATGTCCTTGAAAAACCACCTGCGCGTAGCTACGTAACAAATCATGGCAACTCCTTAAAGGCGGGTTTTTCCCTTTATTTCTTCTTAATTTGATTAATTCTCGAGACTCAGAAAGCAAAAAAAAGATTTCCAGCTCGTATTAAATGCAATCAACTTCAAAATCAAATTAATCGCAAACGCAATCCACGTAAAACCAGTACAAGGCCGTGTTAGCGTGACTTGAACAACCCCAAGTCGCCATTGTTTCATGTAGTCACGCAATAAAGGCAACACAACATAAATTTGAAAAAAAAAGAACTAAAGTAGGATTCAACATTCAAACAAGGTAACTACTAACTAGCACTCATCCTTACCAATATCCAAGGCTCCAGCCGGTCCTGTGTGAAGCACAGCAACGGTGGCGCATGTTAGCAACAGCACCTGGACAAAATGATTTCTACTCCTTGCGTTTGTGGGTCTGTTCTGATGGATGGCGGTGCCGTTGTCGAGGTTGTCATCACCGCCGCTGCCGCCGCCGCCGCCGCCAATTCGATTGCAAAAATATTTTCTAAGCAAATTTGTTATGGCTGTCGTCGACGGTCCGATTGCTGCTGCTAACGTCGTTGTTGTTGCCAGCATTTTCTCGTTAACGGATGGCAGAGAGAGAAAAAATGAATCTCGGGTCTATAACACTCCCGCCACAACCATTGCCTCCTTGTTATCACTTTGGAAATGGTTCAGGGGTGTCCTGCGGTCCGTCCCTGTGCACGATTGTATTGATCACAAACAGCTACTGGGTATGTGTGGGTTGCCGAACTAGGCCAGCGAAGCCCACAGAGTGGTGTTGGCCCGTTTTATTTATTTTCCTATTTTTTTCTTTCTTCTAATTCAATGGGTTAACTGCTAACAGCATTGGACACATCAACATGCCGCCTAGTACACATGATATTGGAGCGAGAAATTTATTTCCGACGGTCTTCGGCTTACTTGGTGTCGAGGCGACCTAAAAAGGAGAAGGAATGAAGAAAAATGAGTAACTTAGCAAACTAGAAATAAGCACAGAAAATTGCAAAGAAAATAACGAACAAAAAAATCCTTCTGAATAGACAAACGCCTCATAACGTAATTTTAATCTCCCCTAAGGCTGACTGGAAGAAGAGAAGACCAGTACCGTAGGCGGACCGGACTGGGACAGCTACCGTTCGATGGATGTAAAAACCCACTCAAATTAATCTACGAGAGACTCTGTTGTGACTATTGAACACTGTATCACCTCGTGGCACATCGATGGGCGTTCATCAAAGATGCACATCCATGCTATACTCGTATGCACGCACATAGATACATTTACTGGCTGCTAGTGCATAAAGGAGGAGATATTATTAATTTAAACTGTAAATGAATGATGACGAGCGACGTACTGTGTGTTCCTTCTCCTTCTCCACGTCCCCATTCCCCCGGAGTAAGACGACGAAGTACATAGTGTTGCGAGTGCAACAACATCAAAGGATCGAGTTGTTGTGCTGATAGAAGGTACAGTCGGCGGATGCAATGGCACACTGTAGTGTATGCATCTATCGGTGAATCTGCCCCACTGAATTATCTTTGATGAGAGTGCGAGTAGCTGGTTGCTCCATTTTTCTTTGATGGCCCTTTTTACGGACGTGGCAAGACGGAGTTGTCCACGTCCACGTCCTCTGCATAAAGCCGTGTGTCGTGTTTGTTTGATGATGATGACGATGACGATGACGACAAGAGGAAAATCCTCTGCGATTGTATTTTTAATATACGAGTAATAGGAGCTCGTTAAGCATGTTAATGCGAATAGGTGCAGTTGAAAGCAAATACATAATTACAAAGCGCAAGCAAGAGAACATGATTATCTGACCTTTGGAAACTGTGATCTTGATCAAAAGGTAGATGGCAAATTATTGCCCATTCATCAAAGGAAATGAGATAAATGAACGCATATTCTCCTTTAAGTTCAGGTCTAAAAAAAACCTTTAAATAAACCGACAACTCATTTGAAGATATAAGACCTCGTTTCCGACAGTTAAATAGAGATGCGTAAAATCTTTAAATTATCCATAAACCTATGTAGCTCGGATTGACGTTGGACGCCACTTATTAAAGACTTGACTCATTTTTGAATAGCGAATTAAACTGCAGATTTGTCCCACTCGTGGTAAGTCAGCATCCTTATCATTATTATTTTTAGGATACGTCTAGTTGCAGTATCTGCTCGACCCCAAACCGTCTTTATTCGCCAGAGTCAGAGCTCCCAATTTCAAGGATTAGTGGTCTTACGAACGATCTGTTATAAAGAACACAAGAAACTCTAATTGAGGTAGGTTTAGTTAAAAAATCTAAGGTTTCCAAACGTGAACTATCGACCAAAGAAAAATCGTATCAACATGTTAGCACAAATGGCAAGCATAGCCACAAGTACAAAAAACCAAGACTGGCTACGAACTGGAGCTCATTGAGTGGTACATTACTAATGATAATGAAACGAGGCGAAGCCACGCCGCCAGTATTTTGAATGTCGGAAACTTTCGGCTGACCAAAATCGACTCGAACTCATGCTGTACAGAGTAGGGTGACTAGTATTGGAACTTTACAAACACAAGTTTTAAACCACAAGCCAACAATATGTTCCTCAATTGCAACCTACAATAGATGAATTGTTTGGCCATCTGTAGCATGTGGCACTATCTTGTTGGAACCAAATATCACTGATGTCAAGTTTATTCAATTCTGGCCAAAAATAGTTTTCCAACATGGCATCATAGGGTAGGTAACATGGCGATCATTTTCTTCAACGAAAAAACAATGCGGCATTAAATTCACATCACATGGTCAGTTTTTATGGATGGAATGGAGTCTCTTGAAGCTCATGTGGGTTTTGTTGATATTGACAAAGCCATTAAGCCAAAATAAAACTTCATTGATGAAGTGAAAATTCGAATTTTTCCAGAACACCTCAATCGGAGATGCTTCGATAAGTCAAATGATCAAAAGGCTTCAGTGTTTGAGTTAACTTACTTATGTAAGGTTGTAGCGCAAGATTTCTATGCAAAATGAGTCACAATATGGACTGATAGATTACCAATTCAGGTGAACGGCGTGGAACCGACTGAAGCGCTTACTATAGCACCCACAGTTTGTCTGGTAGGACGATTATTACGACCGAAATTTGGGGTAAGCGCTCTCAGAATTTCGGCATTAATTTTTGAATTAATTTCACTATGTGAATTTCACTATGATAAAAATGTGAACCCTGATTGACGTTTTGTCATTGACGGATCATAAAAAAAGTTTAAGGATACGTTTGTATTAAAATACAAAATTTTTATGTCCCTATGGAAAAAACCTTTTTTTTTTGTTTTAAATTTGTTTTAAGCTTAAACACAAGTCTAAGTTGAATTCATTGATGGGTACAACATGATGCAAATCCAATGTCTCATAGCTAGACCGGTGAATTCCAATTAAAACGATAACGAAAAGCATCCGTTTTTCTGCAATCAGTTCACTTTGCCCCGTATAACTATCAGCCTGACCTTCCTCGCTGGAGCGAAGATTTTAAAAGGAACTGTGAATGACTCCGTAGAGAAGTCCTACCAATTCTTTTCCAAAGGTATCAGAAACCTATTGTAATGAAATGAATTTAAAAAAAAGTATCATTCGACAAAGCATTCAAAGAAATCGTTAAACGCTGCCTATGGAGTATGGATAGGTGTACAAGGTGTTCAATTTTCATTTGCGTCCCCAAGAAGCACCGAGACCTCATAGAGTTATTTTGTGGTATCCATTGCTGAGTGGATTTGCTTTCTAGCGGAAATCAAGTTCATTAATTAAGCTGAGGAGGATGTGAGATGTGATATCAAAACGCGAGGTAAAGCCTTTGTAGAAGTATTTGAGCCTAGTCCGAGGAATGGCGGGACGTTCACATAAAATATGTTCGAAGGGGGGTAGGACTCTACCTTGAGGAGAACCTTTAGTGGATTTAACGAAAATCGAGAATGTCCAAAATTGACAGAAATGTTTCTGCTAGTGAGGATGGAGTATGTACATTATGGTAAATCTGGTAGTCTGTGAGGCTTTGGGATCCGCAGTAGTTCTGATGGGTTGAAAGTACGTGGTGTAGTGTGACCAATCAAATCAATATTCACCATTTTAACTGCAGTACGAAACGAGAAGACACGGCTCGAAAATTGTACATAGACTGTGAACAACAAAAAGTAATTTTAGCGATTTGTACAATGTTTGATTTTGTTGAGCAAAGAAGTTGCATTCAATTTTGTTAACGGAATGAATTTTTTTCTGCAGAAACGTTGAGAATATTGCAGAAAGGTGACCAGGCCAAAACCAAAGAAGCCAGAGAAAGCGTTGCCGACCAATAAAGCGAATACTCCGGAAAAGGTGAGTCAACATCAAAAAGTGTTCAAATATCAAAGCCATGCTAAGAGTTTCCTTCGGTTATCGCGTTATGGTGTATCAGGAATTCCTTACAAAGAACATTATTTGGGCGTTATTTTACGTTTGCGTGAAGCTATTTGCAAAATCCAAAATTATGGCCAAACAACTCTTGGTTTTGCACCGCGATAGTGCACCATCTCACACTGGAGGGGTTCCTCAAAAATTCTACTCATATCGGTCCAAAACCACCGTATTCGCCTGATTTAGCACCGTGTGACTTTTGACTATTTCCTAAGACCAAGAGACTTCTCTGGGGACACCGTTTCGACATTATTGAAGAGATAAAAAACGCCCTTTGATGGCCACTCCGGATATCGACATTAACCATTGTGTCCAGGATTGGAAAAACCGTTGGCATAGGTGTATTGTGTCAGGAGGGGAGTACATTCAAAGCAATGAAATAGATTTACATAATCAGCTATAGCGCCCCCTGCTGAGCATTTTGTCACCCCAGGCATGATGTATTGATCGATAAGGGCACTCGAAGGCTTTCTATTAAAATTCTGAAACGCTACTGTGCATAAATGCTGCACAAATCTGTCATAAAGTATTAAAATGTAACCCGCAACCTATTTAAGATTTTATTCAGAAATCACAGCTAGTATTCCTTTTTTAATTGCCTCAGTGTTAACCGTCCTATTCAAGTTACAAAAGAAATGACCTCTAAACCCTCACCATCATAACATTTGCATCCAATTCAATGTCGAAAGAGTGGTACATTCTATATTAATATTTTTCTTTTTTTCGTAAAACTCAGATTATGCAGTCTGCATCTTCAACATCTCATCCAGCAACCGGATGAAGAAATGAATGCTCCATCATATAGCCGTCGTAAAACTCCATTTTATGATAATTACACACTTAATGTTTCCTCCGACTAAAGTTTTACGCCTCACATTACTCAAACAAGCTGCTCCAACAAGGAGTACCATGTACAAGACATATTGTAAATGGCCACCACACAAAAGATACGAAACTCGGTGGTATTCTTAAATTGTGCTTAGCACCTTCACCCTTAATTTTCTGCTCTTCCTCCTTTCTCTACCCATCCGTTGTCGTCTTTATGTATGCTTGTGTAGTACTGCAATGCATGGAAGCAACCCCTTGGAAAGAATTTTAAAAATATATCTTTACATATATAAATCTCCTTTCTAATTGTGGTTAAGAGGACATTTGAAAAACATTTTAGCCAGAGCACCAGAGTTGAACGAATGTTCATGTTTGCCACTCTTCTCCAGCTCCTGCTCCTGTTGGCGAGTACAGATTCTTCTTCATCCAACCAAAGATACAAAAAAAGGAAGAAACTGCAAAGGCATTATTGAAATCGTTCCCTCCTGCTCGTAGAAGAATATCTTTTTCTATTTTGGCATACCTACCCATTCCGCTGGTCCTGGTTTTATTAACTCAGTTTGGACTAATTACTTATGATTGAACTAAAATGGTTTCAACATAACGAACTCTCTCTCCCTCACTCCCTACGAAGAAGATGATGATGATGAATAAGAAACGAGAACGGATTAAGCAAAGATATAGAAAAAGAGCATGGGAGAGACGAAGAAATAAATGAAAAAAAAAATGTGTTGTTGGCTGGTTTCATGCACCTTTTCATGCTTCAATGAATAGGGCAATTCGGGAAAAGTCTCTTAATTGGATAGAACAACTAGGAGAAGAAGACGAAGAGTCAGAAGCACATAAATTCTATTGAAATCGTAATGAATCAAAAACGAACGAACTAGAATGTATGTATATTTTTTTTTCTTTTTCTTTCTGCATATATACCTACTCGTTCAAAAGCAAAATGGAATTAACAAAATAAATCTGCTTAATGGATGGACTGTTGATAATTGAATAAAAGTGGTCGGAGGAAAGACCAGCAGCAGCAGCAGTAGCAGTGATTTACATTGGTACCCTCGATTTGAATAAATAATTTCATTCTGAAGGCTAACTTTAATCCCTAGAAGAATGGAATTCTTGGATAAATGCCTTTAATTCGAAGTAAGTTCATTAATCAGTCTTATGTAGGGTGGACTTGAAGTTTACTTACAGAAAAGATTCAATTTTCTGTTATGAATAAGCCCGCAGTCAAAGGTTGAGTTTGCAGGGCATGCTTTCTAATTTATAATTATTGCTTTCAATGGCAGTGCGTACACAGTTTCAGGCTCTACGGTTAAAGAGCATTCTCCGAGAATGGTATTGGTATGCATAAAATGAGGCAACCACCTTATGGCCAAAACATTGCGTTACTATAGTAGTGTAAGGCCATTGGATAAACTTGATTGCCACCCAGGATCTAGACATGTTGCTCACTCTTCGTCCCCTGATTTGGTCAGAAGAAAGATTGAATGTGTCACTTTATTCAAGGAATCACCAAATTTTGAAACCGATACGAACTTAGGAAAAATTGTGTTATTTCCATGTGGACAACTTAAATAAGTGCAATGGTGGAGCCATCTGGCGGTTTCTTTTGAAATTACATGTTATTTTGAAACTGACATCTCTTTCCGCTCTCCTTCACAACGAAATGAATGTTGAAAACTTAGTTCCAAAACGTATTCCAGTCAGCTGTCGAAACAAATTTAAAAAACAAAAAGCAGTCGAAATAATGCCCCCACCATGCCTGCTGCCCGGCATGTGGTGGGCGCCGTGGCTCAGTGGTTAGTGCGTTGGACTATGGAGCAAGGGGTTCGAGGTTCGAATCCAAGTCGAGGAACACCTAAAAAGTTTTTCACGGACCCACCTCTCGCGAGCGTCTGACAAACATTCGAGAGTACAACTGTCCTGAGAAAGCTTCTCAAATCACAAATTGCCCTTCGGACACGGCATTAAAAAGTAGGCCCCTTCCATTCGTGTAAAGAATATAACATGCACAACACGAATGGTTGTGAGAAGCTAGGCCTTGGGTCCCATCGACCTGTTGCGTCAAGTATTTATTTATTTTTTTATGCCTGCTGTCCACTGTTGTATTCAAAAAACAAAGTTAGACGATCCTCTGTTCCAGAAAGATGGCGCTACTTGCCATACAAGTCCAACAATTGAGAAACGATCACCCTACATGTCCTGCAAAATTGGGCTAAAAGGATGGAGTACTGCCGACAGCAGAATTATTTTTTTATTTTTAATCGGAAAGTGTACATACTTCTCTTCAATAAAGTAAAAGAAAAACTTTCAAAAATATTGAATCAATTGTTTTTAAAAAAATTTCTGAAATAGAACAGCAGATAGCCAATTCTTTATTAAGGATAACAATACATATATATAACGTATCTGTTCTTAGCATGTCAAAACCGGAAACCTCAAATTTCTTTAAATACTACAAAAAGTAGTCATCAACTCGATCCAACAGAAGCAACAAGAAGAAACGGGCAACCACACAACAGCGTCGAATGTGCTAAACAAGACTAACGTCATGTTAGCCGACAATCGATAATCCTTAGAAATACGCCCTCT
The DNA here is from genome assembly GCA_963583995.1 of Xylota segnis. NCBI lineage: Eukaryota > Metazoa > Arthropoda > Insecta > Diptera > Syrphidae > Xylota > Xylota segnis. The sequence continues at coordinate 79,772,940 of OY757237.1, read as the reverse complement.
TTGTGAACTTTATATTAGAGAAAAAAATATTCTAAACTTTAGCTGAGAGTCTAATCAAAAAATGATGTTTTTAGTAGAATGATCAGGAGGCACAGTCTGCAAGACACTATATTTAAAATCAAACTCACCCAGACGGATGGCCCGTCGGGTATTATTGCATTTCTAATTGTTTTGAAGTTTTACTACAAATTTCCACCCAAAAAAAGAACCTAATGAACCTTATCTCCCACTTCACCTACATATGTTCATGGGCGGGCAGCGGCGGTAGTCTCTAACAAAAAGCTCCTATCCTCTGCGGTATAACGAAGTTGCGTAAGCAACTAAACTTTGCGAAGCAAAAAGGAGGAATTATAAATCGTACAAAGCAAAGCACCAGTCGAGAGAGCGGTGAAATAACTTTTGACTTTCATTTTCCAAATGATACTCACCAGGGGTTATTCTTCAATTTTCATTTAAGTAAGGGTACATTATAAAAGGATTTTTCATTTTGTTTGGAGTAACGACTTGCAATCTGATTCCATTGAACTTTTCGCTTGGACGTTCACTCCACGTACGTAACATCTTAACAAATCTGATTAGTTTGAACAGACATACGGTAAAGGTTTAAAAAATCCATGGGAACACAACACAAAATGCTGCAAGATACCCTAAATCAATGCATGACATGTAATGCGCTAACTTTCTTGAAAATATATATTTTATAGTGAACCAGCTACGAAATATAGTGAACATATAGTCCCGTGTTCATCCTGTGCGATAGTGTGTGCCTAAACCTGAGAACATCAACGCGCCAAAAATTTTAGCAACGGAACATGAGTCGCACTATACTGAGGAGAATTTTTACTAAAGATCTCGGGTTTTTCGCTTGTCGAATTGACTCAGGAATTAAGGCAAAAGGACAGCCCGCTTCGCTATTGCTTCTCTGTTTGGGTTTTAGCGTAGCTCGAAATTGATGACGATTTTGTTGGTTTTTGGAGAAGAAGAAACGTCACAGTTAATTGAAGATTTAGACTTGGTCGAGGTATGGCTCCAACAAGATGTGCCCCACAAGCCGTCTAACAAACAATTTCTTCCACACAAAGTTAACTTAGGATTGGGCTTTCGTTCAATCCCTTGAAAACTGAGGATGTTTCCTTTATGAAACGAAGTTTTGTGACCGAACTGATTCAGCTAGTGCTGTTGTGGTGTGTCATCGCTGAAGTACATTCTCGATTTTCCCCCGAAAGTTGAATAAATTCTAGCAAAATGGTTAATTTAGTATTTTGCTCCTAGTAGTACAATGGACCAATTGTGTCTGAGTGCTCCAGTGAAGCAATTCCTAACCCGACAAAAAATAAAGTGCACGACTGGGTCGTACGTACTTGCACCGTAATGCTATAAGTGTATAATTTTATCAGGATTAAAGTCCAAGTTTTGCTCTTCCCAGTAAAGTAGGCGTGGGATTCCGCGTTTCGATGGAATAATAGTCATAACATTGTAGGAGTTTACTCAATGTTTTGTTTAAAAAAAAACACCTTTAAAAAGTGGGCGTGTCCAAATAAGGTGTTTCAGTGAATTGTAGAAAATTTTAAGGCCTATTACTTTGCTTAAATAATTTTTTCTCAATTTCTAGTAAAAACTTTGAAAAAAAAAGGTTTATAAAAGTGGGCGTGGCATTCCAAAATTTGGTATGCCATTATTTTGCACTTGTCTTATAACCTAGAAATATTAATTTTTAGCCCAATCGCCGAACAAATACCCGAGAAACAGCTGATTTTCAATATTACCGTTATTCGAATTTTTCGTGAAAAACGTGATATGCCACCTCATAGCATATGCCCAAACTAACGCACACATCAAATTTTATCGAAATCGTTAGAGCCGTTTTCGAGAAAATCCATTTTAACTGAAATCGGCTTTAAGTAAACTACCCTTAATTTTGAGGTTAGAATGAAAATTCAAATTTCGCCTCTAGGGAATATCCCACAGACCCTACATATGAAGTTTGAAGTAAATCCGTTCAGCCGTTTAGGCTGTAGTCGAATATACAGACAGACAGACAGACAGACAGACAGACAGACTGACCGATAGACAGACAGACAGACGGCATTGGCGGACCTACTTTTTTGGACTTCTCCATCATAGTAATGTCAAGTTTGATTAAAATCTCGAGTTCGATTTTTTTCACGATTGCAATACTTGCCCTATAGGTAGGTGCAAGTAAAAAAGTTCAATAAACGTGCTCTTTCGATGATGTTGCTTGACCAGCACGGAGGCCGTTGGACAATCCAGAGACGATTCAGATACTGAAGAACAACATTGGTCAAGCTAATATATTGAGAAATTGAGTAGACAGTACGGTCTGCTGCCTTTTAAATTAAGACAACTTCAGAATCATCTCACAAATTTTATTATCCCGACTTTTTTCGCTAATGCTTAAGGTCTCATTTACATTTTTCACAAGGAAATTTTCTTGAATAGCTTTCGCAAAAAAATGTTTTTTCCTGCATCTTTGCCTCTCTGCAAATAGTTAGCCTATTGCAATCCGTGCACCCGATAGTAGATTATGCACAGTTGGGGACATATAATACCTGTATTTGGCAATATTATGTATGAATTCTCTACATTTTTACTTGCACCTATACCTATAGGGCAAGTATTGTATTCGTGCAAAATTTGGAACTCGAGATTTTAATCAAACTTGACATTACTATAATGGAGAAGTCCAAAAAAGTAGGTCCGCCAATGCCGTCTGTCTGTCTGTCTGTCGGTCAGTCTGTCTGTCTGTCTGTCTGTCTGTATATTCGACTACAGCCTAAACGGCTGAACGGATTTACTTCAAACTTCATATGTAGGGTCTGTGGGATATTCCCTAGAGGCGAAATTTGAATTTTCATTCTAACCTCAAAATTAAGGGTAGTTTACTTAAGGCCGATTTCAGTTAAAATGGATTTTCTCGAAAACGGCTCTAACGATTTCGATAAAATTTGATGTGTGGGTTAGTTTGGGTATATGCTATGAGGTGGCATACCACGTTTTTCACGAAAAATTCGAATAACGGTAATATTGAAAATCAGCTGTTTCTCGGGTATTTGTGCAGCGATTGGCCTAAAAATTATTATTTGTAGGTTATAAGACAAGTGCAAAATAATGGCATACCAAATTTTGGAATGCCACGCCCACTTTTATAAAACTTATTTTTTTCCAAAATTTTTACTAGAAATTGAGAAAAAATTATTTAAGCAAAGTAATAGGCCTTATAATTCTCTATAATTCACTCAAACACCCTATCTGGTCACGCCCACTTTTTATGGGCATTTTTATAAAAACAAAACATTGAGTAAACTCCAACAATGTTATGACTATTATTCCATCGAAACGCGGAATGCCACGCCTACTTTACTGGGAAGAGCAAGACTTGGACTTTAATCCTGATAAAATTATACACTTATAGCATTACGGTGCAAGTACGTACGACCCAGTCGTGCACTTTATTTAATATTGCCAGGTCTTTGGCTCAAATAACATCAAAGATGGTATGAAAATGGCGCAAATGTCTCAGCTAGGCTACCTTAGAGTAGATTCTAATGAGGACCCTATAGAGTAACGTAGAAATCATCTGGAATGAAAACTACGAATCGACCTACCATTTCAGATTATTAGAGAATCTAAGCGGAATGGGGTGCTTTCGCCCCAAAACGACTTGTACCAGGATAGCATGGACGATTAATCAGATTGGATCCCATTTACCACCACCAACACCACCAACAGATAGAGGATGAAATGAATCATGACCTAGAAAATATTCCAGAAAGACCTTGCCAAACATGATAACCCATTTAGCCTGATTTGCTCACTGATGTATCTTTCGCATAGAATGGGCCACCCACACCCCTCGTTTAAATTAAAAATCGCTTACTCTGCACTTTTTGCAACGAAAGCAATCACCAACCACCCGCCCTGTTCAATCGATATACTACCTTTTCAAAAACCAACAAAATTAAAGGATGTGACAACCAAGACAAGAATCACTGGGTGATTTAGACATCCATCTCTTCCATTGGCGCGGGAGCGGGGAAGTGTGCAAATGTGCACGTGGCATGAGAACGAATTTCCTGTTACCACCATAAGCACTTAGCAAGGAAATTGCCATGTTTTGTTTGGCAGGATCTGTATTTTCTCTCTCTAGGCTATGCCAACATCACTGTGAAAGTGATATCAGCACCCGTTCTCCAACTCCATCTCGTTAAACACCTGCAAACTCTCAATTGAAAGCACAAAAAAAAACACTACACGTCCATCGATGACATGATTTCGCCCGAGGCGGGTGTATCCTTATATAATATTCAAATTGCATACTGTTTATCTATCAATTCAAGCCAACACCTTTAAATAAGGCTCATGTCAAGGGTGAGCTGAATCACAAAAAAAAACCCCCCACACTCTGGAAGACAAAGTAAAATCAATACCACATGGGAAGGAGTAGAGAACATTTTATAGACGCAAAACAGGTCGCGCGTTTATCTTAAAGCGAAATTCAATTTCCTACGAAAGGATGTGAATGGAATCGAAGGAGTTTCTTCCTTTCTCATTCATCAAGCCGAACGAGGAGGCTGTTCAAATCAAAGCAATCAGCATAAAAGATACGCAGTTTTATTTGAAATGTCATAAAGTTGTTTTTTCCAATCTCGAGACGTCGACGACGACTACGAGGACGATGAGAAAAATTATTCCTTGAAGGTTCCTTCCGTAATATTCAATAAGAAGATGGACAATAGACTCTGTGTGGATCCATTAGGGACAGAACGAGAGAAAACTAAGAAAACCTTTCAAACATTCAACAATGAATAGCGCTTAACTGAAGTAAAAATAAGTATTCATAAATCGGTTGCTAAGAAGATGGTGAACAAGAAAAAAAAATCGATAAACTCAATTTCAATTGGATATATATTATTTCCACAGAAAGGGTGTATCCATTGGAACGTGACAAATTCCCTAAGTAATTGGTTTTATGTCAACAAAAAGTTGAAAACTACCAAAGCGTCAGTCATAAAAAAATAAAACTTTATACCTATTCTACGAGTTTAATGACAATCGCTCCCCTATTATTATAAACAATGGTATAACTTAACTTTAAAATTGACATTTAACTGACGTTGGCGCCACCGTAAATCGCATTGCAAAAGAACATATTCTCAGTTGGAATCATGAAACATGAGCTTCAACTGCCTACCGACACGAACACACGACAGAGCCGACGACAAACATCCTTTTTAAGTATGCTCGCGTGACTTGTGCAAATGTCAACAAAATATCCTAGCAACTCATTATTAAAAAAAAAAAAAAAACAGAAAATAAAATAAAATGAAGGAGACCGTCGTCGTCGTCGTCATCGGAAAGTGCAAAGCAACACTTAGTTCTGTTGATTTGTGTGGTGCTATGCTATTTTCAGCAAATTGACGTTTTGGCTGGGAATAGTTGTCTTTATTTGAAATTCCCCAGCTGTGGCATTTGTTTAATAACATACTATACCCTGTGCCAGTCGAAAATTTGTGTTATTCTCTTTGTGTGGTTTAATTGTCGCGCGAGTACCTTGAAAGTGAAATCAGTAGGTCCTGGTGAACTCATGCAATATGACGTTGCTGGAAGTCACATAAATACCACCTTCATGCAGAAGATATGCACAGCACCATGCCATAACTTCGACTCGTCTGCCTTGAAAAATTTTCCTGCGTGGATCGCTTTTACACAAGCACTCGAAGGAAAGGAATTCGATTTGGATGAGTTGAATAGACTTTGAAGAATTGAAAACGCAAAGAGAAGCGTAAATCAAAGAAATCCACTCCAAGAGAAGATCGTGTAATCTACACTGTGCAGATTAAGAAGGTATTTCCACTAAGATGTAACAACTGGCTCGTGAATGAACACCTACATGTTTATCGGACTTCCCCTTCAATATATAAATTGTTTGACCAGACCTCTGGTATGATGTCAACTTCATCCAATTCCATGGTTCCATAGTGACGAAAAAATTCGAACCAATCACACATCCGACAGGAAATCCACACCACACAATCACTTTTTGTGGATCATATTAAGCTTCTTCACAAAGCCAATGAGCCAAGAAGGATCTTCATCGCTGAACATGATTTTTTAATGAAATCCAGGATATTCTTCAAACTTTAGTAGAGCCCAACCGGAGAAGTTTCGGCCCTGCGAATAATCAAGAGACTTCAGCTTTTGATCTTGTAAGGGTGTAAGTAAACCCTTCGGCGGATTTGGCTCATTTTGAACTGCAACACTTACAGGTGCGACCTTACCAGTACTTCAACCGGTGCGTTGTCTCACTGGTACAGAAATATTCTGTAGTGAATATGTTGATTCGAGTTTATCCACCATAGCGCCCAAAGTCTGTCCGGTGGGAAGATTCTTATGACCTAAAGTCGGAGTAAGCGCTCCCAAAATTGCGACCAACGAGTCAGAATATCGGAAGTAATTTTTACTTATTTCCATATGATGACCATGATCGACAGTATTAGATCCATAAAAAACTTGGTGTCGATCAAAACCACAAGCGAAATAGGGTTTACTATTTACTGTAATAGAGTCAGACAGACCGGTCCTTGTTGATGAAAATGACTTCAACGAATTGGACAAATTCTCAATCAGAGGCACATACTTACTTCATCTGAAAATTGATATTAAACTCGAGATCAGGATTCGGGAAAAATATTCTTATTTCAGAAAAAAAAACAGAAGTCTATAGGTCAAAAATCCACTGGACATCCGGGTGAAATTATCACTCGCTTTCTAAATTTTACCAGCATTAGGTGGAACAGGAACTTTTATAAAGTATACCTCATAGTAGAGCCACAGTCGGTGCTGAGTATGTGAAAAACTTCTGCAAACTGTATAACGACAATGAAGACCAACATCCCACTGTCAGGGAGAATAACACATTCAATCTAGACAATGACAGCTAAAACGTCGGTTCACTTGACCAAAATATAGTGAGAATAGCAAAATCCAAGCTAAAATCGAAAAAAGCTGCTGGATTTTATGGGTTACCAGCCTCGCTGTTCAAAGCAGCTGTAAATGATCTGGAAGAGAGCATACTGGTGTACTCATTTCTAAGATTTGGTCAAATGAGTGTATGCCTGGTGAATGGAATCTCAGCACAGTTTGCGCGATCCACAAGAAAGGAGACTCCTCAAAGGCGCTAATTAAACAGGTGTCAAGCTCCTCAACATCGCATATAAGATCCTACCGCCATCCTGTCTGAATGTCTTAAATCATGTGGTTTCAGACCAGGAAAGTTTACAATCGACCAAACATTCAAACTTAGATAGATCCTGGAGAAAGCCTAGAAGTCCAAATCGATGCCCACTATTAAGATCGGCAGCGATCTCACTGAGACCTTTGATGTGAAAAAGGAATAAGACAAAGTGACATCATGCTCAGCGGACTGTCACTGGAGCGACCACTAGAAACGAAGACAAAACTAAATATAAGACGAGTTGGACAGAACGTCACAATCGACAGCTATAACTTTGAGATAATAAGGGACTTTATCTACCACGACTCTGATATCAATTCTGAAAACAACACCTCGACAGAAATAAAACTGAGAATAACTCTTGACAATCGCGGTTTCTTTGGGCTGAGAAGACAATTTAGTAGTAGAGCCCTATTCCGAAGAACTAAGGAAACCCTCTACAGAACCTTGATCATTGCAGCCCTCTTTTATGGCGCTGAAGCATGGACTCTATCTAAGCGGATAAAGATATCCTCAGTCGCTTCAAGAGAAAAAATTTTCTTAAAATTATCCGTCCCGTTTTCGTTGACGGGCTTTGGAGGAGGAAATTCAATGTCGAACTATACAAGCTGTACAGCGACATCAAAATAGTCACAAAACTGAGTTAGGACATATACACCACATGACATGAACACCAAACCCGCAGGGACAACGCAGTAGAGGAAGACCTCGATTTAGGTGACGCGCTTAAGTAGAAGGGGAATTTAACGGAGGCAACTGGAGGCATTAAGCTAAGGGTTTGGCTAACTGGAGAGGCTTGTAGGTTGAGGCCCAAGTTTACCCCAAACTGTAGCGCCTCCTAAGTAAGTAGTAAGCTCCGTTTCCTATGGTCCGAGAAAAATATTCTCCAAGATAAGATGAACGGAACAACTAATTTATCCAATAAATTGGATGTACTAACTCAGCCACTAATTAGTCCATTGTGGATTCTCGGTCTATCGACTCATGATTTTGCGCTGCAACTTTGCAGTGAAATATTATCTCAAAATTATTGACCTTCTTTGACGTGTACTCATGGCATCCAATCTGCAGACTGGTATCCTTGCCACAAATAGCGATATCAATCAACTTCCCCCATGTACTATGCAAGACCGAAGATACATGATTTATGTTTCCCCCTTTTTTCATTTTCCTCTTTTTTATTTCTTTTTGATTTTATCGACATGCACTTATAAACAAAAATTGAAAAAAAAAAAAAACTGAATCTAATGAAACTGCAATTTCCTTGCGACACGTAGTCTCAATTTAAAAATTGAATTAAATTTTTTTAAATCAAACTCGTTAACCCTTAAACTATTAAGTTGATTGCAGCAGTGCCAACGATCTTTACGAAGAGTCCAATGTTTGTGTCTCCGTCGCCGTAGCCATCGCCATCGTCATCGTCGCCATAGAATTATCCGATCGTTCAAAGTGATTTAGGCGTAGTGCACATAAAAGCGGTATACGCTAGTAAAATTAAATTTAATAGCGCGTTAGATTGTTTGGGAGAATGCCGGACAATACACTTTAAATTGGTTTAACCAGCAGCTCTGACCAGACTGGTCGGCTGGGTGTGTGAAAACGGGAGGTTTTATGAGGAGGCTTTGTGTCTGGTAATTTATTAGGTTAAAGTGATTTTGGAAATGTTCTTCTATTTTTTTTTTATTTAGTGTGTCGACGACTGTGAATCTTTTTCTATTTTTCATTCAATATTCGTGGTCAATATTTTTATAACGTGCCCTTTTTGAGTGATGGAGGAGAGAAATACATATATTCTTTTACGGAAATGATTTTCTAAATCAAACTATATAGGTATCGAACCAATTGAAATCACAGGAACTACCGATATGTAACGAAGGATAAGATAAAAGGCTTTTTAGAGTCCCATTCGATACATAAATAAAGATATGAAAGGATCTCATACGACACTCGCTGTTCTTTAACTAACAAAATGCCATTAATTTGAGATAGCGCAGAACCTATCCAAAAGAAGCAAACGCACAATTGGCATCGACTCGTTGCAAGACAAAACGGTCACAAGAATCTTCCAATAGGGACTTCCGAATTTTGACAGTTGATAACGACCATTTTGTTGAAGCTACATCTGTCAAATTGGCTGTCATTTATTCAGTCTATTTTGCTAAATCACCACGGACAATTTCGCTCCGCTCACAAGAACTCGGCCTTTCGCAGACCACAACTTGGTGAATTTTGCGTCGTGATTTGGGCAAAATTCAACTGACTCAGGAGCTGAAGGTAAACGACCATAGACATTGCTGGATGGGGTCTTTAGCAGTTAGAAACTGACCCTAATTTTCATCGAAAAATCATTTTCAGCGATGAGGCCTATTTCTAGATAAATGGGTACGTCCACAAACAAAATTGTCGAATTTGGGACGATACCAATTTACATGAGATCCCAAAGCGTCCAATGCATCCCAAAAAAGTCACTGTTTAGTGTGGATTTTAGGCTATACATATGGGCCTCCATATTTCTTTGAGAAAGACGTCAACGGCGAGCGCTATAGGTCGATAATTACCAACTTTTTTGGCCTGAATTGGTATAGACACCAACAACATACGGTTTCAACAGGATGGCGCCACGTGCCATGGTCATCTCACGTGGAGGTGAAGGATTTGACCCCGTTAGACTTTTTCTTGTGTGGTGTGCTGAAGTCGCAGGTCTATGCGAATAAGCCACAAACCACAGCGGCCCTCAAAGCCAATATAACCCATGCCATCGGTCAGGTCAAATTCAGCTTAATTTAAGCGCCAGATTCATGGAAAATTTGTCATTTCGGATGAGCGCCACCCAGAGAAGCCCCGGCGGACATTTAAATGATGTTATATTCCATACATAATGGCATCAATAGGCCTTTAAAACGAATAAAAAATGTCGATAATATCTCACACACACTTTGTTTTATTTAAATTTAAAGATAGGAAGCGCTTACTGAAAGACCCTTTATTACTAAAGAAAATAAAGAAATGTAATGACCTTAAATGTCTGCCTTGTGTAACAGTAAAATGGTTGTACAGGTAAAGCTTTTAGATCTTTTAGCCTCAAGATGACTGAAATCCGAAACAATTCTAATTCCTTTTAAATATTAAGTGCTTTTGACTAGGACCTATCACAGGAATCATTCTTGACAAACGGGTTATCTGGAATTCTCTTATCAAGTCCGAGACCGAGCGCGCCACTAGGGCGCTTTCTTTCACGTTTGGGGGCTAAAATGGCAATGCGCAGCTGGCCTACGCCTGCAATAGAAGTCGTGTGTCGTTGACAGTACTGTTTTGGTATGTTATTTAAAGTAGAAATATTGGACAGTGCAAACGGGTCTAGTAGTGTTCTAACTTATGCGAATGTGTCCCACGCTTGTCCAGGATGAACTCCATGCCATTGAGAATTGCGTTAAGTTAAAGATATCAAGAGGATTTATATTTGTCCAGATAGCCAGGTAGCACTTAAAGCACTGTCGTCTAATTTAACGTACTCTACATTTCGGTTAAATGCTGCTACGATGCACTACAATCTATTGCGCCAGACATTACATACTCGGATGGGTTCCTGCTCATCAGGGAATTGCAAGCAAGCAATTCGAACGATTAATGAAGCCTCATGGCGAATCATCTGCGAATGGCCAGGTTTACTTGGGTAAAGGTGATGCGTTTTCCATAAGGAAACCTGCGGCCTAGGACCCACTCTCCTTCATTAGGGAAGTGGTACGACTCTTACACACAAACACACCCTTCTCGCAGTGTCAGTCAGATAGGATTGTGATAATATTTTCATAAAACTTGGCAATGACTAATATATTACAGAGGGAATGAATAACATCAGACTACAGGAAGAAGGTTCGATTCCAAGACAACACCAAGGTTTATTTTAGACTTGTGTAGTGCAAGAACGAACTAGTTCAGAAAAGAGCTTTACTAAGTTAACTAGTTCCCAATGTTATTTTATTTTAATTCATTCATTTAGTTCAATAGTTCAACAAGATCAGGTATACTCTTATACATGTAGTTCAGTAAGATCTATTGAACTGAATTGAGTGCTCCTTGCTTTGTATGAAATGTACAATGCGTCTCGCAAAAGACCCAATTTCCTGAGCAGTGAACTAAACTGAACTAATAGATTGAACTAGTTCAGCAAAAAAATTTGAACTAAACTGAGTGTCCCCTGATCTGAACTAAAATGTAAAGTTTACATCGAAAGACACTGTCCTTCTTAGGCCAGGTATCATTCCTGTAAGCACGAATGGTTGGATATGTTCTACCGAATATTTATACTTGTACTCGATAAAAAAACTAAGACCACGACCAAGTCGAACGTAGATACACCAATGCTATTAGTATACGATATTATGAGAATTGAAGTTCAAGTCATGGTCTTTTTACACATAAGCCCTAGTAAAGTGGGCGTGGCATTCTACAATTTAAATGGAATTATGTGTATCATAGTATTGATGCTATCTAAGAGCTTTCAATTTGTTTTTTTTTTATACCTTCAAAGAGCCGTAGTTCAGCGGTTCAGTAGCTCAGTGGTTGGACTACGGAGCAAGGGGTTCGAGGTTCAAATGCCAGCCAGAACATCTAAAAGTTATTTTCACGGCCCCACCTCTCGCGAGCGTCTGACAAACAATCTGGGAGTACCATGTGTAAAGAATACAACACAAATGGTTGTGGGAATCTAGGCCCTGGGTCCCATTGACCTGTTGCGGCAAATATTTATTTATTTACCTTCAATGAGTGGGCATAGTCATACATATGTACATATATGCTGCTCAGATGAATTGTAAAGAATTTCAAGGCCTGTAAACTTTGTTTTAATCAAAATGAATAATAAAGAACCTACCCTTGCTATTGAGGTTAGAATAAATACTTAGACTTCGCCTCCGGGTGTGATCTCACAGACACCAGATATCAAGTAAATCTCTTCAGTCGTCTTAGTCATAGATTGATGGAATTGGCGAACCCACTTTTTTAACTAATGTCAAGTTCATCGCTTCGACTAATGATGTGGTGAAAAGAGTTCAATAAATAAATTGCGGAGTGAAAGGAAACGAGAAGTAGAAATGCAAAGCCTTGATCAAGGTCACTGTTTAAAAAAAAGTCCAGTTTGTAAAAGTAGTACTGCTGATAAGTAGGAAAAATGAAAGTAAGGAACCATATACTCCTACAAATGAATACATCTTCGGCTGTATTTGGCCCAGAAAGTTTCTAAATTTGACAATCGTACTATATATAATGGTGCACGTCAACCTTGTTTTCGACTCACAAACTGTCTTCTATCCAATTAAAATTACACACGTATTGTATATCCTTGGATCCTCCTTTTTTTGCCGTGAAAATTCCCAAGGTAGTTTTTACACAAAAACGTTATAAACACCATTCTGCCATTTGGTAGTTTGCATTTTATAAATATTTAAATTACAACCAACACACTGGCATCAGGGCCTACCCAGGGAGAGTGCTAGAGATATGACATCCTCCAGGCAGAAGTGGTAATAATTGAAAGCATTACCAACTTCTGCTCGTCGTCCTCCCCCTCATCAACCATAGTTTTATCTCATCTGGCAAGTGCACAATTATATGAATAGCTCTTTAAACATTTATTACATCACACAAACAGTGCTGCTGCAACTGAAAGGGGGAGTGGGCATCCCTGTACATGCATATGTATGTGCGGCAATACTCCATTGCTACATTTTTATTCATATTGTGCATAAATTTTGTGCTGCTCCCTTTCTTGTTATGTATAACCTCCTTTCGACGACGCATTCAGCTGCAGCTGATTAAGCATGAGTAGAAAAAGAGAAAATCCTCCAACCGTCGTCGTTGAACCGCCCCACTTGTTTAAAATTACACTTTTGTCTTTTGGAGTATTCTCGGGCATATTCTCGGGTTTCGTTTGCAGCTTGTGTGCACTTTGAGCAGAGAAATGTAAAACTTCAACCAGTCAAGCCTCCTTGCCGCTGCCGGAGTTGGAGTTGGTAATGAACGTGTTAAATTCGTAATTTCTCTTAACAGTGAACCAGAAAAAGCAACATAAAAGAGGGGCGAACCAGCGGCCGCCCAAGCAGCCCAGCCAGGTAAAACACCACCATTGTACTGCTATTATTTTTCGAACGAACGAAATTGGAGCGTTCATGAACGTTTGCGAACTTCCACGAACCGACTTTGACTTGAGTTTCGGAGTAGACTCGCAAAGAAATGAAATATTTATTTTAAATGTACCTTTGCCTTCCCACTTCCTACTCACCGGGCCGGGCCGCCCCACATCGTACATGTATCATTAAAAACCCTACTCCTCTCGAAAGACCAGGTGGGGGAGGGAGGTCCTTCGAAATTCAAGTAAAACTGGTAGCGACAAAAAAGCACAAAAAAAAATCTTTCATCCGGCATCCTTAGGTATTCGTATGCATGCAATATTCGTGTATCCTTTTTGTATAGCTGAATATGTGGATCGATATTCCACGCTGTAGTTCTGTAACAGCGTCTGTTTCTGAATGTGTGCTGCTGCCGGTTTTTGTGTGTGGAATTGGATCTTCACTCATATGGTGAATGGGGTGAAAGAAGTGGGTCTCCGATACCACCTACGAGAGCACACAATGTGTCCGGGGGCACTGCAAGCGTTATGCAGAGTCAGGCCAATATTAGGAAAACACACTTTGTGTTCATATTACGAAACTCTTGTCAGAGAGGAGTTTCCTTTCTTTCTCCCTTTTTTGTTTTGGTGCTGGCCCTTTTCTCGGTGCTTTTTGTTTCAAGCTGTGAAGGAGTAGAATGAAGGATAAGAATGCAGGCACAATATCCTGAAATATTTTCGGAATTTCAGGATGTTGTTTCATGCAGTGTGGTGCAGGAGGTTTCTCTTTTCTCTTTTCTTTTTTTTTTTTGAAACTTTTATGGGATTTGTGATTAATATGATGAAGGGGCACATACGAGTACAGCAAACCTCTGGGCCTGTGTGTGTGTGTAGGTACCTTTTAAAACTTTCTCGGGTTTGTCGGCTGCTTGCCAAGAAATTATATTGAGTTTTTCAATTATTTGATCTCGGGATCAAAACGTTTTACAATGTTCTTAAAAAGTTATTCAAATATGTCACAGAGAGTGGGGATCAGTTCCTTGAAGACTTTATTAGAATGTTTGTCCTTGTAAATGAGAGAGACAGAGGACCGTAGTGCGGATTATGTTTATGGGTCAAATGCAGAGAATATGTTTTAAACAACAAAAGTTTAAAGTAATGTGGGAAGTGGCCAACTTAAGTTACGTTCTTCGAATCACAGGTTTTAATTTGGGAAAAGTTTACATCAGATTACGTAGAATTTCATCCAAAGAATTGGAGTTTCTTTTAAATACAAAGCTGAAGCAAGGGACGGAAAGTCAGGGAATAGGTAAGCTGAGAGGAAACATAAACACTACAAATAACATGCATATGTATCTCTACCACTAAAACGTAGATAAATTCGTGCGAATCTCTGTGCGAGTTACACATTAATTGTAAAACATAACACCAGGGTTATATGGATTTACAACAATTCTATGACGAAAGTAGTAAAGTAAATTACTTACGCATATGTATGGCAAGGAGATTAAAAGACATTCTGGCACTGGACTGCATACTAAACGGCCAAAGGTAATGCTCATTATGTCTAACAATGTTCCTTCTGAAAACGAAGGAAAAAAACAGTGGACAACTATCTAAAAAGGATATTCTAAGTAAATCTTGCTCCTCATTACTATCGTTTTTTTCATCTTCATTTGTACCAGCTAGCCGAAACTATTCAACGCGCTCTTGAGGCGAAAGCGATATCACTGTGTCCCTTCTTGGACACAAGATACCACACCGTATCAAAGAGAATGTATACACCTTTGAGCACAAGAACAGAGGAGATTTATGCATCAAAAGGTGTCATTAAGGTTCAACAGGATACCCACAAGGAGGATCTCTACCTCCCTTAATGTGGAGCCTTGCGGTTGACGAACTAATCGAGAAATTGACAAACCGTGACATCAACTGTCAGGCATAAGCTGATGGTATTACAAAAAGGCGACTTAAAATAACTCTAAAATGGTGCTAGTTGGTTGTACTTACAATAGTACACTTTCTCACGAAAAGAAAACTTGAGCGAAGTGGGACCAATGTGGGTGAGAAATGTGCAAAGATTTAAGGATGACTAAAAAAGGAAATATGAAGACATAAGTGTTTTACAACGAAACACTATCCAAAAACCACCTCCTGAACTAAGAAGAAGAAGCAAGACGACTCTTTGTTGGATACCATGTGGGAAATGAAATCAGTAATCTTCATAAGCCCTGACCCATTCTTCAAAATACCGGATCACATCCTGAAAGAAGACACTAGGAAACTAAAGACGGGATAACACTCTGGTCATGAGAGGAACTAAGAAACTTCCAAGGAAACATAATCGAAAATATTCAAAGATTCATGTATCAACATGGTTGAAAATAATCCTTGTATCCTACTTAGGACTACTTAAGAAACAACCAAGTGAACTTGGTACATGTATCTGAAGAAGGTCAAGGCAAGGTAGTAAGAGTTCATGACCCTTAAAAATGTACATTATACCTCTTCTTCAAATAATAATATCTTTTCAGTTTCCATCAAAAATTAGACGTTTCGTGGACAAGATTTTGTAAGCCATTTTCAAAGGTTAAAACAGTAACACACTACCTATCTTACAAAGAAACCTTCACAAAACACTGAGGTGAACCTATAGAACCACTAGAAGGCAAGGGCAGTATACCCTTATGTCAGAACAGTCAGTCCAAGTTACCCCCTGGACAACCAGATCGAAGACGTTAAGAATGGCCAATTGAATCCCGTGGCCTCTTTAAAGCACCCGGCCCTGATGATATTTTTCTCCCCAAGATGCTTCAAGCCAACAAGGAGTATATCAGTCCGAGGCTAGCGAATATCTTTCGTGGGTGTATTAATTGGTCATATATTCCTCGAGTCTGGAGAAAAGTTTAAGTAATTTTCATACCCAAAGCGGGTAAACTCTCACGCACTAGCCCGAAAGACATTAGGCCGATCAGACTCACCTTGTTCCTACTCAAGGCATTTGAACGAATAATATCCTGGATATAGAAAGAGCCTTTAACAAGCTGCAATCCAAATCTATAAGACTGGCAATGGACCAACAAAACTTAGAACCAGTAATCTCAGGCTGGGTTGAAAGCATGCTCAATCGAGACACATCAACTTAAAAGTGGGTAACTGGCAGGTACAACCACTAGCTTCTAGACGCATCCCCTAGGGTGGGTTCCTATTCCCGTAACCTGAGTTCAAGAGAGAACACTACGGAAAGGATAAAGAAACCATCCATAGCTCCATAGAAATAGCTCTCTCTCTCTCTCTGAGACATCCAAATCATGGCAATGTGTTCCAAGCGTAAGTATTACCGACAAAACTGCTCTCTAGAAATATGATCAAAGTCTATATTGGCAGTCAAGCCGCCATCAAGTCCATCTCATGCGCAGTCGTGGAATTCAAACTGCTGAAACACAGTGGCATTCAAGGAAACGAATTGGCAAGAAATGAGTTTTAACAGGACCTGTCACAATGGTCGTTGCGTGTGTACTACTGCCCATACCTCTTGTTAAATTATAGATCAAGCCTTCACGAGACTAGAGTTGAAGTAAACTCTCACCTTGTCAAATCTCCAGGAAACTCTGGGCGAAACACGTTAGATAATGCCAAAACTAAACAGATTCTGTCGCTTAACAGACCCAACATAGCACTTTTCACGGGTATTATCACTGGTCACAACCTATAGACAAATGCGATTAGAAACTGATGAGCTCTGTCGTTGCTTTGGACGCAATCTTCCTATATGAATGCCCCAGCCTATCCAAACAGAAATTTTTAGCGCAACAGGTCTACGGGACTAACTCTCACAACCATTCGTGTTGAGCGTGTTATATTCTTGACAATAATGGAACGGGCCTACTGTTTAACGCCGTGTCCAAAGAGCAATTTGTTATTTGTGAAGCTTTCTCATGACAGTTGTCCTCACAAATGTTTGTCAGGGAGAGGTGGGGCTGTGAAAGAAATTGTAGCATGGGATTCGAACCTACCTCCTCTCGCTCCCTAGTTGAACCTACATACCACTCGAGCCACGGCGCCCAAGCCTATCCAAAATATTAGCTAACCTCGGTAAATAATTACCATTTCGAAGAGCGGGGGGCCTGTTACGGAAACCACCATTAACCATCCTGAAATTTATAGCAATTTGGTTCTTCGGGGTTGAACATGGTCGCAACTCTAGGCCTTATGTTGCTTAACAACATGTTTTACAGTAAAATGTATTATACAAAAAAATCTGTAATCCTCAAATCAGTTCCACTACCAATTCAATATGTGGAACTGATGAAGTCATAATACTTCTTTATCACAGGCCATAACATGCCACATAACCCATCAACAATGAGGCGGACAAAATTGTCTGTCCAAGCTACTGTCTTACTTCGTATCTTCCAATCTAAATCCGTTATTTATGGCCATTCGCAATAATTCCCACCTAATGTCAAAGTTCTTTTGTCGGGACTCAAACGCTTCCAATGTAAATGTATCTTTTGCAAAACAAGTTCCCTCAAACTCGTCATTCGCCATACCCCCTCATGTGTGTAGTATTAGTCTCAATAAAATATAATTTTAACAACCAATTCTCCTTCTTAATTAACCGAACTAAACAAAAATGATAATTTTTTTATCGGTTGTGTTGATTATGAATAAATTTGCAAATCATTATCGAAACTATGTGCGGCTTTAATTAGGAAACCCTCAAACGATGGCATTTTAATTAATTTTGATTCGATACAGATGTTGGTTGGTGTTGGTTTCTTTATATTTAGACATTGTTAATTAATTAATTAACTATTCATAATTGAAATGATTTTTTCTACTCTGTCTTGCAAAGTGTCAATAACTGGCATTACGTTTAGTTATGTACCGGCTCTTTAAATGGAAATGAGTTGTTTTTTCCTACAGGGTCGAGGAGGTAAAGCTCTTCAACAACTAACTTAACTACTTCGGCTTTGAGCACAAAATGACGGCTGGTATTGTAGAGGTTTTGGAAGTGGTCAAAATATTTGCAGATAAATTAAAGTTTAAACTGCCGCTTTCTCTGGGTGAAATGAAATTTCAGCTGAGGGCCTGTGAAAGATAGATTGACCAATAAACTTGCAATCAGAATGGCATCTTTGAATGAGATCTATGAATAGGTGTGACCGACTAAAAAGTTTATCAGAAAACACTTTGTTGGCATTGTCTGGAAAACAGAAAATGGTTAGATGCTGATGAAGGTGATATATCGTGACTGCCACCTACAGCCAGTAAACTTAGACCAATCGGTTCAGTGTGATGTCAGCCAGATCATTGAAGACCAAAGCTTCCAAAAGAAGTTTTCTTTTGTGAAAAAGACCATATCTAGTCCAGACCACCACACCAAGTCTTGATACGTACTTTCCTATTAGACAATGTCCAGTGATGATACGTATTGCAGTGCTGATATGCAATCTGCTAAGAGAAAGCATTAGAGCATTTCAGGTCCAGCTTTATGCCATTTGTCCATCTGAGATTTGAAATCTCGAGAGGATTGGAATAGCGAAGGTATCTTAACCTGATAAGTAAGATACAGTGGTTCCACGACTGAAATATCCTTATCCCAAGCAAATGTAAATATTAAACTGCTCTCCCATCTCGAAGAGAAACGAACAGTCTAGAGCAACTACCGAGAAATATTCCTAGGATTTAGTAGCTGCCTGGCAATCTCAAAAGATATCTGTAGTGGTTATCACGCCAAGAAAGGACTTCTCGAACACGCTACTGACGAACACGCTAGGGACTGAGAATAAGTCTATCAAAGAAAAAAACACCAAAGTTAATCCACTTATCCTCCAGGATCATCTCTTCCTCCCAGAATGTTCTAAAAGGGATGATTACCCAATTTTTTTTGTCAATGCTTAACTTGGAAATAGTGTAGTCTATGTTATCGAAAGCCATTTCGAAATTGCTCAGCAGTGTGGCCAACATTTTTATTGGAGCACTGAGATGTTGCTTTGAGATAAAGAGCTGCACTTTGCATACCAAAAATGTCGTACGGCACCACTTATGTGCAAACAACAATCATTGGACTTTGCTTAGATGATTTCAGTTTAAGGCGTTATCTAAGGCAGTCCACCACACAATCACCTTATACGTATTTATCGACTGCAGGACCAAAATGTAGACTCAGTGAGTTATAATAGGTCCCAAGCCCCATTAGCATCCGATTCCACCATTATTTACACTTAAACGTCATTCTAATCCTTGACTCAAAGTTTCTCTCTGGAGACAGCTGGAGAAATGGTGGGGTCATCAACCTCGCCTGCATATCCGTCTTCACAAACACGTCAAAAACGGACGAAGGAATTTTTTCAGGGGAACCGCCCGGTTCGTAAAACTATATGGTTCACCAAGGCCTGCAGGAGTCTATTCAGTCTGAATAATAACAAACATATAAACTTCTTCATCGACATGCAAGCCACCACGTCCATCACAACCAACTCACACCTAGTCAAGAGTTGTAAAGAGGAACTCAAATTGGTGTCCTTACAGGCCACAACCCAATGGCACCCCAACTCAGAGGAATGGAAATCACCAGCACAGACCTATGCAGAGGCTGGGCCAACGCTGAGGTTAAGGAAGACACAACGCACTACCTCTGCGAAAAGCCCAAGTCTCAGTTAAACTAATTACCAAACCATTGGTAAAGTATCTTTCGACGAACTCAAGGAACTAGTTTGCGCGCCCTATTTATTACCAATAGCATTTTGTAAAAGAAAAGTGCTACAGTAGCCTTTTTGACTCTTTCTTAAATGTTAGGTTTCCATCTCATTTTAGCATTCAAGAAAACACCCATGTTTCTTGCTTCATTGAAGAAAGACAAGTTTATAAGGAGGATTGTTTAGCGGAATTTTATATTTTTTAGTGAAGAGTATCACTTCCGTTTTCTGCTTGTGGCGTTTCCATATTTGATTTACCTTTGTAGTAAGCGTGTTGAGCCTTAGACAGTAATTGTGTATCAATGCTGTCTCGTAAGTGGATATCAATCAACCGTTCTAGTGTTTTTAGCTGGAATGAAGATACACTAATAGGTCCGATATCTTTTGGATTAGCTATGGAACATTTACAAATTTTGAGTACGCAAACCAGCTGACATTTCCTACGATATTTGTTAGAATAGTTCGGCGCGTACAATGCCATCTGATCCTGCGAACTTGTATGGTTTGAAGCTGTACAGCGCTCAAAGAAGTTTATCCTTCGTAATCGGACCAGAGGAGTTGGGAAGTGTGTCAAGTAGCAGGTCCTTAGAAGTCGCAAAAGATCAATCCTTTTTCGGATTACTTCACAAACTTTTTCTCAGTCGTGAAGCTTCAGAGAATTCTTCTATCTTATATCGCAAAAGAGTCTCCAAGATTTTCGTTTGGGTTTCCTGAATTCTTTTTATATATTTTTAGATATTCTTTGCATGAATTCCAACAAATCGTATCTCTTGTACTGACTTAGATCTACATTCCATCAATGAGGCTTCCCTCCTTGGCCCTCGGTTTGATAAGAAGGCAGGAGATAGGCTTGACTTTATTGAAGACTAAACTGAGAGCTTCGACTTACGAGCTCTGCGTACTGAACGGAAGACAGAAAATAATTAAATAAGTTTTTGACAGTTTCCCTATATTTGAGTCGGTCGGTTTTATGTGGAATTCGAAAAGCCGTTGGACTACGAGGATCATCGTCAAGAGTAAATTGAAAGTGCCTATAGTCCGAAAAAGAGTGTTCAGTAGATACCTTTTAATTTTAATTAATCTGGGTGATGCTATCAGAGACAAGGGTAATATCTAAAACTTCCTACCCGTAACAATTTGCTAAACAGTTTTCAAATAAATTTTATGACATTTTTAAGTATTTTCTCAAAGTATACGACCATACATTAGGTACTATTTTAAGCAGGCTTCCACGAATTTCCCTACACTTTACCATTTCTTAAGTTGTATGAAACTTAGAATTAGTCTCAAGGGACAAGTTATGATTAAAGCTGTTTACTAAAGGCAATACTGTTTAAATAAAGCCTGGAACGTACCGTCATACTTTAATCAACTCATAGGTTGCATGCAATTGAAACATAATGCGTGACAAACATGACGAATGGATCCCTATGGCGCCTAACCTACTTTCAGTATATTCCAGTCGGGTCGTAAAAACCAAGTCAACTTAGCAGCATCACTGAATAATACTTTCCCTCCCACCTAGGGCGTTAAGTGATTGACACATCAATGCTAGGTGAAGAAGGAGAACATTCTCCTCAACACAAATTCAACAAATAAACACATGTGGTTTTATATGTTTGACAACATCGGCTGTTTATGCGTTTTTATTTTATTTTATTGTTATTGACAAGTTCTCTTCTCTTCAAGTTGGCCAGCTCCATTTGGATTCTTTTTATTTTTTTTTACTATATTCCGTCGAAAATTAAAATGCAATCAAATTTATTTAATGGGACACAAACTATTCGGGCGAGCAACAAACAACAAATTGGTTTTCTAGTCGTTTTGCATAATTTACATGCCTAAGAGACTAACCTGCATTAGGGCTAGGAGATATGTTGCTGGTATTAACCGAGACCTTAATGGCTCAATTCACATTGGTATAACAATAATTATATCGGCTAGGAATGCCTGTGTGAGTATGTGTTGTGATTCACCTGGGCCGGGTTTGATATCACGAAATCATAATTTTATTTAATTACAAAGAAGCAACAAGGCGCCATAGGGTATATTATATACAAAATTGAAGGAAATACCGCCGCGTCGCGACGCCATTTGTGCAAAGGGAGGTTGGAAATGCGTGAGATCGGAACAACAGACGACGACGACGACGACGACTACCACTACCAACACCGACCTAACGAATGCCATTCGTTATATGATTCAATAAAGGAACACACGCTCAATTTTAGTGCCCTGCAGTCGGGTTAATTAAGGAGTTTAAATAGTTATACCCATGCTAATTGGCTGAGAAGGAAAACCTGATATTAAGATTTTCATTTCATAAACAATAATGTTGGGTTCTTGGTTGGCTATAAAATGGATATTGCGCTTTTGTTTGAATGGAAAGGATTTGCTGTGTGCTGCTGTTATTAGATATTTTCTTCGCAGAGGAAGTACTAAGTACCGGGTAATTAAACGTACACAAGAAGATATGAGCAATTAGTTTGTTCTTTAAACATTGGTTTGATAGGAAGGGAAGCACAAGATACTTTAGAGAGAAAAAGTTGTATGTCGTGGTTTAACGGTTTTCGAAAGCAACCGATTAATATTCTGGTAGCAGTTATGTTTTAAGAGATTTTTATGGCAGTCTTTAAAAAAATGGATTCAGTAGGGTTTACCATTTAAATACCTTGAACTACGGATCAACAGGGAGCATGGTACTTTCTCACAGAAATATTTGTGCCAAGTAGTAGTTACTGGGGTATAATGCTGTGCCTACATTTTGGAAGACCTTGTCAAGCTTTTATCCAATAAATATTGGGTCATCAGGGAAATACCGGGAAGTTGGTATTGATGTTAGGACAGGCGCCTTTTCTTATTCGGTTAACAAATCAAAGTATGGTTCTTCAAGCAGATGTCCTTGAAGTTTTCCATGAGGGACATGAGACATATGTATATGTAGTTACATTAAGACATGTTAAGTCCTGTCGAAAAAACCTTTCTGGGACTACAACCTGAACTACGACTCAGTGCGAAGTCATTGCACATGAAGCCATAAATTTAAACGAAGAAGTTCATGTACAAAACCGATTACAACTACACAAAAAGGAAATAAAGTTCTAATAGAGACAAACCCAACTGTTCAAGCAAATGAGAGTTTTGCACCAAGGCATTCTGATATTGAACCAAATGGCAGTTGAAGGATTTGTTCGCCGGGAAGTTCTTTAGTACGGGACACCATTTTAATTAGGAAATATTCAATGAGAATGCCTATGGTGTTAAGGGGTGTGGTGGTTCGCTTAAGTATAAGGGAAGCTTCGCGTATAACGAGAACTTCCACCTGGAAGACTCTGCATAAGTGAGGAAGTTGGTAAGACAAAGAAATGAGGAAGGAATCAGAGAAGATCCCTATCTACCCCACAGTTCATTTTTAAACCGTGTCGGTGAAAATTGTTTTCTTGAACTCATTTGCGTTTTCAGCTAAGTTTTGGGTCAAGTACCAGATACTTGGCACTGGAGGATAAGGAGAGTAATTTTTTGTTTAGTCATAGAGTCGTTATAGTCGGTATTTCGTTTTAAGTGGTAAAAAGCATCAGCACCAGATCCCATCACCCATCTGGTCAAAGCACTTTTCATAATCTCACTGATTACCAAAGGAAACATCCCTTTTACCAGTATTACCACATGATCCGCATGCGCAACTTGGCTCTAAATCTTCACAGGATTTTGCTTGCCATAAGCCCTGAGGTGTTCCTCTTACGACGGATATGGTGGAATTGCTGTTACCCTGGGTCCATTTAATAATTATAGTTTTTACCATAGTTTTGTCCAATTGCTAATAAACTCTTCCTCACCCAGTTGGATCAGACAGCAAGTAACACGCCCAACGTAAGTAAATCAAGTTAGACCCCAATGTCGAAGGTCAAGTGATTTCATTATCAGAACAGTCTTTCACCTAAAGGCGCAGCACAAACTGGCAATCAAAATGTGATAAGCAAAACCCAATGTAACTCTGCGACTACGTAAAAGGGACTCATCGAGGCATTTTTGCTCAAATGTGAAGAGCTAATCTGAGGTCAATACACTTCAGAAAATCGTTTTCAGGGATCCACTTTCTAGGCTCGGAGTTATAGGTGATCGTACAAATGAGGTCTCCATGGAAATACACCTTCCGCGAACACTTAAGTAACATCAGCCCTGATCTCTGAAACAAGGAGCAAACAGAAAGGATAGTGCAGTAGCGGAACGGACAGTAACCCCAGAAGCGGTCAGTGGGGCGATAAAAACGCTTTCCGGCTTACAAGATCGTTGGACAGGATGGTATTTTTTCAAATTAATTGCAATGAAGTGCTGAACTGATTGTGCTGAGGGCTATATTCGTTACATGGCAATAGTAACATGGATAGAAAGAAAGGTAGTTTTTCTTCCAAAACCTAGAAAAAGAACTATAACGTGTTACCCAAAGATATCGCAAAATTCTTATAGAGGATAAAACACTTCCGAAAAGGAGGATTTGTGCTACAATCATCTTTACGAATGGGTTCATATTGGATGCCAGAGCGGGAGTAGGTATATTTTCAGAAGATCAGGAACTAGTCTGTTACATTATTCTGAGAAAATATACCTCAGCCTGTCAAGTCGCTGTTCCATGCGTTGGATCATCTGACAACAATCAATCCACTTCACAATCAATCCATGCGTCTGCATGCAGCAATCAGATATCAATACGTTACGAGCATTGGAATGTATTCCTAAACTCAATGAGTGCTCATCTCGAAATGAGATGATGCTGCTTCGGGTGATGGGGCAAATAGGGACTGAGGGTAGCGAAAAGTCAAAGTCTCTAGCTAAGCAAGTGTTAACCTCGGAGTTTCTTTTCGATTAAAGAAGGTCGAAGATTAGGGCGATGAACACTGAAGCCCGGAGGTATTAGCGTTATCTACAGGTCAAGGGTATGACATAAAGAAAATTAGTCTTCTGAAGTATGACACCTGTGAACTATGCTTGGAGGAAATCGGGATGGCAGCATATATATGTATAGTCAATGTCTGGCACTACCTAGCAGAAGAACTGAGATCACTATAAACTGATCAGAAAGCCAGAGGATGAACCAGATTTCTGACATTCGAATCAACACCAGAGAGGAACTGTGGAGAAATTCAGAGAGTCGCGTGGAATAGGGACGAAAACTTATTAAAATCAATTCTCATTAAATCATTGTCCTTGCTTGTCAAAGTTCTAGTAACCAAGAACACACTATTAGTTTGATTTAGTGTACTTTTGCAGCAGGAACAATAAAACCCTGAAAGAATACATAAATGTAGGCTGTACAACGAGTTCAACCCACCTTATGCAAATCCGAGGGACATGCGAGGTCTACAGCAAGCACGTTTCCAACTGTTTAACAGGAAACAATCAACTTCAGAAAGAACGTTAAAAGTGAAATAAACTGCCGAAAAACATCCAAACAAAAAGTGCTCCAAAAAACCCACCAAAATCTGTCCGTTTCACATGCAACACCCTGAAAACATTTCTCAAAAGTTCAAAATTTAAATTACGCTCAAAAATTTCGTGAGGGCACAACATTTGCTTCATTCCCACACAATTTACGCCGAGACGAGCATTAGGGTTAATTATGTCAGAAGAAAAACCCTTTCCTTCTGTTCGTTTTGTTTCACTAAATTTGTCCCGCAACTTAGATACTCTCGAAGAATACATACATTATGCTGTCTTAGAAGAAAGCCACACTCGTATTTTATTCTTTAAATTACCTTCACGGTAGGTGGCGATTTATTTATAGTCCTAGACCTCCAATGCATTAAAGGCCATTTACTTTCACCTACCTGCCAATAATTTATGATGAAGACATGAAATTACATGTTAGCTGCGGTGTATCGGCTGCACCCATCTTGATGAATCTTTTGTAAGGCGAACTACCTTTTCGATTGTAGTCTCCCGTGGGGTCATTATCAGGATACAAAACAATGATCATGATGCGGAAAATTGATTCGATTCAGACAGATGATGATGATGGGATTGGATGGGAGACCGAGAGGGAGAAGGAGAGTGATGAAGGGAAGGCTACTCTTGAACGTGTGTGTTCCTAATTACCCCCCCTGATATCGAATAATTGCCTCAATCAAACGAAGGGAGGTTCGTTGTGATGACATTGCGCAGGAAAGGGTGTACGCTTGTAAGGATGACAGAGTTTGTCGTTTGTGTGCTATGCACAGGAACGGTAGGAATTTCAATTAATTGCATATGTTTAAAATTCCATAACAGTCTGTGTAGGCATTTGTACAAATGTGTATTTAGGAAATCGGTTTGCGATTCCTGTATTTGCTTAGGTGCCCCTTCCGCATGCATGGCTGCATATTTTCTCAACTATTGGATCAATAAATACCTGAACAATCTTCAATAAACAGTAGATAGGTACTCATAAGTCCGCAGATATTTATTTTGAGATTTATGCTACTATTCGGATGATAAGTGGATGGATATTGAGATAAGGAGGGCGCAGGATGACCCTAGATTTGATCAGCATAAAGCCCGCCATGTTCCAAGTGACAGTCTGGAATAGGAAAAGAGTCTATTTGACATAAGGATGTTTACGGTCTTAATCCTTTTTAGTGTTGTATTTGTCTTCCACTGCCATAGATGTGAATTTTTATAGAAAAATCGAAGAAGGATGCACAAACTAATAAAAAAGAAACCTTAAAGCCGGCTGCATATTATTTCCAGTGCAGACAGCTTTCTTTTTCTAAAATCCACAGTTCGTTAAGCGCCAGTAAAAAAACAGTCTAGCCGAAGGTTGGGTTTGTACAATTTATATTGGCAAGTAATTACTGATTTATGTGACATATGTGGCCTCGTGCCAGCTGCAAACTATTTTAGAAACACAAAAAGAAAACAATTGCTTCACCTTGTCTGGAATGGTACATATTTGTACATAAGTACTTATATGGTGTACACATTTATACAGGGTGAGCCATCATTTTTTGTCGGAATGTAAACATTGAATAACTTTGACATTTACCAACCAATTAACTTGAGAAGACATGTTTTCGAAACGTCAATCGAGTACAATTCAGTACATGAATCGCTTCACACCAAAACAACGCGCCGAAAAAGTGACGCTGTTCATTGCAAATAGTCGTTCAGTTGTGTGAACTCAACGTGCATATCGTCAAAAATATCGTGGGCATCAATCACCGTCTAATAACACTATTCGTCGTTTGGTGTCGAATTTAGCTGAGCACGGGACAGTGGGAGATCGTCGGCATTCAGTTACGTATTCAACGCCCAAGACGTTTCAATGAACTGGTTCTCGGCCGAATGTTGCTGAGAACCCACATGTGTGATCATCGCGCTCAGCATTTGTCGTCAGAGAATGCGAAACATTCGATGGGTGTTGGCTCATTATGTCTGCCTACAAATGTGTGAAAAAAGGCTGGGCGGTTACTGGTTTTAACAGTGCGCCCTGTCACACTGCAAATCAAACAATGCAGTTTCTGCAACGAAAATTCCCTGGGCGTGTGCACACAGGTCTCCAGATTTGACTCCTCCGGACTTCTTTTTGTGGGGTTATTTGAAAAGCAAAGTGTACGCCAGTAAGCTTCAAACTATTTACGAGGCCAAATTTACTATAGACAACCGCGCACGTCCCCATCCCATACGGAGCACAAGATTGCTTATACTACCTTCATACCTTCATTCAAATTGCCATCGAATTTCGTTATAACTAAAACGTCAGCGCTTTAAAAACCAGAAAATTAAAACAGAAGATAACGACTATAAGTAGAGGCCAATACTACCAACCAACCTGACTAACAGTCGATAGAACTCCGAAATCACCAACCATAAACAATTTGTTTGAATACCACATATCACACCTCACAACTATGCTCCTCTGAGCTTAGTCACAACCATAACTTCATTTTGTTGAGAAGAAAGTAGCCAGAGCGAACTTAGAGCTCTCACTGGGATTCTGGAATTTGACTACCCCGACATTGACTGTTCGACTTTCAGAACCTGCCTTAGGGTGGCCACGGATCATATCACAGATGAATGTCCAATCATCAACAGTACATTTTAGTTGAGCGAATCATCAGAAAACGCAACAAAAGGGGTAAAGCGAAGTTGAGTTCACCTTTTCTTTTGAAAAATCGTGCATCAAAAACGCAATTATATAGACCTCTCATAGACCCCTATTTTCATTAATGATTAGGGCGAATGAAGGATACAATTTAACTCTGAACTCTTATTTACCAACGTGGAACAATAACTACATGCATTTGCCAGTATCGAGGAAATGTAAGACAATGCCTCAACTAAGAGAATGTCTAAGGACCACTTTGCGAGATCAAATAAAAACATTCTGCTTGGTTCACGGACGGTCTGGTAGCCAGATAAGACAAGAATGTCAGAATAGCACTACATTAGTATAAAAGAAAGCCTCCGAGAAGTGTCTGTCTCTTTGTATGGGCTAATATCAAGAACCACCGAACGGAATTGGATGGGGTTCTACTGTTACAATTTGCATTTTTCCAAGAAAGTTTGTGTACATTAAAAGTTGCTCTTTGGAGGTCCAATTCGCAAAAAGGGCGTCAAAATATGATTGCACCACCAGATTTTTTCCGATCTAACATGGGCCACAGGGCCACACGTTATACCATCCAAAATTAGACCATTTTAGGTCAGTCATTTCGATGAACTTGTCTAAAATGATCCTCTTAGCCATACAGATCGGTAGTTAAACTGGGTTTCTTTGTGGAAGCTCAGATCATCTTTTAACCAGTTCGTCGGCCCTTTCGCTCCCCTAATTATTGCAGTGTCCAGGTACCATACATAACACGGTTCTGCGTACATACTGTCCTGAGCATTGTGCGGTAATTCATCCTTAACCAAAGCCTGGATATTAATATAGATAGCGGTATTCTTGTCAGATATTGATCACATCTCTAGTCATTCCTCAGCTTTGGAACCTTTACATGGTACACGGACTGCATATGTCCGGAAGTCTGAACGCTACTTGCATGTCTATGGCTTTAAACTATATGCATGTGTCCCCATCGATTTTGGAACCCTCCGTCTATATTGCTATTGCGATTTGTAGACATTACTGGTAGACGGTACTTGGGACGTCATTCGTTTGATCCAGTACGTCGGAAAGTGATTGCTTAAGAATGGATCAATGTCCGGAATTGTTGGACTTGAAGAGCCAAATCATACTATTAATTTTATTAGTAGGTCAAGTGGTAAAGTATGCAGATACATTTCAAGAGCAGCCATACCAAAGTCAATGCAGATTATTCTTTGTACCTTGCCCAACGCTTCCCGTGTAATTTTCTTTATAGTGCCCTTCCGCCATATGTGAGGATGGGTTTTGACTATGCATTACTTCCTGTGCATTACTTTCGCTCGAGTAAATCCCAATGTGGAAGTCTAATTTTTACCACTCTTTATTGGGTGTTGGCTCCCAAGACGTTCACCGTCTCATGTTTATCAGCACAGAAAATAATTTTAAGGTGTTAAATCACACGACCCTGGAGGGCAAGTCACAGATCAATTTCGAAAAATTATGAGCTCATCCAAGGACTTCTTATATAGATTGATCGTAGCACGATTCGCAGTTCACACCAGAAATCACAGCTCTTTCTCATGAATCCCCTCCAATCGGGGAACAAAAAAGTCAGTATTGATGGATTTATGGCGATCTTCATTGACTATCAGGTTCAACCCAGCATCGTTTTTAAAGAAATATGGGTCAATGATTCCATTGGCCCATAAATCACAACAAACATCAAATTCGACAGTACCCCAAAACTCGTCACATTTTACTAGAAAAGTGCTCATACATACATCCAGAGATGTAATCAAGTAAATCTAAATAAAGACTACAAAATGTATCGCAATAAGAGAATCTGTTTGAAGAGGCCTATAGTCCAAGAAAAGTCTACCCTACATTTATGCTTCCATATGTTCACTAGCGCAAATCCTCTTTTTTCGCTTAATACACCCTAAAGGCCAATAAATGTCATTTCCCCATTTTGCTCAAAGTATACAGGATATTTTCCAAACCCATTCAACCAGCAAAAGAATGGAAAATATTACGGCAAACTTTGACCCACTAAATCGAGTAGTACCACCCAATAGACGGATCCATTACTTCGACTCCTAGATAGTTGAGGGTGCTCATTTCCGAAGACTGCCCTAGGAAGACAAAATCTTTTACGTTATAAATGCAAGGAAATACTTTTTACGGATACCCCAAAGAAATCGAAGGAGATGCCTGCATTTTTTGTATTAACTGCATCACGGTACTGCACAGGATAAAGTTTGGTAGTGAATCAGGACGGAATCACTTGTAGTGAGAGGTTGTAAACCTTGAGCAGTAAAATATTAAATACCAACGCAACTAGTTACAAGTTTAATGGAGAAGGAAAGCGATTTGAAGAATTTTTGTTTCTTACCGAGATAGAGTTCAAACAAATCAGTCAACTTCGTCGATGTTGAGATGATTTTTGTGCAAACCAATTATATTGACGTAAAGAAAACAAGCTCAAGGTCGCACGGACTGGATTGGTATTTTAAAGAGGCCGTTTTAGTAGAGTAGAGCTCAGAACAGAACCTGTACTCGTAGAGCGCACTCAGAGCGAGTTTCCTCTTGAACAAAATGGTCTACGAAATCATTTCTAGTTAAACAACCTTCCAGAGAAGAATAGAAGAATGGAAGTGTTATCAGCGACTACGATATATGTATGTACATATGTATGACCATACGATGACCAACAACATATATCGAAGTCTTTTTGCATTCCAGACTCTGCTAGCGGTGTCCAAGCGGATTTTCTTGCGATTCGGGAAACTTGCCGTTTGTTAAACGATCTTTCTACATTTAATCACAATACCGCAGCCAAGCTTTTATTAAAGCCATTGATGGATTACAACATCCTCTAAACTGATACAATGTCGGGGTCGAAATAAATCACATAAGTTCGCAATAATTACACTCATCTGGGTCCCAGGGCACGTTAATTATAAATTATAAAATCGAAAGATTTTTATTCGTGGATCTCGGCAGGATAGGCTAAAAAAGATTTGAGAACTAATTCGTTGTTTGAGCTCCACGGGATGGGTCTGTATACATTATTTGGGTTTTACACGAATTTATGTGGTAACATAAGGATACGGCTTAGCTGTAATTGGGTTCTTCTCCAAAGAACCGCTACTCTACCTACAAATAAACATTCATATGTATGTACCTACCTATACCTACCAAAAACATCACATAATTCTGTCAAGTATTAGTGATCCACTTCTTAACTTCTCTCTTACCATAAACTGCGAGTATAATCGCTTACTTCAGTCACATGATAATTCTTCAAAGGAGAATAGCTAGAAGATAGACGGAGCTGTTTGAAATTGCAAGACGTTGAGATACTCTTTATCCATCAATACTAGGTCAGAAATATTGACCTCTATGAAAACCTAGATCGAACCCTAGCTGGGCACCATTTTTTCAAATCGTTCAGGCTTGTACATGTAGTTTGTGAACTGAAGCACTAACAACTAAATCGCATATTTACGCAGGATGAATCGGCTTATCAATCAAGTAAAAACGCCGTTTCAAAGTATTGACATGCAAAAAAATAACAAGAAATTCGGAAACTCGCCCAATACTGTAATACGTTATGGTTTGTATGTCAAGTACGATATAAAAGGAGAGTGTTTTCGTTGGTAGAAATATGGCCTACGAAGAAAAGCCACTGTACTGTTAACACAACTTACATATGTCCATTATTTTGCGCATGACCTGTAACAACCCGAACAATGTCATGGAAGAAGAATATAACTTAAGTCCCATTCTGATCCTTCACACAAATTGCTCTCATAAGCAACTAGTCCCAGAAGTACTTGAGACTGTACCGGAATTTGAACTAATAAAGGGTGACCAGATAGCAATGATACTTTTTCCAATTTTTATATTTCAGCAGCTGTCAAAGTTACCAATAACATCCAACTGTCAAAATATTCAGTAAGGTTTGCCATTCCATCATGTATTCCTCTCACGCTTGCCGGATGTGCGGAAATTGTTAAAAAATATTATCGAAATTCCGGCTCAGTTGTAAATCCGAAACGTGATTTTCGTCGTGTGCAGGCAATTTGTCGCACCTTGGAAAGGCACTTAAAGACAGATGTAAGTGTGAATTGAACAAAACATAGCCGCCGTAGCTGCCAGTATCGAAGCAGACCCAAAAATGTCGATTCGGCGCCGATCAAATGAATAGGGCATCGCCAGAGTCAAACCGGCTTATTTAGCGGTTGGATTTGAACCTAATTCGCTATTTGGGTGCCGGAAATGTTGGGCAGAATGTCGGATTTTAACCAAAAACATCTTTAAAATCAGAATTGCCATTTCTGGAGCGAACACAATCCACAAGTATTCGACTACGCATCATTGCATCCACAAAGATTGACTGTTTGGTGTGGTTTATGGCATGGCGGCATAATCGGACCTATTTCTCAATGGTCTCAGATAAAGGCGATTGTTACCGACTTTCTGTGCCCAGACCTCGATATATTCGAGCTTTGGTTCCAACATGTCATACGAGCGACGCAACGCAAGTTCTGAAGGAGACATTTGACGACTGGGTCATCTCACGGCGAGCGTGCATCAATTGTCCGCCACGATCATGCGGCTTGACACCACTTGATTATGTTCTCTGGGGCTACGTCAAGTACTTAGTCTACGCTAACAAGCCAACCACTTTGGATAAGTTCGAGGGCAAAATTCGAGACGCTATTGCCGAATAACGCCCCACATATTGGACCGACCGCTTGAAGCACTGCCAGCGAAGCCATTTGAATAATGTACTATTCCACACATAATGGCATGAATGTATCTTCAAAAGAAAACCAGAATCGATTTGATATCTCACACCATTGTTGTTTTATCTATTTTTTTTTTTCCTATCGTTTTTATCTGATCATCCTTTACTATCTTTACCCAGCAAAGCACACGATGACCTTTAAGGCGTTCATCTTGAGTAACAATGCAGCGATGAGAAAAATTCCTTGGAATGACAGAAAATGGCAATCCCTTCTGAATACCTACGTAACATGCCTTCTACATTAAAATAAACAGCACCCTACCTTTACTGGGGGGGCTTCAAAACCACTCATAAAAGCCAAAAGCGCATAAAAATACATCATTGTCAACAGTACGTTTTTAAAGAACCGTGTTCCACCGATACACGCATGTAGTCTGTCAAATTAATTGAATAATAGTCAGCAAAACAACGATCCCTTTCCGACCCGAACCGGATGCTGTTGTTTTTAAGAACTTGCGCGTGTCAAATCGATAGTTTTTCTCACAAAGTATGCAGAGCGCAGGTCTGAAAGCTAAACATCGAAGTTGACTACCAACAAAACGGATGTTGACTGTTTTTTTTTTTTTTTTTATTTAGAGAAAATTCAAAACCCTGAAACTCTCAGACTTCGATTTGGTGATGTGTATGATTTTTCAGGCTCGGACCTGCACAGCTCGGGTCACAAGCAAACACCCTTTCCACTACTTTTCCATTAAGACCCACCAGTACAGTTGAATTACCGACTACCGACTTATAAAGAAATTGTGTACCACAAATGGCTTGGTGTCTAATTGGGCCAAAAAACCATCTAGGGTCTCCTCAATCAACAACCCTCCCATGTAAATACGATTATTCTTCATTTCGTTTGTTACGACTGTTTGTTGGTGTATCGATTTCGACTGCCGTTCCTATAGTCTGACATGAATATAGTTTACATAGACACTATAACAAATAACCTTCCCTCAACAATCGTCACAGAGAGGATCCTTTTCTACTGAACCCCACCGGCAATATCAAATATCCTCAACTAATTATTCAATTTATTAATGGTGCCTCTATTTTTAGCTCCATGGGCTGTTAGCTCGCCCTCGTTTTCACAGCACCCAACTAACCAGCAACACTTTGAATTATAATTATTATTGCAAACCCCAAAAAAAAAAATATGTACACATCTACACATATAAAAAGTAAAAAGAAAAACGCCCACCCCATTGCCGTCTAACCACCCAAGTATCTCCCTAATAACAAAATCCCTACATCCATTAAACTCAAATTTGAAAGCCAGTCCCATATTTTACTTATCACCTTCGTCGTCGTCGTCGTCGTGGTCCCCCCTAAAACGTTCAGGATCCTTTTCTAGACTAAAAAAGGACTCTCCCTCCGTCTCTGCATGTGCGTAACAAGTGGCAACAGTATGTTAGCACACCGAACGGATGGGAGCCTTCTGATACAAGAAATAATGTGACTTTGCCTCCCCATTTTATCGTCGTTTACCAAGCCCCCTCTCGTTCCTGTTCCGTACATACACATTTAATGTCACATCGTAGATTTGGGTTATATTCAAGCGGTGAAAGAGGAAAATTTGTTTCGTTTCTTTGCCATAGAGCAGAAAAAAAAGAAACCAACACACAACCCAAGGAGCTGCACTTGAACTATAACGAATGAGTGCTTTCTAAATGTGAAGGGGTTCAAGGTCATTGATGATACAACCTACAA
Organism: Xylota segnis; assembly: GCA_963583995.1. Classification (NCBI taxonomy): domain Eukaryota; kingdom Metazoa; phylum Arthropoda; class Insecta; order Diptera; family Syrphidae; genus Xylota; species Xylota segnis. The sequence continues at coordinate 79,738,305 of OY757237.1, read as the reverse complement.
ACGATGCCAATAATCATAAAACTAGGAAAATAAAATCGATTTCAACACTTACTAGACAGCGATAAATTCCCGGGACTACGATAGTAGACAGTACCAGTAGTAGTATCCAACAGATTAATCCAATTGCAGCAGTTTAAGATACTTTTATTAATTTTTTATTTTCTCTGTACCACCACTACAACTTTGGCATCAAATTTTAATTGAATTACTTATGATTGCCCCCCGGTTTTGTTATTCACAACAACAACAACAGGAAAAAAATAAATAAATTACGTTTAACCATAAACTTTTGATTTTATAGTAAAACGAATGTAATTGCCTTGAAACATTCAAAAGAACAACTGGCCTCCCGCACTCTTGTAAATCGCGCACACACAAAACTCTTGGCTCGTAAAATTCGCAACAAATTGCCAACCATCCGAGCAAACACTTTTAATCCTTGAGACGCGAGAACCGAAAGTCCTTGGAAAGGATTTTCTTTTTCTTCGTCTTTCTTTCACATTTAATTACAGGTAACGAGATAATGTCTTTC
>OY757237.1:76537164-76894595 GCA_963583995.1 Xylota segnis | reverse complement strand
CTTATTTTATAGCACTTAAGCATGGATTCTATTGATAGACGATGAAGAGAGAAAGATTCTTTGTAATACATATGTATATATGTACATACATACATATATTGCGACCTTGGGTAAGGAGAATCAATGACAAATTATTCGAGACTGAGATTGATAGAAAATGCGGAGACAAATACATCCGAATTAGAGAGAAGTAGAAGAAGACTTAGACTTGGAGTACGCAACTGCAAGCAGTTAGCTAAGGAACAGCTAACTGGTAATACTTCTTGGGTGAGCTCTAGGTTCACCTGAAACTGTAGTGCCACCAAAGTAAGTCCACTGAGTTGGACATTTGTATAACTTGAAAGCTATGTAACTATCTGAGATGTTAAGTACTCAGAACTCAGTATTGGCTCGCTATTATAATCACCTATGAAGACAAATCCAAAATATAAAGAGATTTGCTGGCAAATGTGCAACGCATGACCTCTTTGGGAATCACAGGAGCACAATCCTTAACATGAACGACGGTCGTGGTAGGTATTTACCAGGGCGCCTAGAAGCGAAAAGAATTGCTGGCCTTCCAGCCGCAAGGCTTATAACCTCAGGCATCTCAGATAGGGTGCACACACAGGACATCGTATGGACATCACTAATTGATTGTCCAAGTGAGGTTGTTGAAAAATCTTACATCTTCATTAGCAACAGTTTTTCTATAAGTATCCTGCTAGCCTGCCATTTGAACTTGCTATTAACCCAGAGCCATTCGGTGTTTCAATCAGAGGCAATCGAGACACTTGCCAGCGTACGAGCTTGCAACGAACTCTAAATTCAGGTCAAACTGATGGTGCGACTCATAACAGGCCATATCATTCTCAACATGCGTCCAGACTGCGACTATCTGAAACAACAATATTCGTCAACTGTCGGGAAGTCCGGCCACATCGAGGTTAAGACAAAAGATACTAGGGTCCTCAGCGATACCAGATCTAACGCATCTCAGAAAGATAAGAACCGGTGATATACTAGAACTTGCCAAGCGAACAAGAACCCTTCCCGATCACTACAAGACATGGTGGACCGAACACTCCCATGATCCTAACACCTATGTATGTTAGTCCCATCACAAACCCGACACTATAATAACTAATCCTAGCATAAATTATAACGATCAAGGAACCGAGGAGAAGGTTGAACTGCAGAGCAGTACCTATTTGTCAGGGATATTAACGTTTACACTGACAGTCAGAGGACTAATTCACTTCCTGGAATCGTACTCTTTTACGTCAAAGGCTAACTTAGACTACCATTTGTCTCTCTTAGAGGCGACGGGTTAGTTAAATATTCACCTTAACAGTGTCCAAGGGCATAGACATATTCCAGGGAACTGCTAAACTGACGAGCTTATAAGAACGGGTAATACTCTAAAGATTCTGGTTGAATGATAAAACGGAGGTGTCCATGAAACTGAATGGGAAATAGCTCGACATGTCATATGTTTCCAAAGAAAGATTTGAACCAGAAACGTAGACCCGAATTGGTTAAGCCCCATAATCAGCGTTATTACGGACACTGGCTTTAGAAAGTAAGATCTATTTACCGAACTATTCCTTGTAATCTAACTGATCCACTGTCTGGTGGAATGTTCTAGGCAAGCATTGTTACCAAAAAACGAAGTGGACTTAACTTAAATTTAATGATGTTCTAAAGAACTTCACAGTAGGGACTTATATATGTTGATGGATACAAAATGACAACGAAATGACAAAAGAGGATTCCAGTCGAGATCTTGCAGAAGATACCGCCTTGACACTGAAGCGGTCACTGGCGATATCAGCAGCTGTCTGGGCAGATTTCAACATAAAAAACAATATACTAGATTTAAGTACTAAGCCAAGTATTAGTTCTATAATCAGGGGTCATAATAGGCATGCAAATCATAGCTAACCTCAACTATGGACGTTAAAAAGGAAAACTTCTAGTGGGTACTTTATCAATGACTTCAGATAGTTAAGAGGTCAGCACCAACCTGCTTAAAAAATAGGAAAATTCGAAAGGAAATAATTGAACTACTCACCTTCTTAAAATCAGCCTTCCACAGTCGCTCTGCAACATCTTGATGCACTCACTATCACACAATATTGCCACGATTTCTCAGGATATTACGTGCGAACACTAAGTAGGCATGGCACCATATCAAACACTATTATGCAATCACTACTTCACTGAAAACAAAACTTATATTTAAAGAGACTAAAGTATTGGTGTCCATGCTACTATCACTCCCGAAACGATACGCTACAGACGCTTTAAAATGCCCGACATTCATACTGATACCGATACCGATACCGATTTACTTATACGATTTATTCGCACTCGTAAGACAAAGAAAAAAAAACCGTATACCGCGGTCCTGAGAAAAATTAGATCCTGAAACAAAAAAAAACCAAAATTAATAAGTAAATAAAAATCCTGTAAGTAGGTATATTCGTAAGAAGGGTTTTCAGTAGGATCTGTTTTTTGAGAGCGTTTTGAACTTAGAAATCCTCTGCCAAAATCTCTGCACGAGTGAATACATAAAGTTGATCCTGGCTTATCAGCCAGACATCTCCGATGATCAAGAACAAGATGCTCCAGTGTTAAGAAAGAATATGTCACATAAGGCCAAACTTTTTCCAGAACAACAAAACCCCTGCACCATCAGAGGTATTGAAAGCGGTTGCACTAACTAGCCCTGATTTACTGCCGCATGCTGCACATCTAAGTATAACGACTGCCTTAGAGAAGGTATCTTCTGCCAGAAATGGAAAACGCAACAGTTGATCCTCATTAGTTTTCTGGTCATGGCAGAGAAACTCCTCGATAGCAATCCAGAGAGCAGTAGGTTTATCCGACCGACAACATGACTTCAAATGAAAGTTAATTCAATCTAGGTCCAATCGAGGAAGTAGTCAAAACCATCCACGCTATGGTCGAAGAATATTTTTATATTTATATTTCTTTGGGAAGATATAATCAACGCGCTCAAGAATACATTCAGGGTTCCGCAATATCTTCAGCGAATAGTAAAGGACTACCTTGAAAACCAGGAGCTGATACCTATATTATAACATAAATGGAGCTTACAAAAAGGAGACCAAGGCCTGAGCCGCTCAGGGCTCTATTCGGAAGCCTGACTTATGGAACATCTCTTACTATGGAAGAGACCTCTGAAGACACCTTTCTGATCTATCACTGCAAGAAACACGAAATATGCGCAGTAGAAACTTAACTGAGGAGCAAACGGCCTTTAGACCAGGAAGGCAAATTTAGCATCCACCTTTAGAGTCCTCACTCAAAAACCTGTAGGATGAAAAAATAATGATTTATCTCTAGTTTTCCGGCATCTGAAAGCCGCCTTCGACCTGCACTAACGCAACATAATTGTGAGACAGAATGACAGTTACCAACTGGAGGAGATAGAGAAAAATTGTTATTAACAGAACATCAGTCGGTATGAGAAGACTAAGTCCCATCTATTTGCACTCTCGTCCCTACGCAGATGACATTGTGAGCCTATGCAACATTAGGGTCGGAGCATTGGACATCTAGAGGGAAAAACTTGAAATGAAAGACCACTCAAATATGGAATACAGCAACTTTTGATACTTTCTCTTACGCCATACAACATGGAATAGGCAGGCGGCCTTGTTAAGTCCTTAGTGTCTATATTGGGAACCAGTTATGACCTTAACTAGATTCTACCAGTTTGGAGAAAAGTTTAGGTACATAGTGTTCATACCTAAAGTTGGCATCAGACTCACCGCAGTTCTCGTTAAGGCACAGCCCTCAAACGACCACCAGTTCGCATATTAATCAGAGAAATCGACAGTAAAAACATCTTTTTGTTAAGACGATTTAAAAGTCTCCAACAAAGAAACAAGTCAACCTAAATTATGTACATCTCCAGAACCTGTGTTGTCCAATTCATCAGACCTGCTTGTGATCTAAAAGACATTGACTCACAAATAGGATGCTCTTAGTAGGAGAATTATCGTTTCATAACGCGAACCATCTCGCTTTCCATTAAAACTATTAAAGGATGTCTTTAAGATAGAGTACTATCCCTCCTACTACAATCGACTACAGTAAACGCACTCCTAAACGATCAAAACTATGCAGATGGCATAATCATAATAGACAGAGGCATTGGTACTAGAACATCTACAAGACAACCCAATTAAAACAATCATCTTAGCATTCACCAAGAGGAGAAGCTTGAACCTTCAGAATCTTCGGCATTGCTAGTATGTTGGGGGTAATCAAGCCCACTCTGCCCTACAAAAGATGCAAGGCTAGCTCGTGTATGGATATTATGATTTCACAGCTTACGCGTCCGACTGTTGGGTTAGTAAGACGTTAACCCTACCGGGATGGCGGATTCCGATCAAGATCATTGAAAGAATAGAATCACATATAAAATTGGGGCCTAATAAGCTGTTGATAAATCTACCAGATCCGGGGTCCGAATTCCAAATTCCACTCATTGATGCTAACATCTTCTGTGGTCTATCTGTTAGCCAGATGGCAGAAATAATAGATTACCCCCTTCTGGAATTCACAAAAATCGGAAAGTAATCAAAAAGTCTTCAGCTTTCCCAGGAATCCCACTTTTTCCAGTCGACTTTGCACTTAACAGTGTCTCGTATTTTAGAGAACTTATACACATTCATACATATGTATATGTATAATCAGATATCAAACAAAGTGAACTGGACATGATTGCACTTGGTAGCTCCCATGAAGTCACTCCTCCAGTCAATAGAAAAATCGAAGTTCCTTTTCTGAACAGGTACTGGAATTCAATACAACTAGTACCTTCCTTCGAGAAAGATTTGGTACCCACTTTCTCTCAAAGAAACAATGCGTATTTTCTTCCCATATCCTTCACCATTACACAGAGGTATCAAGTGAAAACTAAAAACAAATCTTAGGTAATCGCTTCAAATTAATCATCCATTCAGAGATTCCACTCAACTGTAGCACCCTCCTCCTAACCCGAGGCCCTTTGTTAGTCTTGTGCACAAAGGCATTTCAAGTCGTCCGTCGAATTGAGATATCCTTTCAAGAAGGAAACTCACTTGTTTCCATTAAAAAAGTAAAAAAAAAAGGAACAAAAATCCAAATGCAATCCCTTTTCGTATCTTGCACAACAAATGCCCAATCCCCGAGTGACAGGCTAATTTTTCAAGACGTAATTATTTTCTCTGTCCTCTTCTGCTGGTTATTTCCCTAGCATCGTCATCATCATCATCATCGTCAAGAGCGGCTCTTTCCGTCTGGGAAAGTTAGAAAAATCCCCTACAAAAATTAGATTGAGATACTATCTCGCGCGCAATGAACAGAGCGGAGGAGCGCGGTGCATCTTCATTTGATTGGGTCACAAGATTAATTGCCCGAGGAAATTGTTAATTAAATTATCATCCCGACAGACAGTCGGCGGGTGAGCTAGACACCAACACACACACACATACTCGTACAACATAGCCGCAGACAAAACAGACACACTTGACGCACTCTGTGTGAGCATAGATCTTGGCATCCCTTCGCTAATGGGCCAAATCATTTGCTTAAGATGTCAAGTGGATTTGAAATTTTTCCTCAATTTTTCTCCTTTTTTTTCGTATGCTTTATCCTCGTTTTTTGCTTTTTTTGTTTTGTACCACTTGTTCTTCGTCAAGTGAAATAGATTTCCGCCATTTTGTCCAGAACGCGTTCGGGACGCCCCATGATGATGGTGACGCGAGCGGCGCATAGCACCAGTGCCAGAGCTAAAGGAAAACACATCCTCATTTTCGAACGTCAACCATTCACATCCCTTTTTTCCTTTTTGTTTTATTTGTTGTTGCTGCTGCTGCTGCTGGTTGCTGGGTTGCCTTTTGCTGGTGTGTTTGCTTTGCTTTAGTTCTCGTTTCATGGCATGCCATCGTTGTCGTGGTCGTCGTCGTCGTCGACGTCGACGTCGTTGTTACTCCTTTTTCCCAATGCCATCACAAAAATGTCAGAATAAAATCCATCAAAAGGAAGCGAAGTGGTTGGTGCTCTGCACAGGCACACAATGAAGACGACCGAGTTGTGAGTGAAAAAAGAAGACGGAGCGAGCGAAAAGCAGTTCCACCCCTTTCCATTGTTCTGCACATCAAGAAAGTTGACTGCCACACTGGTGCTTGGTGCTGCTTCTGCTACTGCTGGTGGCTGGTGGCTGGTTTGTTGCCGGTAAAGCGAAGTTGACTGGTGTGTTGGGTTTAGTCTGTTGTATGCTATGTTGACATGTCACTGTGATAGGGAACGCATAGTTATTCCTGGCTTTACTCCTCCTCCTGTTGGAACGATTTGGACGTTATGATGACGATGACCGGCGAAATGTACCGGTTGGCGTGCGGGTGTACGAAACTACCTTATTGCATGTGTAATCCAAGTGCATTTTGAAGGAAGGACATTAGGTTTGGAACTCAAACTTTGAAATTGTAAAGTTCGGCTCGCTACACCTATGTACATATCTAGCTTAACAGGACTTTTGAATACTCAAGGGGCGCAAGGAAATTTGTATGAAATCATCACGAAGATGATAGATAAATACCTATGTATCACCCGTAAACCTTAAGCAAATAGAGAAAGAAAAAAAAAGATCAACTCGAAGAAAGCCCTTCGCATTACAGGACAAATTCCGAAAAAAAAAATTCCGAAAAAGATATAAAAAAAACTAGCACAGATAATAAATGCAGCATTTAGACTAAGTCATGTCTCACGAATGTGGAAAGCCAAGGAAGAAACTATGGTACCAGAACGAGGCAAAGTACCAACCAAGGTAAAGTTACTTCAATCGTTCCTTGCTGGCAATTCTGTTGAAACTACTTGAAAAAAATCTTCTGAAATCGCTTCATCCCATCATAGAATAAAATCATTGATACCAAACGATTAATTTGGTTTAAGAAATATGTATTCAACTATAGATCAGGTGCAAGGAATAACTGATAAAATAGAAAAAACCTTAGAAGAGACAAACAAAAAGTGCTACACTCTTTCCTGATGTGAAACGAAATTTTGATAAAGTGTGGCACAAAGGATTAATATCCAAAAAATATGTATCTGCCAAAACGATATTCATATATTCTAACACCCTAAGTCCAGCGATCATTAAGTATAAACCAAGAAGATGAACACTCCTCATTAAAATATATAAAAGCTGGCGTACCTCAAGGTAGTGTATTTGAACCTGTTTTGTTTCTCTTATACACAAATAAGACAAACTTACAAATTAACTAACGCAATATTGTTAATGCAACATGGTACATAAGGAACGCTGATGTACAAAAGTAGAAATGGTAGAGGATGAGGTCAGGAAAGTGGAAAGAAGACATTTAAGTAGACCCTGCAACCACGCCAATCTAGAAGTAGCCGAACTACTTAATAATAACAATATAGTTAGAAGATTGAAAAGGATAAAACCGTTCGAACTAGGTAACTAGGGATAACACCACACGAAACAAGTGAATGAAAATGTCTAGTAGTAACTAATAAAAGAAAGTTTCTCAATATATATGTACATATATACTCTAAAATATTAAAAGAAAATTGCTGTTTAGTTTGAGAACTAGGTGCGATAAATAGAAGGATGACATAAATCATACCTTTTCAGTGTGTTTTAAGTGGATTACAGTTCCACTCGTATGCGATATCTTTCGACAATTTTCACCCACCTACACTGAAAAAAACACATTTCAGGACTTCATACTTATCGTGTCATACATAAATTCCTAACGGCTTGAGAAGAACGACCAAATCTCTGAGATACGCTCACGTTTCATGTAAAGCCTTCTGAACAACCAAGATCTTTCAATTCTAGCCCCAGTTAGACCGATACAACTATCGATATGGTGATATTACGAGATCCAAGATAAATCGAAAAGAGGGTCATCGGCACATTTAATTGCAAAGTATATTGACGATATGTACGGGTCTTAACAAAAATGCAGGACATCAATGCAAATTCATGGTATCTAAAATCCAAATCAGGTTTTTACGAAGACTGTGTTTCGTTCACTTTGAGCAACTAATATTTGAGCTACATATTCAACCTAATTTGAAACCTAATTTTTATTGAGGATAATACTCAACCAAAACGCTCACATCCAGCGCTTAGTGAAGAAAATATTGGAACGGTAGCTGATAGTGTACTCAGTGATCGCGATGAATTGATTCGGCGTCGTTCTTAACGACATGGGTTGTCGTATGCAACAACTTGGAATATTTTACGTAAGGATCTTTAATTAAAAGCACACATAATTTAACTTGTGCAAGAATGGAAGCAGGATGTCGGTTATGACCTGTGAATTAGTCGCCTAGATCCTGGGATACCACACTTCTAGACTTTTTCCATGTAAAGTCCAAAGTCTTTTCGAAGTTCCACAGGAATCCACACTGGTACCAATAATATTCATATTTTTTACAATATGCATATTTAACTTGGATTATAAAATGAAATTGAATTAACAACCAAGCGATACTCCAGAGAATCGCAAATAACTCCAAACACATAGAATGGAAGGATTAACACTTTCACTCCTTAGGCACTTTGTGCATGATGATTAATACTTAGAAACATGAAATCAATCCGAACCTCTGAGAAGTTCCATAGATATGGCCTTGATTTGGAAGGAGTTCGGAATTTTTAAAACAAGGGAAACATCCTAGATCGAATAGTGGAACACTACCTGATGATCTTCCAAAGGGGAATACCTGCTCAGAGACACATACTATTCGGACACTACTCTACTTTTAATACCCCAGCTACTCGGCTGTACTTTCTAGCTCGACTGCATTCTCGTATGAAGAGATATAAATTTAAGGCGAAAACAACAGCTCTGAAAGTGTGGCCACAAAAACGTTCTTAGTTGAGACATATGTATGTATAAGTTACGGAAAAGTTCTACTTTTACAGACCTTTAAACAAGCTCACTCTGGGCTTGAGTCATTACAGAGCAGAACATTGGATTACGGGTAGATTCTTTTTTTACACTTCACCAGCAACTCGAAGAAGATAGGTTTTGACTTCATCGATCTGAGAAGGGGCGACATCCATAAACAAGCCCTCGTTATAGTGATTGTTGCCATCCAAGGCTCCCAGCACCAGCCCAGAGATAGCACATGACAAGCCTGAAAGGACGATTTAAGAAGAAATACACAGGATCTCATTTAGGTTATCCCACTTCTCAGCCCCTGGAATGGAGATCCTTTATTAGTGCACGAAAATTCGATTATCCCTTTAAATAAAGTCAAAGACTTAATGTTCTTTATTCCAAGACCGTAATATCGACTACTGTGTTAGAATAGAGAACCTGTCACGAAATGACTGCAGTCTCGACCTTCGTTTTTCGTTCGACCTTCTGTTCCAAGTTCCGATTAGATTACAAAACTTCTGCCACAAAGATCTGTTCCCGACGAAATAATTTAGAATCTAAATCATCGAAACAGATCATTATAGGCATCCGGATTAAGCCTAATCAGCGATATACATTTATCACAATCAGAAATTCCACTCCCATATCCCGAAAATTCCACATTCAACATTCAAATGTTCACGATGATAAAGTCCAATCAATGTGATACAACGAAAGTAGAAACCCGAGTATCCATCGCGAACCCTAAGAGCAACAAACATTTTGCCCTTCAATATCTTTCCGCAGAAATCCAATCCACGGCCACGTATCCAAGAGAGATTCCTTTCATCGCTAAATCCTGTGCTGCTGCTGCTGCTGCTGGCTTGAAGTGCACAATGTCGTCCATCAGCAGACACAATAGCGACAGTATAGCACGATTTTCGGCATCGTCCTTTGTGTGTGCTGTACCCTTATACTCGGGTGATCGACGAAGAATGAAACGATCGCAGTTGTTGTTGTCGTCGTCGTCGTCGTCGTCGCCGTCCTAGTGTTCCAACAGCAACAACAATTGCTGGAGGAGCAGATGAAACGCGTCTCGCAGCAAATATCCACCAGAGCAAGGTGCATAACTCACTGGACGGCGACGCGGTATAATTTATTGAAGAGATCCTGAAGCCTGGCCGATTGTTTTGATGATGGAAACAGGTAGTGACCATTCTCCCACTCCTCACCCACTCGCTGCTTATTAGTGTCAATGCCTTGGGATGGCCGTTGTATTCTGTTTTTTTTCTTCTTCCTTCTGCGTTCAGTGAGAATTATCACCAGAGGCTTCCATTTGGACTGTCTTCTTGGAGAGTTTTAATAAGATGCGCATTCTCAAGACAAAACAAAACAAAAAAAAACCCTCTTCCGAATGTTTAATTAAGTGATGATGACTATCTCGGTGCGGCTGCGAATTCGAATGCGAATGCGAGAATATGCAACACGACTGTGCGATTGTGCCGAGAGAGATGGCTTCTGTTGGGAGTGTGCAATTAATTCGCGGGATTCACCACTGAAAATCAATTTTCATCCCAATTTTCGTTGTTAAAAGTTAAATTCCATTGGGCTACTGAAACAGAAGACGATTTATCAACAACGAGAGATCTACGCACGACGACGGTGAGTGGTTCTCTTGGGGGAAACTGTTCAGGACAATATCAGAGGAATTACTGGATTCACACTTGCTTTTGGATTTCGATCCGTTGGCCACAATGTCAAGCTTGCTGGTAAGGATCGGCTCTTTGATATTTGAAATAAAGTGTTTCTCTAAAGTCAGGCAGCTGAAGTTCGATGAGTATGGGTCCTGATCACGTTTTAATTATGTAGTTCCACAATCCGAGCCATAATATTCATAGAAGAGGTCAAGAGAAACCTATAAATTTGTCATCACAAGAAACCTAGAACGTGTCGAATCATTTGGTAGTTGGTTCTGTTCTGACATCGTTACGAGAAAGTGGTTTGATATATAGCGACGTCTGTGGATATGCTTTTCCAACCTTCTTGAAAGTTAAGGTAGTTAAGAAAGCAATAAGCGCGAAGACCAAGTGAACCAATTTTGTTGCAACCATTAAAAACGACTATGAATCTTGTTGTGATTGGATCTTGCCATGAAAGTTATTTTAGCTTAAACTGAATAAAATTTTGCTGAATAGCTTCGATTTATTCGGTTTAGATTAGGGTTTTTGGGCGCCTTACGACTGTGATTTCTGCTGACTTAAACCAACTCATTCCCACTTACTTAACCCAGTAAACTAAAAAAAAAAAACGATGTAGGTAGTGAGAACCACTCCAATAGTTATATGGAAGTCCCTCAGCATGGCATATAAAGCAGGACCCTCACAATATACCGAGGCATGAATATCAACAACATAGAACCCGTAAGTATGCCAGAAAGGACCTGACGACTAGGTTCGTCCAAAAACAGACCTTTTTTTGTTGTTTAAATGGCCTCATCTTCTACTTTTTTCTTAAACAAGCCTATAGGGTCCCATTTTGCATAGTGCCCAAAGGAGTGCACGGTTCTCCTGATAGTCTTTCAGTATTAACTCTTACTCTACACCTCTACGATGATGGCCACTGGAGTTTGGCTACGGAGGTTTGGAGACGGGCGGAGTGCTATCTCACTTAGGCACTTCCTCTTGTTTACAAGCGGGAGCGGGCGAATTTCTTGAATGGAATCAACGGGGTCTACAGTTTCAGTCCTGTATTCCTGATATTCTAATATGAGGTGCTTTTATGTATCAGAACTCCACGTCAATTGGGATCACCCACATTGAGTCAGAGTATTAGAAAGAGTTGGTGGCGGGTGGCTCCGGTAAACCTGCCCCCTCGTCCTAGCAGTATGCAATGGAACTGATCATTAAGGTTGGAGATTGTGTGTCGGGGCAGCTTGTAAGAGTCCCGAACCAAGCAAAAGCCTTGAAAAAGTAGGAATTTACTGTTGACGGTTGGTTTAATGAAGAGTGTCGGCAAGCACACTCAGTTAAGGAACTCATCTACGAAGCGGTGCTCGTAGGAGGAAAGAACTTAAGTTTCTTCGAAGAAAAGGAGTTCTAAAGGTAAAGAAAGGAACACCAAAGAGACTTTGTATAAGACGCTTATCAGTTCTGCTCTGTGGCGTATAAGCATTGACGTTATTGAAGATGAAGGAAGATATCTTTGGTTACGCCTTTGGAGAGAATCGAAAATCCTGTAAACAATTCTATGGCTCTATTCATCTATCATACTTTCGTCCTTAATATGGCAACCAAGCTCTCCTAACCAAGACATATGCCGCTCAGCAAATGGGCCATTAGATCCATCCATATCCTGCTCGGAAGGCTACAATCCTAAGAGATCGCCAGAGCCTTTTCCGAACGAGTGTACCTTAATCTCTCAAAGGGTCCTATCCTGCCAGCATCAAGTTCTGAAGACCAGTGGCTATATTGCCAAAAAGGCATCCATCATGGATGCCGCCCCGGATGTAGCCACTGGGTTTCTCTTAACCACCACAACGAAAGCCCCTTGTTCGACGAAGAATGTCAACGAATGGCAGTACAAAGCGACGCTGCATGGAAGAATTGCTCGCGAGGTCTACGACCAGAAAAGAAAGGAATAAACACCGGCTTATCAGGAGGAAAACGAAGAAGCATGGGGAGTTCGTAATTAAGGAATCAGGGAGATGCTATTGCAGTACTAGGTTCGAAAGTATTACCAGGGTAAAAAAAACATGCCAAGACTACAAACCCCAAATCAGAGCTTCTAAAGACAAACAAGGAAACTTGGTAGTAAAATCGCAGTCGATGTTGAGAACATGGAGAGAATACGTTTGTATACGGCTTTGACCAAAACTTCGCTTTCCGGCTGAATGAACCATTCAAACAGGACGATGATAACCAATATTTCTGTCCCCTCAACCTGGGTAAAGTTCACTTAGGGACAATGGAAACTAAAATCCAACAAAGCTGTTGGAGCTGATGACAAAGCAGCGAAATATGACTTGATAAGGTCCATCCACCAACTTATTTGGAAATGAGTGAGTGGTTAGACGAAAGTATGCTCAATAAATGGTATGGCTGATCCTCAACAATTCTCCTTAACGTCGTCTTCAAGATCTGATCTCCTATACTTCGCAATCTTCAAAACTTTTTGTCAATAACCTGATTGAACCGTTTCAGTGTGCCTTTAGGCCAGAAAAGTCCAATATCGACCTAATTTTCATACCACGACATATTTTGGAAAAAAAAAAACAGGAATTTGAAATCAGTACCAACAACCTTTTTCATCGATTTTAAGGCCACCTATGGAAGCATCTATAGAGACGAGCTACAGTCCGGTTGTCCAGGATAATGATCGAGAATGCAGGCTGCTCCACCGAGGTCAGGAAAGATAACACCGATGAGTGTTTGATGTTAAAAAGGGTTTTATACAAAACGATGCGATGTAATGCCTTCAACGTCGTTCTTAAAGGAATTGTAAAGCACTCACACGTCACCCTTCAGAGAGACAGTCTTTCTAATGCTTGGTTGATTATGTCAAAGAGTAATGTCAGCAGTGTGATTATCAGGATTCAGAGGAAAGCGAATAGGAAGGCTTTTACGGTTAACGAAAGCAAAACGAAATGCATGCTCTCAACAAAAAAGGACATACAGCACGTACATATGTATGTGAAGTACAGAACGGATACAACGTCACCCTCGACAGATATATGTAACTTTAAGGTAGCTAAGGGCTTTGTCTATATAGGAACTTGTTTAACATCCGACAATGACACCAACGCTTAGATCAAACTAAGACTAACTCTTGCCAATCGCGCCTTATTCGAATAACTAAGCCCTTTCTCGAATAACTAAGGTAACCCTATACAAATCCCTGATTCTACTCAACTGCGCAGTGCCGTAAACTATGTCAAGCATGGCCCCCCATTGTTGTTAAGAGAGATTGTTGAGTCTGCATAGACGGAGAGTGGAAAGAAGATACAACCAGAAATGCAGATGTAGGTTAAGAGTTCAACTACAGCGACTAAGATGGGTAGGTCATGAAGAGTGTATGGACAACAATATTTCGGCCCGAAGGGTCTTCGAATCCATACCAGAAGGACGACCACTCACTTAAGGTGGCGCGCTCAAGTGGAAAGGGACTTCAACCAAATTAGTGCGCGAAACTGGCTAAAGATCGAGCTGACTGGAAAGGTTTTTTAGTTGAGATCCAGCTCCATCCCAGACTGTAAGTAAAAACAGCGATGTTGCAAATAGAGGTCATGTTACTGATGAACAAAACCTTGTCTATATACATAAATCTATGTATCACAGATAAGTGATATGCAAAACAACATTCTCAAGTCTTCTCTACGAATCCAGTGGATAGACAAACACCCTGACAGAAAGTTAATAATTTTCTGCATGATTAATCGCATGCAAATAGGCGGCAACCAAAACAACAATCCCATGTGTACACAAGTCTTATGAAACAATCAGCAACAACACCTCGCCATTGTGCGCCATTGGATACAACAAAATCGAGAAAAAAAAGAGAAAAACATTCCCACAAAACCAGGCGGCGGTTGCTGCTGCAGTAGCAACAAGTACTCTCCTCTCTGTATCGTGCGAGGGTGCCGTGTACACACAAATGTATTTGCTTTCTATATCCACTACACCGCCGCCGTGCCGCCTTCATCTCGCACACCTCTCAGACAATTTTAATTTTCTCGAATAAACAAAAAAACCCGAACAAACTGATCGCATTTAATTAGCAAATCGTATATAATTAATTAACTGGTTCAACACAGCCACCATCGGGTTACCATGTTTCCGGAAGATACACATGTATCTACATGCGTCAGACAAGCGCCCGTTTAACGCAGTTTTCTACCGGAAATTTCGACGGCAAAGACAAAAAAAAACACGAAATATATAAAATTCCAAAGCATCATACCAAAAAACCCAAATGACAAGCGAATTTGATTGGTTCGGATAGTTAATTCGAAAATTTATGCGCATTAGGCAGACGACGAAGTTGATTTGTTTGGTCTACTCAATTGGTTTGATCTGCGCGCGCTCTCCCTCTCTCTTTCTCACTCTCTGTCTGTCTCTAGGCCTTGCTCTCTAATGATGGAATGCAGTATGGGTAAGCAATGTTATTGAAAAAGGAAAAAAAAAACGAAAATGATTTGACGCCCCAATGCATTGCAAACGCCCCCAATTACGCGCGAGCGGTGAAACTTCAAACAACGTGTGCTGTACCCCAGACAACGACGACGACGACGACGGGTTCGACGTCGTCGACAACAAGGCAGCTCAAATTGTTTAGGTGTCGCGGCAAAATAAAATTTCGATCTCTATCGAGAATTGATGTGAATCTTCTTGTTTTATCTTTGTGTGGTTCGGGTTTTTCTTTTCTCACATGGATGAGTGTTTACTTTTCGATTTCCGAAAAGAAACACGAACGCGATATCGATGAGATATTGGGTGATACTGAGGAGAACGTTTTCGATCAAAGAAACATGAAAGTAAGCCAGATCGCCTTTTGATTTCGATTCACCGATTATTGTGTATGGCCGCCGTAAAAATATGTGTGATTGCAATGTGATCAGTGGAAGTCTGTGTGCGCAACAGAACTAGATACTAGCCAGACTATTGGTATCTCATAAAATTATACTTTATTAACTGAGCGAAAGTATCTTTGAACAAAGTACATTAATTATTTGAACAACTAAAAGGGTATGTGCTCCTTTACATGTGTTCGTAGATCCCATGCACAAGAACATGAGTTCCTCTTCCCCTAGAGAATGTATCTTTGTAGCCGAATCTATTTCACATTAACAGTCTTTGAAGTTTATCCGACACTACCAGAGGAGGTTTTTATTTGAGGACAAGTAGCACTCCGACAAGTGGAAAACCGTTGAAACAATTTAAAAATATACTTCCTAGGTCCAGATCTGCTCTAAGGTGACATTTTAAACGTCATTTTCGAGCTTTTTGCCTGTCATAGGCTGACTGTTAGCTCACAGGCTGGCCATTTCTACAAAATGTCACGATACAGCAACCATTAGATGACACAGATTGGCTTTGTTTTGGACAGATACTACAGCAACAGATCAGCTACAAAACGAAGCCAAAATTCTCCTTGAAACTCATCCAAAAGAAATAAAGGATCTCATAAGAAATAAAAGAAAGCGCCGGCGTAGGTGGCAACAAACTTTATCTCTCTTCGATATAGCGACACTAAACTAGGCCTCTCTCAAGATCTGAATTATTAGTTTAATACAAGCAAAAGAGCTAAAAACTATATTAAAAGTGAAGGGAAACCCAAAGAGGGACAGGGCTAAGAAGAGGTTCGAGATAAAGCTAGTAAACAATAGAACAATACAAAGCATATCTCTCAGAACTATCTGCTGATAAGAGCAGAACTGAGTGTTAATTTTACAAAATATCTTAAGAGCCTAACAAATCATATTCCACCAATTAGATGCGGCAACGGACAATAGGCTAAGTGCAATGAGGAAAAAGCTACTGCTTTTGCTGAACACCTAGCAAATGCCGTTCAGGCTAGTGATGCTGCTAGTTTCTATATATCTCAATGAACGTTACAGTTCTGTGATTCTTCCGACCACGATGTGTGAGCTATAGAAGTATGAGATAAGGTGTCTACAACACAAGAAAGATCCAGGTTTTGACTTGATTACTACCGAAGTTCTGAAGCAAATGCCAAACAAATAGTAAGTCAACTCTAACGATTAATGAATAAATCAATTAGCCTTGAGCGTTTGGAAAGTAGGTGATGTAATCCCTGAAGCAGGTAAGGACCATCATGGGGTATCGTCATATAGCCCAATATCTGTACTTTCATTGACTTCAAATTGATTTGAAAGATTGGTTTTTAAGCGTCGCAAACCAGTAATAGAGATAGGAAACCTAATCCCAAGTCACCAGTTTAGATTTCGAAGCAAGCAATCCTCAATAGAACAAGTAGCTACGCAGAATAAGAACTAAAAGCGAAAGAGCATAAGTCTTCTAATAACTTGTGTTCCAGAATCTTGTTAAACATAGCTCAGGCTTTTGACAGAGTATTGCATGCGGATCTGCTCAATACATCAAAAGTGTACATGCCTTACATGTGGGCATAGCCTTACTTTTGCATAAAACGGAGCTCCTCAGGAAAGTGTTCTTTTATACCTCCTCCACCGACAACATCCTTCACTTGGACTGCAACGTTTGCCTTTAACATAGCAGCAAGTGGGACACACAAATTGCCAGCTAAACGCAAAGATGACGAATAAAACCTAATTCGAGCAAATCTGTACATATTGACTTCACAAATAAGTCTGTTCCATACTCGCCTATATAACAGGCGTGGCAGTACCATATGATAATACAGCAAAGTTTTTAGGTATGACCCCTCACGTCAAGCTTCGTGGAAAAGATCACATTAAAATCAAAGTAATAGAACTAGGCATTGAATGGTGAAGAATATAATGGCTTCTAGGCAGGAAATCAAAACTACCTTTTTTGATAAAATTCTTTTGTATATCCAGGTCCTAAAACCAGTCTGGAACTATGGCGCTCAACTCTGGGGATATCCCAGTCAAACCAACATTGCAGTGATGCAACGGTTTTAGAATAAAATCTTTAGAAGTATTTTGAGTTCTCCATGATACCTCAGAAACACCGACATCCATCGAGACCTAAGGATACGTCATCCTCAGTCTCTGTATTATTGATGCAGTGAGAATCTCTCCAATGCCAAGCTCCAAGCTATGCTCCCCACTTACATCGTCGGCAAAAAACTAGCTGCCAGTCATTACACATTACGAAATCTAAGGCAGTGACAGACTGCTTCCCCTCTTAAAGAGATTTGTACAACCTCATCCTAATAAATAATATACTTGGCGCAACAAGGTCGATGGGACGACCCAAGGCCCAGCTTCTCACAACCATTCGTGTTGTGCGTGTTTTATTCTTTACACGAATGGAAGGGGCCTACTGTTTAATGCCGTGTCCGAAGGGCAATTTGTTATTTGAGAAGCTTTCTCGAGACAGTTGTACTCTCGGATGTTTGTCAGACGCTCGCGAGAGGTGGGGCTTTTTAGGAGTTCCGATTGGAACCCCTTGCTCCATAGTCCAATGCACTAACCACTGAGCCACGGAGCCCAGACTATAACACACCAGGACATTTTGAGACTGACGTCATGGCTAGAAGAGCCTCTTATGGGTTAGATAGTATAAATGTCATCGACATCGAGCCACCAACACCTTATGCTAAATACTTTATCAACTCCCAAGCAGTAAGTGAAGCCAATCATCGACAGCATCGACTCGATCAATTCAATATCGGCAGGCTGCTCTGGTTGACACTAAATGGAACCAGGTCCATTGATCTTCTTAAACACAAGAGAGGAACCCTGTCCAAGATAGTTAATACCTTGGTCGTTCCCTACAACAACTTCTGCAGAAACCGTAAGAATCAGGAGAAAAAGAAACCATTGGTAGATAGCTCTATTATGAAGTACGCCATGCAGTGGAATCCGCTCACTAAAAGAAGCAAAACAGCTGGACGCTCTAGGCAAATGTGGCACACAACAGTAGAGAAAGAATCGAGATCTCTGGGAATGAGTTAAAGGCAATTCAAACGCGTTGCAGAACTCCGAACAAGATGGTGTTGCTGATTGTTTTTGAAATCTTTGACTACACATTGTCAACTTAGCTCAAGCTCGCGTTGTTCAAAGTGGAACTCGAGCTTAAAGACGATCCAAAAGATCCTTAAAAACATTCCAATGCCAGTGTACCACTGTAAAGAGTAACTAGGTAACCGAAGGAAATTATTTTTTCAATCAATTTAACAAATTGTGTGTGACGAAGAAATCGCACAATATTTCAGATAATCACCAATAAATTTATGAATGACATAACCATCATCCTGTGCTCATCTTTATGAGCAGATAAGAGTAATAAAATATAAGGTATTCCCATTAACAGTGTCACTTTGGAAATGCTTTATATTCTCAAACACAAATTAAAATTTGTTAACGTCAGCAGCAGCAGGATGCCGGTCGATGCGGTCCATTAAATTAATATTGCATCCTTACGCCCAATTTTATGCCTCTCTGCTAGACGTCCCTTCCTCGAAATCATATTTTCATAATTTACCCAAAAACCAGTATCGAAATGCATGTGTCCTACCAGCAGTTTTTCAGTTCTTTTTTTTTCGTTCTTTTTTTCATAATTCATCTCAAAAGGACACAATTTACGACATACGGCTGAAATGATGAAAGGAATGAAGAATGGTGGTAATGGCAGACATCCTGCAAAGTCAAAAAATGTTGTGCAATCAGCGGGCCGCAACTCATAGCACATGTCCCACTGTGTGATCCTTCAAAACGTGATGCACTGTCAACTGTGAATTAAAAAGGACAACAGTGCGTATCGCTTTCTTTTTGTTTTTCAAATAGAAACGAAAAAAAAAAAAAACATTTTGATCTATTTTCGTTGAAGAGAAAGTGCATGGAAAATATGTTTTTTTTGTTGTTGTTTAAACGAAAAGATAAAAGAAGAAGAAGGAAAAATTCTCCTTCATCATCTGTAAGATACTCGGGGACAGATATGAATATAATACACAGGGACTCCTTTCTAAAAACGTCCGTCTGTTGGTAGTAAATCACTCAGTTTTTGACATTTTTAAAGTGCGTGACATTGTTTTATTACGTGTGCGTGTATAGTATCATCATCGATCGAAGACGAAAACGACAACGACGACGACGACAACGACGAAGAAGACTACGTTGAGGAAGACGAAGACAGCAGCGAATGAGCAAAATACCAGGCGCTCTTATACTGTATGTAGCTGCAGCTCACCCTCTCTTGCTTACCGTGAATTTGGTATGAATTTCGGTTTTATGATGATGTGTTTAGTGCGTTTCAAGGGTGTAATGTATATTTTATGGATTTTTGATATCGAAAGAGACAATTTACTAAATACATGCACACGTACACACATACACACATGCACACATGAGTGTATACATATGTAGTTCTTAAAGTGTTTGGTGTTATTGGCGCAAGGACTCACTCATTCGGGAGGAGGATGGTGCCGCCTTCGATGAAAGAATAAATATAGAAATCGTTTAGTTCTGGCGATCGTTTACGGTTAAGGGAATGCATTGATTTATTGAACAATTTTTTACGACTTTTCCAAGAGAAGTTTCGGAAGAAATTTCCCGAAAAGAAAGTAATAAATTTTGAAATTCTTTTAAGTTGCATTTCATTGAACGCTAACAACGAATTGGGGTTCAAAAACTACATCGCTACCAACGGACTGTGTTGACAATTCAACTGAGTTTGGATCTGGGATTGTTTTTATCCTGAAATGGATACAAAGAAATGATATGAAACCATTCTGGCCACCGTGAAAGCTACGGCTCGATTAAATAACTATCAACGAATTGAATCAACATTCGTTAACATAGAAAGGTTTCCAATGAAAGAAAAGGTTCACACTTATTGAAAACTCAAAATGCAATTGACTCCTGGACAGTATTTATGCAGATACGTTGAATCCTATCCTAACACCCACACGGTGTAAACCTGGGGTCTAGCATTTCGAATTAAAATCCCATATACTCGTAAGATCAACGTTGCCATCAAAGAAAATATCTTCGTTTGGAATGTTGATCAATGCTATTGCGAAATTAACTCATGAAGTTTAGCCGCTAAACAACGAATGTTTCGCTACAATGTAAAATTCAAGAGTGATGCTTGGGAAGTTATAGACCCTATCCCCAGAAAGCATAGCCCTAAGATCCACGCAATAAGCAGGACAAGGATACAAACAGTGATCAATTTATCCTTTTCATAGGATAGAAGCTACATATAATACCTCTAAACAGTGAACTATGCCTTGAAGTTACTATTCCATCATGAAAATAGAAACGAAGAGAGCAGAATAAGAGTTTATTTGCAGAAGATAAGCCGAGACTTCAAGTTTGGAAGAGTGACATGTCTACAATGGCGTTGTATATATTGGGCAGAGACATAGTATAGTATAGTCTAAGCCTTTAACGACAAACCATGGGTATTTGATTACTTTGAATTTATTAAAACAACATGCACACAAATGTATGTACATATCTACAGTGGTTACGTTTGAGGAACGGACACATGTATGCAAGTACATATGTTCCTGATAAACTGGTGACAGTCCTTAAGCAAGGAATGACATTTAAATCGTCCTTTAAAAAAAGGAGATGAATCCATGAACTTTAGTACCACTTGGTTGTCAGTGAATGGTACAATGCATTCTTGATCACCAAGCCTCCTGCATGCAAAGCGTCACACATTGCACTTTTGACGCTTGATCATCCTAGTTAGTAGTGGACCATAGTTCCATTCTTATCTACATACATATACATACATATGTATGTGTGTCTTCGACAAATCGGATATGGTTGGAGTGGTAGGTCAAAAGATAGTATAAACACAGAAACACGATGAGAAAGATTAATATGCCGAGTAAGTAAACTCAACTCTTTTTGACTTTTAAAAAAAATTCAAAACATTGCTGCACCCCAAAACGGTGAAGGACTATTAGCTAGGACCACAACCCATCTACTTTAGGAATACGGCTTACGTGTATCCATTGCCCGAAGAAAGCCACATGTGTCCAAAGTGATGCACAAAGATGAACCATTAGAATTTGGAAAAAAATTATTTGGAATGATGAAAATAAATTCTAATTGTGTGGGTAAGATGCTACTTTTAAGCACAAGAAAGTGTGGTTATTTGTCCATTAAAGCACATAACTGCTCGAATCGACCAACAGATCTATTAAGACATCATGAAATCTACTCCTTTACAAAGATGCCCATAGCTTATGTTGTACGACACGATAACGAATCAAAGCCCACCTCATGGATTGTAAAGAAGTGGTTTGCGGACATAAACACGATTGTTTTCAATTTTCCGAATCTGAATCTTATTGAAAACTTATAAAGAGTTGTTGAAAAAAAAATTAAAAACCAAAAACTACACTCGAGATGCTTACGCTTGGTTGAAAGTCTACTGTCTGCCAAGATAAAATGACAACTTTTCGTCTTTGTTTCTAATCGTGTGGCTGGACAAAATTTGAGTGACACGGTAGACCCTACAACTCCACCTATCTAGTAGGACATCTATCATTTTTCTATTAGGGAAAAATTGTATGAATAAAAAAAAAATTCCAAATACTATACAAATCCCACCTACTGTACCTAACTTTGTGAAGACGTGCGATCGACATACTAATTTTTTAACCCAAGCTATCCCTGTCTTCGCAAATGATCTTGTGCGGTCTCTGGTCCCAGCAAGACGGCGCAACGAGCAACAAAAGTTGTTCAAAAAAACGTCTAAGTTTAGTAATCGTATTAACGGTTTTGATCATTCCGCACCGCGTTTCGAGACTACTTTGTGCCCAATAGAAAAAAATAACCTGAGGTCATATTATTCAATACTTAGATCTTAGCTGACCTTGTCACTGACACTGCCCTTACAGGCCACAACCTAATGGCGGCCCTTTTCAGAAGAATGGGAATCACATACGTATGTATGTATGTACATATGTGTGTAGACGAAGAAAGAATGAACAGAATTAGAACAGACCAGAACCTAGCACTTTAAAATTCATCACGAACAGGCTAGTTCAGGAAAGCCGCTTCTACCAAGGACTTATCTGTTTTAGTTCTTGTTTTCTCTTTTCAGGTATCGCTACACTGGAAACCGTTAAGGTCCGAGTGAGACTGCACTTTATTGGTTGCAGTAATCCCTGCAACCTATCTACCTATATAGCCGTTTCGATGAAGTTACTTGGCCTCTGCACCAAAGAGCACCAAAGACATTTGATATAGTTTGCCCATCCTATCAATACTTCCAAGCCAACCGATAAATATTTGGAAAGTGCAAACAACTTGGACAGATTTTAAACGGACTTTGTACACCACCATCTCTAACTTTCTTAGTCCGATGAATAACCTGCATGCCGTTGACACTTCGAAAGTAATCAGGAGTTAATCGTCTTCTTGGCAGTCATTTCATCACAGGATAGGAGAACCTATGCAAAAATGATTTGAAAGACTCACCGATGAAAAGTTCTTAGTCAAAATCGATGGCAAGGTAATGAGAACTTCTGTTTCTTTTTTAAAAATTTAGGATCAAATACATCCTGAGATTCTTTGGGGATCACAGGTCGGCAATGGAACTAATGGACCTAACAGTTGGTTCAAATGAAAGTTTTTCCCATCATAAGGGACCCTATATGCCTCACCGACTTCAAAACAAAATTATTACTCAAGGACTAGCCAGAAACGACACTAGACCAGAAGTACTGGTAAACTAATTTACATGGCTTCTTCCAAAACATCTATTTTATATAATCAGAGATAAGTTCGGGACCTTAGGAAAGTCAACTTCATAAGACCAACTAAACGCAAATTGACTAAAACCTGTGTGAAAACAGAGAATGGAGTAAAGAGTTGTTAAAACTGAATTATACTCCGCATAACACTGGTCTTCCATCAGACTGGTCCTCATTAAGAAAACCCTCTTGCGTATGGTCGTGGTTTGTCTTAAAGCTTCTGCAACGAGTATGAACTGGAGGCATAAGTTGAAATATGTTTCGTCGTTTGAACAACTGATATTTAAGTTTACTGGGTCGACTGTGCTATAAGGACTTGATAATGTACTTTGATGTAGAATTATAAGTCCCTGATCGCCAAAAAATCAGCGCATTATCATCCCAGTCCCCCCTTTAAGGCAGGTATTAGGTAGGAACTCATGAAGATGCATTAAAAATGTGTAAAAAGAAAGTAAATAAATAAAAGTAGACATTTAAAAAAGAGATATTCGCTCACAGGCTCCATCTAGTAAATAATTTTGTTTCTGCTTTCAAGTTCTTCATCTTGATGCACTCGCGAACGCGGAGAGAAAAGAATAAGAATAGCAGTAAAAATTAACCATTATAACAAAAAAAGAGACAACAAAAAGCTACTTCCTAGGATGACATTACAATCGCATACTTTCTATTAACACCCGTGAGAGCAAAAGAGATACACTAAAAAAACTATGACTACCGATTCGGACACTCGAGTAAAGCCGCGCACTTATTAGAACTGAACCACTTACCTTGAACACTAAACTTGCACTGTGCCGGGTGCTTAGCTGACTGCACATATAAAGGTCAAGGTTGGAGACTTTTCTCCGAAAGTGTAAGCTTTTTTCTTGAGAGGTGACTGATCTACTTTTCTTTTCCGTCTTTCATGAGGAATGCAACTAAGTCTGCCTTCAGTAGAAAAGATGTACATCCTTTTCGCAAAGTTTTGGAGAGAATTATAACAGTTGAGACACATATAACAGTAATAATTGCGTTTTACCAAAAATTTAAGTAAAATCCTGCAGCGAAATCCAGGAAATTGAGATAAATTCATGATATTTAATTGCCCACTAATTGCGGACAAATGCCACTGTTCGTCTCAGAGCTAAATTTGCGAAGCTCTCCAAAATTAATAGCCATCTCGTTCATTCTCCTAAAGTTACATGACTTACCGCCATATTGCTTTCGGTGAAACATGTGGAATATTCCAGAAACTGCAACAAAAAGACAAATTGCAGTGCACTCCCTTCGTAATGCATACAATTCCTTGAAGGAATAACTTTTATTTAATTTAATTCAATTCGTTTACTTTAAATCACGATCACTTATGTAAGCAGCTCTTATTTGCACCAAAAAAATCACAGAATTACAGAATTTCATTGCAGCAGCCGGCACACAAATTGGAGAGCTTTTCTGGGAAAAAGTGTGAGAAGGAAAGTTGACACCTCTAGTCGCCACTTACATAAATTCAACAAGCAAACTGACAAGGAGAGCAAATTGTTCTGAGTAATATGGACTTGATTCTAACGGTAAAACTGTATTTCGAAGAACAAGAGAAACAGATCGATGCACAATTTCGAAGAAACGCACGGAGCTGCCATATATAAATAATTTTATGCAAGACTAGTGCCGAAATCGCACTTTAAGTGCAATTGCTTACGTTGGTTATAAGGGGATTGTCACTTTGTCATAGGCGATTGTGAGAGCCTATTCGTTTCATTAAATTGAAAATACACTCAACTTACAAATACAACCGAGATTCACTTAGGAACTTCAGAAATTAAATTACAAGATTAAAAGTAAAACGTCACATTTTCATAGGAAAGGGCGAACGTGGTCAATATCTTTATGAGAGTATACAAAAGTGAGCAACAATTTGAGGAATCAAGTCGAGCAAGATTATTATAGATATTGAATACAAATTCCTTACTTTCGCAGAGTTAGATATGAACCCCTTTACATGTCGTTAAGCCCCTTTACATTGGACGCACCTTTAAATATCCAATTCGGTTTTATATGTATTTTAGTTTTGTGGGGCAAACAAGGAAGTTCTGTGGCACTTTATTTTAAATTTCTATTCGTTTTTTGAAATAGTTGCTGATGAAACATAGAATCATTACTACACTCCAGAAAGGAAAGAGCATTCGAAAATAGCAATCTTCAAAACTATAAAGGTATCATCTGCCGAAAGGCATGAAACCACGATCGCTTGTCACCGTGACTAAGTACTATAGTATGTCTATATTTCCAATAGCCAATTGTCGAATTGTGCTGCCATGTTCGGCTCCTTGTGAAAGTGGTTCCTTGGATATTGATTTTTGTCCAACGAAGAATTGATCAATGATACAAATGCCTCTCTTCGATCCGGACCTCGAGAATTTGTATTTTTTATATTTGAAAAATTTATCTACTGTTCGGAAATTATAAATAGAAGGACAAACATACCCTTTATGTACATAAAACACAGAAAAAGTTGTAATAAATATTCTCCAGTGATACTGTTTCACATGATTCTCTAACGAATGGTTTTTAAGGCACCTTTCTGAATTACTTTTCCAAGTTTATTGGGAGGAAGACAATAATTTCTAGTTGAATGGAATGTGATAACAATTAGATCCAAATCATGTTTTTGCAAAATTACAAAGTTAGACCCTGCTCTAGCCACAAATGCCAATATCTACCTTGAAGTTTAATACCGATCGGTGGACAGCACACAGTATTTCAACATCTTCATCAATGTTGTTTCAGCAAAATACAGCGATGATCAAACATCTCAACACACTTTAAACTTTAATTCAAAATAGTTACATAATTTTTAGAGAAATTGTCCTAAAAGAGGATTGACTTTCATTATCATCGATGAATTAAGAAACAAATATTAATTAAAAAGTGAATTTTTTTTGGAATACGGCTGTGTATTCAATGTAAGAGTTGTATTTTTTTGACATAAGAGCGACAAATATGATCACACGAATCTATCAATACTCCCAACCTAGTTGAACTATCCAGAAAATCCTTGTGATGTTCAAATTCTACCATTTTCAATTATGGTATCTATGTACATATGTAGATAGAGCCACTCATTTGGACAATTGCAAATAATATGGACGTTTCCAACTCACACAGTCTTGTAACACTTCTGCCTGTGACTTTATAATGACTTGACTATTTTAAACTTGAATCCTACTCAACTTTAACTAAAGCTTATTCTGATAGGAACAATATCCAGGCAAGTAAAGCCGTATTGTTAGCTTGATTCAAACTAACTTAAGGTTACATTGTTCAAAATCACTTACTTTCATTTCTAGATAAAAACAAAAACAAGCTAAAACAATATAGAATAACAGGCAATAGGTTAGTGTTGTTAAAAAAAGTCTGCTGAAGGAAAAGAGGGAGACCTAGACGTGATTGGGTTGGACTGAACTTCAAGATTGCACTCTACTCCACAGAAAAAAGAAGAAAGGTCTATATTAAGCATAATTCTCTAAAATACATAAAATATTTAATGAAATAAATTGAAAAAAATCAGAACATTTAAAATACGGTACACAAACATTATACATAATGTATAAGATTGGAATATCACATGTGGCTAACCGTGAATAGAATAAAAGCAAGTTTCGTGTTTCCTATCTACATATGTACACATAACAGTATGAGCACATGTACATATGTACCTACTTATGTAGAAAAATCAGTTTTTGAAAAAAGAGTCGAAACCAGACCTCATATTTTCCATAATTCTTTACGCAAACCTCCATTCGATTGATTTACGACAGCTTCATTGAATGATTTCGAAAAATGCGGGACGACCACATGTCCATGAAACCGACACACATTCGCCATAAGCCATATGGAATACATATCTCATCGTGTTTTCCTTTTCATTTTAATAATTTATTGATGTCAACCCTTAATAAACCCGACTCAATGTGAACAAAAATCTGAAAAACGAGAAGAAAAAGATAGAAAAAAAAAACAAAGTCCAAAATCCACATCATCAGCAGCATCCAAGACTGACACTGTGAGGAGAAAAATCAATGCGTGTCTCCCAATGCGCATCTAAAACATTTAATCCCTTACGCACTATGTCCTGTCAGAAAAGAAGAAAAAAAAAGAAACCAAGCAACCTCCAAGGGAGGGTTGATTTTCCAATTACTGTATATCATCGCAACATCACAGCCAACGAAGAACGAGCCAGAGCACTGTGCGACAGGACTTTTATGATATCTATGTCCAATCTGATGATTTATTTACGAATATCGAAACGGACATGTTTTCCTCTGCTTTCTCTGCCTCCTTTCTCCTGCGTTCGGTTCGGTCGTGGTATTTTGTCCTCTCCTATTTTCATTCTGAGTGATTTATTCCTGTCAAAGAAACACAGCAGTAGAAATAAGGGATGATATAATTTTTACCGATGCGAGGAGTGAAGAGTGTTTCCTCACGCACCAAAATGGGAAAGGACCCCTTACCTATTTGTACATTCTATGTTTTTTTTGGTCCTGTTTGTATGTATGTTTTCCATCAATCTCCCTTTTCTTCGTCCATCTCAATTTTCATATTATTTGATTGGATTCTAACTCACGCACACCACTAAGGAGAGCTGAGTTTGTGTGTGACATGTCACTAGGATAATGGCGTAATGGCGATGGATTGCTGACTGCCTTTTCAATCTTCTTCAATGGAAAAGGACACATTGCCACTTCTGCAAGGAGAGGAGATAGTGCGGTGCCTGACGGTCATAGATCATTCGTAATATGCGTGAGGACATTCAATTCGAATGAGAGAGGGATTTAACGAACGCAATGGAAGTTATATAGTGATGGTGATGTCGGTGGTGGTGGTATGGCAGAATGATTTAAGGAGGCCAATGATGCTGGGATAATATGATAGTTGTATGCTATCGTTTTCAGGGTTATTATGTGTATCAAAATGGCGGAGGTTTCGTCATTTGGTTTTTGTCTCATGTTCAGGGAAATGATATCCGGTTGTGTTATCAAAGGCACAGAAGAAAGGGAAGATCCTTTTGTCAGTTTTTTTGCTTTGGGTTTTTGTTGGCAAATGTCAATTGACGAAAGAATTATGATCCTGGAAAGTAGATTATCCTTGATTTATGTCGCATCATGATATTCGATGGGAGTAGTTTTCTTCTATTTATTTTTTAATTAAATGACGCACATACGAGTGTTAGGTAGGTACAACCGTACACATGTACATATGTATGATGGGACTTGGAGTCCTTTGCGTAGAGACGACTACTAAGGGATATTTACGGTAATATCTTTCAAATAATTTAGAGTGTTGTAAGACTTTGTAGAAATACCTACACATGGCTGAAATATAACCAGTATGTCCCATATATAGTATACACAGTAGCTATATCGACTGATGGTCAGGCAAATGAACAAGGACGGGTAAGTTCCTACATTGAAAGAATTTTTATTTGGTTATTCTGTTGCTTACGGATCACAGAGCATTGAATTTTAAAATGACACCATACTATACATATATGAAAAAAATATATATGTATTGAGACGAAGAGATGCTTTATAAAGGCACAGATCTTAACGTTATTTAAATCAAAACCCAGGGCCCTTGTCTTAACGATAGCACCGAACACCGTCTTCTGTAGTATTTGACGTTGATTGGCGTTACTTGAACCAAAAGTTGGTTCGTCCAAACGATATCACCTAAACGATATTAATGTCCATGTTCATAAAGCTAAACTATCTCCAAATAATATGTTCAGACGGTTGCCATTGTACGTGATGATGACATAGGATTTACAAATCGCTTTCAGAGCATCGTCTAAATTTATGAATCAATGTGGAGTTCGCACAAGCTTGGATTTGTCAAACTGTCGTTTCTGAGGAGTAGCGTAAATGTTTTATGTTTAACTGAAATAGGTCAAGCAAACTTTGAAATTGAAAACTTATTTACCGAAGCTTCGAATATCAATCAATACAAAAGCAGAATAAACTGACGTTTAAAGGCACCTTGAGGTGTTGATACAGTATCATCTTTCCTGACAGAAGTTTAAAAGAAATACATACAACGATCTATTTTAAAATCCTTTAAAAAATTACCATATCATATAAGCTATCCACTATATGACAAAGATGCCAAATTGAAGGTAATATTTGCCCCCAATAGGGAGAATGCTGACGACCACCAGTCTTTGTTATCCTTTGAACCTGTTTTTGTTGAACTGTAGAACCAATTCAGACATTTTCGTTTGGGTGATTATATTGTTTGAAGAAATCACAAATTTTATGAGATGTGCCTGTTATATGACTGCTTTTCAGGAAAGACTTTGACTAAAAAACGAAAGATTTTAAACGTTTTAATTAGACTGGCGACATGATGGACGAATTTCATTTCTAAAATTGTACCTAATTCAATTCGGTGCATTTCAATATTTTGAACAGAACTTTGATGAGGTTTTATTTTAGTCGTTGAACAGTGGTTGGTCAAATCTGATCACGGTTTTTTAACTTTCAGACTACATACCCATGACTTGGTTCAAACTCCAACAGAGCTCTAGCGTGGAATGTTCTTGTTGTCTATTTGATTAAGAGTAACCACACAGTCTTTAAACTATTGTCTCAAAAAACCATAGTCCGATCAGGACAATTTTTTGAGTGTAAAGTTCACTATTTCAATAATTGAAGCGTTTGAAATGAAAAATTTTGATTTCTTTTACGCGGTAAAGGTATTCTTTGATAACTTAGATTTTGGTCGATTTGACGTTACTTACAATAGCGCCGTAGTAGTGGTACATAAACACATTCCTTAAGTGCCTTTTAGCGAAGAATAACGTACGTAAGCTTCTTTTCATACTTAACGCTTCAATTTTCTTTGCAAAACCATCAACTTTAGTAACACAAAACTGATGAAATGTGATCGCATGTACATCCATACAGTTTGCAGGATCCAGGATCAATCTAATTTCTGTAAATATATCAATCAATCTTAAATTTGTTGTCCGACTTGCTGCACTTTATCGAAAAAAACGTACAAACCTTTTAAAGTGAAGATTTTATTTACTTATCTTATAGCTATATTGACTGTAACTGAATGCATTTATCAATACAAAAAATTAATAATTGGCAATGCCGTAGTAAACTTCGAAATTGCAAATCGGTCCTTCTTATGAAAATAATGCAGATTTGTTATCTTTGTCCTTGTCTCTCATTCCAAATCGAAATAGTTTAGTCGAAAGCTCACCTCTTTTTTTGGTTCGAAGATTTTCGATTTCGATTAATAGCTGATAGAAATCTGTGCAGTGAAGGGTTGTGAAATTGATCGTGAATCAGTCAATAATTAAAATAAAGTAAATTGTTTCTGTTTTTGTGTTCAATAAAAGGTCTGTTTTCTACATTTTACTAAAACAGTCGCTTTTGTTGAAGGTTTATTCGCAAAAAGTATGAATATCTTCCAATTGGCAGGAAAGTTCGGTAAGCAGTGTACATTTAGTACATTTAGTATATATGTAATTATATTTTTAATTTTGAACAGAACCAAATCTGGTTTAAAAAACTCAAAAATGTTTATAAAGTTAGTAGATACAGATGTAGCATATAAGTAAAATTTTCTGGGAATTTTCCACTAAAAGACCAATATGGCGACCTACTGGTTTCACTTGAAATTTTAAACATTTCTTTATAATTCGTTCTCGTTCTTACTATACAAGCTGCACCCTTCTCTCATGTTTGGAATATCAAGTTGCAACTTGCTATTCTGATGCGCAGTTGAGTTATGTCACAATGCATATATCCTTCCTTGTTTTTCGTTTGGTATTCTAGTCATATTTCTTCCTTAAACTGTGAGAGAAGTATACACTGCGTTCTTCTCAAAAAAAACTCATTAGCATTGCCTCACAAGAGAAAGTAAGACAAACAAATTATTCACCTTAAAGTTTTGTAGGACAGTTTCCAACCTTGACCTATCTGAACGTGAAACAGAAATTTTTAATGAGAAATCAGCTAATTAGTCGGCGCAGTGTAAATTACTTAAGTGCTCAAGGTGAGTAGTTAAGTTTCTAATAAGTGGGCGACTTTATTCAAGTGTTAATCTCTTCCTTTCTCTTTAGTTAAATGTTATAAAATTGCTCCATTCAATGCTAGTCAAAATGCTAGTCCGAGTTGCTGAGAAGCTCTTCAAATCATCAAGAAGGTGAATTCCTGGATCAACTTGGTGAGGGTATAATATGTATTTTCATTTAAAATATGTGTGACAACAGTACTTACATATGTATATATACAGGGTGGGTCAAATACAAGTTTCTTTCTGGTTCACCCTGTAAGTATGCATATGTTTGCATATTTTGGAACCACCGAGCCGACTGAGCTCAAATTTTCAGAAAATGCTCGGTATTGGCCCGAAGGTGTATCTATATATTTACATATAGAAGAATTTTTGGAAGAGAAACTGCTGCCATCTGTCAAATCTTTAAACTGCTTTCCTGAAAAATTGTAAAAACAACTACGTAGGCTGTTTTTATCCATGAACACAATATTTGATTACTAACATGACGCTTGTCAATATCATCATATAACGAATCCCTTAACTGAATACGAGTACATTTTTGGAATAGTTCTGCTGACTTCTTGCCAAATATTGTACATCTTGTATGCAGTCCTATGATGCATAATTGGGAAAGTTTGGTTCGGAAACCGAAATCAGTCAAATTTAGTTGATGTCTAGACGACCGCCAAGTTTGGTTCATTTTATAGTTGCCTCAAATACAGATCGCTAACTTCCATCAGATTACGATTTTTAAGGGAAATGAGTTCCTTTTTATCTCTGTTTATTACATTCACTCAGTTTTCATCGTATCCAGGACATTGATACTAGGCATTTTGGCGAATCGTCATGACCAATTCAATGGAGTTATATGAAACCATAACTAGGGTTCTACGAGTATCAGCTACAAGATAATCTTTGCCTTCTCTGCTCTGAGAGATTGATCTCATGGGTTTTCATCCAATTCGATCATACAAATACATGTGTGATGTGCTGCACACAGAAATAAATCTTATTGCAACAAACATACATAACTTTAGACGCTGTTCGTCAGCATTGGATGGGTAGGGCATTGTTAAACTTACTGTTCTAGGTAGTCGAAGGTTTACATTGCTACTGGGTACTGAATATTCTTGAAAGGGAAGAATGTACATTTGGATTTCTCGCCTAATTTGAACACGTTCCTGATGTCTACTGTAATTATTTCGTTCTAATTTTACTAGTTTTTTCTCGTCTGCAAATTTGGTGACAATATTCCATATTAACGAAGAGGTACTTTTTACTCGTAGAGGCATAGTACTATACCGCTTTATTTGGTCCAATGCACTTTTTCACAAATCCTTTCTAAAGCATTGCATAAATTGCTGAAAAACATCAGTAATATTGTCATTAAGGATGATGAAGAATATTTGTTTATGGGATTCTCTGCCGCAATTCCATATGATTCCTAATGTTGCTACTTATTATGAGTGGTTAATGTGCAGATTGGTTCTACCTTAAAAATGTTTGTTACTGATGGCTCTACCGCTGAGGCTTTCCTTACTACAATATTAACATTTTCTGAGCGGGAAACCAATTGATTTGCTTTGTTCTATTTCTACGCTGTCATTGCAGTGTCCTGTTGAGGTTCTAATATTTCAAAAAATATGTCGAATGAATTCGTCAGTGTTAACATTGCAAACTTTTGCATTAGGAAGAAGGTTAGGAGAAACTTGTATAGCAATTCGGGTTTGGAGCGTTAATCAACTATTTGTCTTTTGAGTTTAATCCGGAATTCATTTTATAAGCTCAGGTCGATCGATTTGAATTACCTTAACGCTGGAGAGTCTTTACATTTTTTTTTTAATATATACATACATACATAAGTACATATTTCTAGCAAAGCTGATTTAAAACATTTTTTTGTAATGTGAGTTGTTACCAACAACAGGAAGCAGTGCCATGCCAGAATTCACACTTTCCGTGGGTTTCTTGCATAATTTTATAATAGTGGTACTTAAATTCGTTCGTGCCTTTTACGGAGTGAGATTCATTTGCATTTCTGTATCTGGAACATTGCATGTCACAGTTCAAATGCAGCAATGTAGTCAATGCTCTTACATAAGAGCTACCTATGGTTTTACAAATAATAAAAACTTTATTTCTTACTTTATCATTTCACAATCGAATTTCTTAATAAGTATTAAAAGCCGATACGGAAGAAGTGATCCAGCCTCTATGATGTAAATAATTGGATTCTTTGGCTTCCAGATTACACAATCTTGTTTGTACGACCCATTAGCGTTACTTTTAAGAATAAGGGTGAGATACTTGCCAGATCTTTTACTCGTTAAATTGGGACAGTGGCTAGTTGAAAGACCACTTAGTAAGGTCTTGTAATATTACCAGGCATACGAGCGAACAAAATATGGTGAAACATAACCACAATGTAGATCGGTCCCGTGTACGTCAGCTAAGGTTCTTTGTAATTTTTACTTCCCTTGGTGTCACGAAAGGTGTCAAACTCAAGTAATGGAGAAGTTAAAGAAGTGGGTCTGCCAATTATGCCTGTCAATGTGTCAGTCTCGTTTTGTCGCCTTTTTCTTCTATTGTGTCCCTATGTTGATGGGGACATGGGGTCGGATAAGCTGATGACAGTATGCTTCGGGGTGCTAGTGCTGCCATTAGTCCATTAAGACTGTGACCTCGGGAATTCTTCAGTTGTACTTTCTCCTTTCAAGGATCTCATGCTAAACATTGCTAAATTCGTATGATGGGTCTAGATTTAATAAATGTGAACACAAATTTACTTGAATTAGGTAAGAGGAGCATCATCTCGCAAATGCGTTTTGAGGCTCGCTTAAGTACGTATGTATGTACATACATACATATGTATTGAACTGAGTGTTCTACTTCAAATGTATAGTCAGACTCAGCGCTCGCTCATAGTTAGATAGATATTGAACATCCAGCAGGCAAGGGAGGTGATGATTCGATTTGTTCTGGTCTCCTTGATTATATCTTTTTGAATTCACTGAACATTGTAAGCTGTCACATTGAAGCGATAGCAATTACGATCTGATTAAGCTTATAATATCACAATTATGAACCAATTGGTATGATCCGTATGGCATTGGATATCCGTGTGTAGTTCTGTCGCTTTATCTTGGTTTTACTTTTAAAATTTAAAAATGTTTGTTAAAAGCCATTAAGGTTACTCAATGTTTTCCTGGAAGCTGCAAATTGAAAATGATTTACGCCCAACGAGTGTCATTCTCCACAATGAATCACCATCACCACTCTGTTCAATCACTGGCACTAAACTTATAAATAATATTCCCTGAGTCAGCTCAACCTTGGTAATAAATTCAAAACAAATTCCGAACAAATATGTCAATGAATCAACCATTCGGTTGGATGATTCCTCATCTGTCCTCGCTTACGATTTTCGGGTAGAAGAAACACAAAAATGTAGAAGAAGGAAAACCAACCACTTTAACGCAGCCAACCCTCTAATTGATTCAAATATGCGCGCTGCTCTCAATAATTTTATCTCGACATGACAGGGCGTTCTAACAATACTTTCAGGTTAAGGGTATCAACTCTCCTGCAACTATTGTTGGACACACTACAGCTACCACCAAGATGCTACAATTCACTCGCACTCTCGCTCTCTCTGTATGTTTCCTCATCTCTTTCTTCTATTCTCTGTGTGGACATACATACATATTTCAAACTAGTAAGGCCAGAGAGAGGAAAGAAAAGAAATGGATTTTTGACAGATTTATGACTATCGGAGCCGTCTTAATTTTTTGAATTATAGCCATCGAAATAGACGAACGAAAAATCCTGAAATGCTTTCGCTGCCTTTTCTTCTTTATTTTTTTTTCTCTCCAGTCGCCTCGTTCCGACGGACGGATGTACTTAAGTACACCATGGAAGCCGTCATACATACACATGTACATATGTACATAGTCGTACATTCAAACCACTTTTACGTCAGAAACTCCTGCTGCTACCGACTACTAGAGAGATGGTGTGGTGGTTCTGGGCTGCACTCTTCGTTCAAGTTGTCAGAATCCATTCTTTTAATAAATCACAGTGTGTGGTACTGGTATACACTATAATTGTGTGCCTGCACACAAAAGATGCATGGGGCGGGATGATGCAAGCCAAAGGACAGCAGCCGGACCTAAATTCACCCATCCAGAGCGAACAATAAACAAAATATCCTTGCCAGCAGAGCGCTCCCAACAACATGAATCCACTTAATGCAAAAATTGCGGTTAGACCTCAATTAGAGTCCCATCGAGTTCGCGATTTTCCAAAGTATGCTCTCGCATTAGATCCACTCTCGTACACACCGAGTCTCGTATGTCGTCCGTTTTAGGATGATAATTGCCCAGTAATTGTCAGGCATTATTGGAACCGATGTACGTTAGTACTTTTCGGTTCAGGATATGCGTAAAAAACACGACGCCTAAAGTGCATATTGACAAAAATAAAATTCTCGACGCGCGGAATTCGGCCTACTCGCCGCAGTTAGAAATGTTCGATAATGGCGGGAGTCCTGGATTTATTTTTTTCCAATTTTTTTTTTGCCAAAACTTCTACTAGTATATTGCTGCAGGAAAGTGTGGTTCTGCTCTTAATGAATCATAAATTAGCGGGGTACAAGTGCATTTAGAGCATTAGGAAAGGATTTCGAAGCATGGTTCTGGAATTATATTTTTGGGATTAATTTGGTATTTTGTGCAATTTTGCATATTTTATAGTTAATTTGTTGCACGCTCGCGATGTTGTTACATTGGGTGGAACGAAATAGTTGTGAATTTTTTCCAATTCACCACAAATGTGGTAATGCCAACGGTTTTAAGTGGAATGCTTTGTTGTAAGTGGAATGGCTAACTTTAATGAAATGTATTAGATTTTAGAAAGTTTACACTTCCCATTCGTGGGACCGTAATGATTAGAGATACTTTGACATTACTGTGGCTGAGGAACACTGACAAACTACTTAGTGTGTGTTTGCAATCAAACTACTTTCTATCTCAACTAAACTAAACTAGAGTTTGGGTTGAACCGGGGCCTTTACTAACAAGCTATAGTAGATCTGTTGCCCTGATTCTTGGCTAATTGGGTCCAGGTGCGCATTCCAAGTCGGATGAAGGGACCACCTAAGGTAAGATCTTAATATATTGAGTTGGTTGAACTCGAAGATTCTATAAGCCGGGGCATTTGTATTTATCCCCTCTACATGTCCTAGCCATGTCCAGGTCGAGTAGCTGTCCAGCTCGTATATGAATGAATGTCCTCGTCCAACTGACAACTTATACCGGAACGAAAATATTACTTTCTTTTGAGCCGTCTTCATCCTCTTTAGATAGAGTCCAGGCAGGGATGTTAAAGTTGTACATGGATCTGTATACATAGGTAGTTTCTATAGATACTGTCATATGTTGTCTTGAAATCGATGAAAAGGTAATGGGTATCGATTTGGGCTTGTGTTTTTTTAGAATATATACTATGGACATTCTTGGTCTGCAACCACACTGATCGGAGCATTGGCAAAGGGTTTTAGGCGTTCGCATAATATGGCAGATAAGATCTTGTATGCAATCTAATTAACGTAGTTTAGGGGAAATCCTTTCTTGTGAGTTAGTGTACGCTCTCCACTAAGTTACCCTCATATCTTTTGAA
This sequence comes from Xylota segnis, assembly GCA_963583995.1. Lineage (NCBI taxonomy): Eukaryota > Metazoa > Arthropoda > Insecta > Diptera > Syrphidae > Xylota > Xylota segnis. The sequence goes on along the minus strand of OY757237.1, from coordinate 76,857,582 downwards.
TAACTCCACCTAAAGTGCATTAGAACCATCATCCTCCTTAGTTTTGCGTTTTTAATATATCCTTTTTCATTTTGGTAAGGTGGACGTCTATGTTGAGTGGTTAATTATGTCTGAGAAATGGATGTTTTGTTTGTTTTCCATCCACGTTCACAGCACTGAATGTGAGCCTACCATAAGGGTCTCTTCTTCATCTCTACAAATTTCTGTATGGGTCTTGTTGGCCTGACAAGATATTTTAATTGGTTGGTAAACCTTTCGTACATTATTCCTGAAGTACAAACTATCAATATTTTTGATCGCGCGCTTCTTCACGGCCATCTTGGTTTCTTTTGGAGAAGCCGATGTTCGTCTGCTCGTAGAGCTCACGATCAGCCCTCGTCCTTCTTTGCAGCTACTGTATGCCTCTTGTTTATTTGTATATGCTCACCGGTACTCTTCATCAAATCAGGTGGTCGGGTAAAACAAAAATCAGTTGGAACACTTTTAAAGGCATGTTGTCAGCATTGGTCTTCTGTACTTGATTTGGTTAATTAGGAGACCATATTATGTGAGGAAATCGTCTGCTTGCTCTTATGACCTTTCATTCGCCTAGCACGATTTTAACGTTATATTTAGGACATTGCTCATAGATCTTTTCGAGGTGCTCATAAAAACTATCCTTGGTGTACTCGTCCTTTTCTTTGGTGGGGGCGTGTAAAAGGCTTACATATATAGACGAATTTAGTCTTGATGCTTTCGTGTCGAAATGTTAGTTCTGCTAGTTCTTCGGTTGAACGCAGTCTGTTAAAAGTTCGAAGATTCCCCATGCAGATCTGAAGATCTTTATCTATGTTTCAGTTGCTAGGGTAGTCAATCCTGAAATCATCCATATCCGATGGATATTTTGATTTCAGAACTACTATTATTTTCCGTTACCACTTTTATGAGCACTTACCACTTTGACTTAGTATTGGAGATCCCTAAAGGTTTGGGATTCAGGTCTAACACCACATGCAGGAAGAGCACTTGTAGTTCGACCTGATTGAAAGGCAATAACGCAGTACTTTTAACTTTAAGAAGCGTATACAGTAAAGCTCTGGTATAGTTAATCCAGATGAGGACTCGATCCATCAGTCGTTCAATTTTCAATGAACCTATACAAACATATAGGGCAAACATTGGTTTCATTAATCATTTTAAACTGATCGACGAGTTGTAAATGTTCTCAAAAGGCTGCTAGTTCGGCGACTTGAAATGCGAATGTTTTAAGTTTTTAAATTGGTTATTTGATTTTAAATCTGGATTGATCCTTAAAGGTGATGGTATTCGTATGTGCGATGGTGGACCAACTATTGTCAATTAATGGCATCCATCAGTTTCCTTGGAAAGGTCTAGGCGCAGCTGAACTTCCTTGAGGTAGAAGTGTTATTTTGGTGAATTTGTCTTGGTATTTGAAGGCAACCCCATTGTTTAATACAAATAAGTCATATTTTGCCTCTGCTTCAATCGCTAGCATTTCTAAGCCTCTGTGTTGAAAACACAGAATTATTCCGGCTCCAACATTCTTCTAACTCCTTGCTAAGTAGGTCTAGAGCCCACTCATGATATACTTCACTTTACTGGTCTTATTATTCCAGGGACGATTACTGAATTTGAAGCAATGCTCCCCATAACTCACACATAGTACCACAGGTCATAGCATGTGAATGCATAATACAGTTGCAATTGTAGTATTGGTTTGGGTATTAACCAACTTGGGAGCCAAACAAACATTGAGTTACCAACTGGTTTATTGTAGAGTATAGAGCCAAATTAGGTTTTTACATTCATAGACTGTACATGACCATTCAAAATATGGATTCGCAGATTATGTTGCTGTAGCATTTCACTTTTTTCATTTCATTTCCGAAAGTCCGCTGCCGTAACACAACTTTCCACAACTCTCGCCGAGCTCCACCGACCCAGTTGTCATTTCTCTTTCTAATTTTACGTCTATTGTAAGTAGGTGTGCTTCAATACGAATATGCCACCACTTTGCATTGTATCTGTCATTTAAATGCTTCAGCGAATAAAACACAACCTTTCAACACTAGCCCCAGTGTACACGGGGATACTCGGAACACACCGCAACAGTGTTTGCGACAATTGTCATCAAAAGTTTATCGCGTCGCGCACACAAAAAAAAAGAACATACCCAGCAACAGAGCCAGATCCATTCACCAGGACCTCGCGCGTCGTCGTCGTTGTCGTATCTCCATACCGTATCCCATTCGTATATAATGTTTAATTCACATCTGACTTTTCACATTATTATTTATAGAAGTGCGACTTATCTATGACACATTTTGTAATTCCATCGCGAGCGTTAGCGCTGACATGAGAGGACACTGCCACCATACTCTCCCCTGGTCCGTACTATGCGGTTTGTAGTGCGACGTGCGGATACCACTCTTTTTCACTGGCACTGTATTGGCACTGGCGAAAAGACAAAAGCTCCAACGACATCGACATCTACGACAACGACAACGACGTCGACAACCCCAACGACGGCGACGACGACAACGACGACGACGGACCACGTGAGACGTAAAGTGAATACCAAATGTGTGCACCTTACTGCAACTACAACACTACCCTCCTCCTGCCGGCCATGCTCTCGATTTTGAATAATGGTCCGCGAACGAATATAAAAACATTCTGTGCAGTTGGCCAATTTAATTGACACTATGACGACGGACGGGGCGCGATCCACCAGCGAGTATATCCACCAAGCACAGCCATCCAGACCACCACCCACATTCAATCTGTGGGTCGCGCATATTGCTGCCGTCCAACTGCTGCTGCTGCTGCTGCCACTCGGAGATCACCGGAGAACTGTCAGATGGACGGACAATTCTAGGGCAGGGGTTCCGAACGGGGACTCCATGCAGGACTTGAATGGAGCGAATGTCAATCGGTATTCTGTGGGATAATAGTGTCATACTTCCAGTTGCATTTTTTTTTCTTTACTCTCGCATTGTATGTATCTGTTGCACTTGCTTCAGAATTTATGAATGCGATTTTCTATGGTAGATACAACACCTAACCTTAGCTTCCACCATACGACACCACAACACCATCGGCTACAGTTGCACTGCAGGAAGACGGCGGAAAAAAAACCAAGCAAATCTCCAACTGAAGTGAGTGGTAGGAAAAATAAAAAAAAAAAAAGAATGACTACAGGCAATAGATACAAAAGTATCTCAAACTTGTATTTACTCAGAGGTTGGCGAGTACTGGTAGCTGCCACATGATTTTTAACTACCTGTCGATTGGGTAGCTGTGATTGCAGCAACGGGCACCATACGGATACATGTATCCCCGCAGCTGACTTCTGAATTGGCTTCAAAGGAGGGGGGCCAGAATGGGCGACGTCATTTGTTGCACAAACCGTTTGCACGCTGTACCTGTGGTAGCAGTTTCAGTTTCAGTGCGTATATGTTGCAATTGTTCGCTCGTTCAAATCGGCATGTGTCATGCAAATTAAACGCACATGTCAAGAGCAGTTTAGGAGCGATTTTCCTTATTTTTTTTTTGTGTTTTACTCCCTGGAGCTCCTGGAGAAAAAGTGCGTTGGGATAGTATTACTTACATACTACCTCTGTGGGGGCATAGGGAAACTATTTAGTTGTTGAATACAACCGCAAAACGTGAGCTATATTCATTTTGACACATGACATCGGTAGGTGGTGTGAGAACGCATGCAGGTTGTTAACAAGCTTCGCATGTGTTTTTTGCACGCACCATTTCAACTTTTCTTTTTTTCTGAAATTCGAGAGGGGTGTAGTTGTTTTTTTTTTCTTTAAATCTTTGGACGCGTTCAATGGGGTTATATTTATAAAATTGTTATAGGCGTGGTAAGGACACAATTTAGCAGATGCTGACAGAAGTTCACGAACTGCACCTACTTTCAAAGGAATCTGTAATGTATCATTCAAGCCTTAAGCCATGGTCTGGTAAGTAATTGCCCTAACTAGAACTTTGTTGGTTTCAGCTTTACATATAACTTCTCTAGATGAGTGTCGCTCCTGTTCTTAGCCCTGCTAAGTAGTTTCGGTTGTTAGACAACATTCTACAATTATCATAGTATCTTAGCTCTGAAACATAAGGTCAACAATATGGGACCTAGAATTGAGCCCTGTGGAACCCCTTCCATGATATTTCTTCAAAAGCTTTATCATGTTAAATACGCAGCGACTACGGCGATTGGTGGGAAGGTAGTTTGCAGTGGTAGGTCGGATTAACAGTTACATTTGGACCAGTAAAATCCACATGCATTTAAAATTCTCATAACAGTACCCTTGGAACCACCAGGAATATAACATAAAACGTCAGTATTGATGTCAGGGCACAGAGTCAAGCCGATATATTCTTCATCAGTTTAAATCGCTCAGCCGATCTTGTTGTCCGTACACTTCTCTGGATTTTTACAGTGCCACAGTACCCAATTAAGATGAATCTTGAATTGGTTCAGTCATTTCGTTTAGAGACAGGCGACAAAACCTCCTTGATCGCCATAACCTTCGCATGAAAGCTGGTACAATGATTCCAAATCGTTTTATGATACTTCCTCCTACTCCTAAAACATGTACTCTTCCCAAACAACATTTAAGAGTAGATGTGGATCAAAGTTCTCATCGAACAGAAGTTGAGGAAATATGTATTGGGAAAGTAATTCAAGATTGTTTAAGAGCGTCCTGTACTTAGACTAGACCACTGAGATGTAGAGCTCAAACGAGCAGCTGCACAAGCTCCCACTTGTTTGCTATAAATATCCAAAGGTCAAAAGTGTATCAAGTGAAAATTTACTTGCACAGAGCGTTGGAAAACGTTTTACGGAACTAAGATAAGGCGTTTAGTCATTCCTCACATACATACTTCTGCAGGATCTTAGCGTGAAAGGCTAAGTTCAGCCTTCAGCTCTCCCATTTCCTCTCGCTTGGTGCTATCAATTTTTGTTTGAAAAGGTCTTGAGGGAGTAGGTTGAGGATGTTTAGTCCCACCGTTGGAGTTGTTCTCATTGCACTTGTAGTACCAATGCACACTAGTCTTTGTACATTAGGGATGGCTTTCAAATTGTTGGCCTTGCTGGCGGGTTGCCACCATACAAGGTTTCAATATGATTAAGTCAAAGTACATATGAAGTGTTACAGACGTACCGTGACATACATATATTTAAGTCACATTGAGTCGATCTAAGAAAGATTGTGGACCAACAAAATGTTCCTCTAAGGTTTTTCACCAAGTGAACGATGTTATGTTTGGGTCTGTTACTAGACAAAACCCAAAGAATCAATGGTTATTATGCATACTTTGAGTTTCACCATATTTAAACTCATTTTTATTAATTTTAAATAATAATTTTTTTTGTTTCAGGTTTTTTCGCGGCGGGTCGGTTAGAAACGCTATGGTCTTCCCAAATGGTCATATGATAGTTTGTCGTGGAAAATGTCCTTTCCGATAAAAAAAAGACTAACGTTTCGATTGGTTTTTAGTCAGATGTGTTTTCTTGAAATGGTTAATATGTGGACATTGTGTGTATGTGCTCAAAATGTATCTTATATAAAGTGGCATCCTTCAAAAGTATTTTTTGCTTGCTTTTGTATTATATGCTGTGCTAAGGGCGTATTAAATTTGATACACAGTTTGTTAACTAGAGAAATAATGGAGATATTTGTTCGTAGCACTGTCAGTATTATTGAGCTATGTCAGTCCGTTCTTCTGTCTGTTTGTTGTTTAAATTTTAAATTTCAAGCCAAGCGTTTTTAGACAAAAATATGGTACAAGTGGTATCACTGCCACGCCCACTTTTTCAAAACTATACCTTTATTTAAAAAAATCAGTATTCCAATTATCTACAATTCTTTAATACATTATATGTACATAAGCCCAAGCCCACTTGAAAATGTATTTATTGCAATGCCCGTTTTATTAAGGCTGCATAAGTATACGACCCATTCTAAATGAATTGTACTTTTTTTTTTTTTTGTTTTTCAATAAATATGGTTCCTCTAGTTGTATATTTAGTAAGTATTCCTAATTCGTATTCGCAATTCCTCCAAAAAAGAAGGATGCCACTATTATTTATGTCAAAAAAATAAAAGTGCGATGGTTGTTAAGTGTTCGCGTGTGTTTCTATGGATATTAATTTTTATTTAACGAATATCATCAGAAAATGCTGAGATCGCTGAGAACGACGAGACCGCTGAAAGGATGGAAAAAGAGGTTTTATGACAGAGGACCGTTTATTGGAAGGTGAGTGAATACAAATGTTTAATATAAAAAAATAATAATTCTTACTTTGTGTCGAACTAAAAAAAACTAAAACTTACAAACGTTAAACGTTAATGATCTTTTGAGTGTCCTATTTTTACTGACTCAACAGGCAGAATGAAACTAATGCCTTTCTCAATAGGTATCCGTTAGCATCTGGATGTTTAACTACTCACTAGTCCTAGTGCGGCACGTTCTTCAACTTTGCATTCGGTGCAAATCTCTTATATGTCGAATTGGTCGAGATAGTACGTATTCCACACATTACCCAGGTTAGTCGGATTCCCCTTCGCAGACAACCCGCAGGCATCCAGTCGGTACTTTCAAAATCTGCGACCCAAGCTAGAGTGGCCTTGTCTTGGGCTTTCGCGAAAATTGTCAGCATAAGTGTTGCCTGAAAATTATGGAAAATTGCATGTAGATGCGAGGTCCCTTCATCAATAGCTAGGTATCTCGAACGTCTCCTTGTAAGTTTGGCTTTTCAAATACTTACTGCTGACAACCTGGGACTATTTTGAATTAATTTATCCTTTCGGAAACATATTGGTGTAGTTCCATTCGTCAGGGTCACCTGAAGCAAACTTGAACTTTCTAGAGAAGCGTTAGAGTTGGTTGAGCTTGTAGTTTATGTGGATGTTGTTGGGTACATTGTTAATGCCCCAATGCTAACCAGTTTCGAAAATTGCGGACTTGGGTCTAAAAATGGTATAACTTCATTGTATTCCAGGAGTATGTACTTTGAAAATTAGAAAGAGTAGTGTAGCAAGAGCACTCTTTTACCTCTCGTTATCATTTAAAATTTGACTTTATCTTTCAGAACTGCAGGAGTTACGTCTTTGATGACATACGGATTTCATAGCCCTATGCAATGATATAAGCGTTTTGTTCCCAGTAACTGTTGGATATATCGGACAAGTACCACTTTTGTTCTTGGTTCTGTACATCCAAATGGGTTAGCTTTTCGAGAACGGTCCTCGACGTAATGTGTAAAGAGTTTGTGCAACATTTCAATCATTTGTAGTTTGGGAAGAAAAAAACAGAGTCGCTAGAGTATTGTAAATACTTTATTTGATTCTGACTTATGCTGTGTAGTTTCGTACCTGGCTGACCATACACCATACACACATACATTCCTTTCGATTGTTGTATTGTCTGTGGAACATACCCTGCCTGTAACTACTGCTACTTCATCCAAACTATAGCTTTGTTCTCAAACATAATACATAGAGGACTCACTTTTTGAAAACAGGTCATACCAGATTATCCCTGAGTGTCGGTTACTGATTCACGAGGGAATCACTTTCGTTTTAGAAGCTGGGAAGGTGCCTTAGCTTTTGACTAGAGAGACAGCTATTTTTCGGACCACGTTTCTAATTCAGGTGCTGCAGGCTGTTTTTAATGGTTATCCTCGACGACTATTAGCTCAAATGCAGTTCTGAGCATGTGACACGTTGCAATTGGGTAAACGGAGAACTTGTCTCCCGATTAAAAGCTTTTAAGCAATCGTATTCATAGTTTCGCTACATTGCAACCACCAGTCCAAGGACAACCAACAAGTGCAAAACTCCTAGCTGGCCTTTCAAACGACCACCATGTTGCAAAATGCAATACTTTTCTTGCGTTTAACTTGTCAATTATGTCAGTCTCTGTCAATTGGACCCAATTGCAACTGAATAGATACTTAGAACTGCAGCACAAGTGTCTCAGATCGCACACACCAAACGTCATTCAGACTCCGACAGACGGCAAGAAAAACAAAAACAAAAAAAAAAAATAAAACAAAAATTCAAATCGCCGTTAATTTATTGCATTTTCATCAACGTTTCCAGGGTATGCCCGTGTGTCTGTAACCGTAGGTATATCAGCCAACTTAACCGTGACACATTGACACAGGTGCCATAATTGTAACACATTTGACAGTTGACAATTGACATTCAAGTCAGTGCTCGAGCGACGCAGAAGAAACTGGAAAATTACTTTAATTACATTTTTTGATTGGTGTGCATTCAAGTGTCTCCGATTCGTAGATCCGATTCGACTTTCTGCATCTTGTGCAACGGAGCTTGTTTGTTTTTTTTCTCTTTTCTCATTTTAAATAGAAATAAGAAAAATCTGCATAGATTTCAATTGATATGCCTTCCGGCGGAAAAGTATCTAAGCTCCTGATTGTGCGATTGTGTCTTTGTTTAGCTGCAATGGCTGTGTTGCACCACCAGTCAGCAACAAACACACGCACACATTGTATGGAGCGGGCTCTTATTAGCCACTGAGAATGTTTTGGCCGATAGCATAATTCGCCTTTGTTGTTGGCCAACAGGTGTAGCCAGTTACAACAGTGGTTAGTGCTAATTTTTTGTGTGTTTACGGATTGGCACCCGGTTTTTTAGTCAAAGTTGTTGGTCACCTAAAGGTGTAAGACGTTTTAAACATTCCTTTAATGGTGGCATACGCAAGAAATAGAGGACTAATTGGTTTTGTTTGGTTTTTTTTTGCTTAAATGAGGTAAAGAATAGTGTAGTTGGTTGATTTTTTTTCTGTCAATTCTGTGAGGGTGCTAAGTACATTGGCTGCGGCTTAGAATCAGATAATTTCCATTGCGTCTGCACATACAAGGTCTGTTTGTAACTGGTATTTACACCTATCAACTAGTTTATATGTTAAACGTCCCGACTTTTTGTTGATCTAAACTAATGGAAACAGGCAAGAACCTCATGTGGAGACTTTGTTATCTGTGGTATGTTCGAACTTCAGAATCTGCAATATATTGCCGAGTTTAGACTATGTTATATACAGTATGTGCCATGAATGCGGAAACTTGGTAAGGTAATTAGTACCAAAACCCGCCAAAATTGCAAGTGAAGTTACTTCATATCTTCCAATTTGTTCGCTGGGCAATACTCCCTGGCTATTCAAAACATTTCGTCTAAAATATGTTTATCCGATTATAAAAAGATCAGATATCAAACCATCAATTTGGGTATAGAAATATGCCAACACAAATGTACCGAATAACCGATAAATTGAAAAAGACTTTGAGGAGAAGAAATACGTTCTACCTTACATTTTTCTCAATTAAGTCTGGGCTAACACAAATATTGCAAAAATATCGGCCAACATAGTACTTATATACTCTAAGATCTTATATAATGAAGTGATCAATTAGAAGCAAGGTGAGTGCTTCAAAGTAAAACATATAAGAGCTGGCGTACATCAAGGTAGTGAATTGGGACCCATTTTGTTGCTTTTACATATAGTCGACCTACCACAAAATAAGGAAACACCTCTACCACCATATTACTGTCCTTGCTGTTAAAGATGTTGAAAAAAACCAAAAAACTCCAAAGAAAAAAAATGCTAATAAAAAAAAAAAAACCATAGTTGGGCCATCGCGATCGCTAGAGAATCCCATTAACTCAAGCCTAAATAATCTTTTCAATGCATTTGATATCCCTGTAAAACTTTACTATTTCTATCTCTGAATTGTCAAAGAAAAACTTTCCCAGGTGGTTGAGTCTACTGCAGTATCTGCTTGATACAGATAATGTGATAATCCTAGTCTCATGACGTGCTTCCTGAGAAGGAAATGGCCAGAGACAATCCCTACTGTTGTTCTTAACTGCGACCTGCAGATTATCTTCGATCTAAAATATGCCCTTCAAAGTTGGATTATTTTAGGTCAACCCAGTTGATGAACCTTTCTAGAATAATACTCATAACTTTGAGGAAGCTCTAATTCTCTTTTGGCTAGCTAGTTTCCCCTCAATATCGCAGTGGCCAGGATATTCCGACACGGGTTTTCAGTTTATTTTCAGTTGTTGAACTCCAGCTCCTTCAGCGCAGACTGAGTGCCAATGTAGATAGCAACATTCTTGTCAGATATTGATCCCATCTCTAGGAAGTTCGTAGCTTTGAGTTCAGCTAGAGCTTCTGCTTCGAATACACTACATGTGTACGGCTACTTATAGGAAGTCTTAGGTCTACTTATGGTCTATGTTCTTAGAATTGTTGTTCTCATCAATTTAGGAACTATCCATGTTTATTGCTTTTGGATATATTACTTCGTAAAAATCAGTCCGACTTTCTTTATACATATGTATATAGCTAGTGCAGGTTTTAGACCCCACTTTCGCCCGCCTTTCTCTTGCAGATGAAGAGAGCGTTATAAGCCTTGTTTCTAATCTAGCTTCTTGTTCAGTACAATGAAAAGTTATTTTCCGCCATTCGAAAGCGTCCATCCATTTTGAATTTTGAAGATCTTTTCTACTGAAGAGTACCAGATCTGTTTTGTCCTTTAAGAGTTGATTCCAAAAATTCACTTAAGGTCTTCAGGAATTATCCCTGACTTACAATTTTAACATCATTCTCATACGCATTCTCATGCCTGCTTTGTAAGCAAGGTCCGTTAGTATGCCATCCATGATTAGAACCCAGAGGAGGTGGGTAAAACGCCTCCCTGGGGTACCTCTAGTGACGGATTTTAGATTTATTGTTTCACACAAATGGAAAGGCCCTATTTATTAAATACAGTGCTCGAAGGGAAATTCTTGCTGGAGAAACTTTTTCATGACACTTGTACTCTCGGATGTTTGTCAGATGATCGGAAAAGATGATACCTTGGAATAAATTTTGTCTGGTAATCGAACCTCAAACCTCCGCGGTACTAACAGCTCATCCGTGGAACCTATTTCAAAGGGTACCATTGCATTGCCAAGAATATGAAAATATTTTCGCCATTAAGTACCATTAGAACCCAAAAGGTAGTGTGTCTAGAGTGAGGTGGCTGAGTAAATAGGCTGGCATCATGCCAATCAAAGATCATTTAAATAAAAGGACTTTGCGAGCTTATTTTTAGGAAACTCCATCAAATCTCTGACTGTAAAAAGGAATTTTCTCCTCATGGACTATGTCACTGAACCCTTCTTTCACTTTTTATCTTTTATCGCTGTTTGACGGTCCATACGGAAAACAAAAGCGCTGTATTCTATCGAAGTTACTTGATAACCAGACGGCGACTTCTCGGACTGATGTGACCACTATGGTGGTCTGACAGACGGTTGTAGTGATACAAATATCCAGTGCACTAGAGTAGACTCCAGGACCAATTTCAGACGTTGTCTTGGGTTCATCTGTGTAATTCTCAGTGAAAAGCATTAGTGATAGGAATCTTGATTTTGTATTTGACGTTAAGGTTCAGATAGGAAGCAATGTAGTCCGAATCACTAGAAATAGTATTGGAATAATTTAGTATAGTAGTATAAAACGAGCTCAGTCTTGGACGAATTGGCTGAGAGATCAACACTATCTGTTCACTTTGCGACTTTTGTTTAGAGGTATCTAATGGTAATAAGAAACTTTTCTCACAACTGTCCCAATGTCATCCCATGGGTTATAACACTAATCCTATTTTCATCCAGGATTAGGAGTACCTCATTGGTGATGATAATATGAACTAGAATCTTCTGTTGGAACAGCAGTGCAGTATGACAGCTTAGTATGCTTATGCCTCCTTCTAATAACAAAGATTGTCACAAAGGAGTGGAGCAGACATATCCTCTGTCTTGATATTGTTGAAAGTTCCTAGAATATCAACGAAGGACACCATAGTGAAATGCTTGTCCTTAACGATTCGTTCAAATATGGTCGTCAATCAGCCTTTCCAGGGTATTTAACTGAAAAAGGGATAGTCTGATCAGACAGAGTGTGGGAGGTCTAACCGTCTTTTGGTATGAATATTACTTTGACGTCCTTCAGGAACTACGATGGTGTGGACTAAACATGGCAAAACCTTGCTGTAATGTTGGTTGCAAGATACCATCGAGATATATGAATACGGAAGGAAGCCCTGCACACCTTACTGTATTGTTTTGGATCCTGGGAATAAGGTGATACTACAAACGGAATGGAATAGTTCTTTCACGGCCCCACCTCTGGCGAGTGTCTGACAATTATCCGAGAGTACAACTGTCCTGAGAAAGCTTCCCAAACAACAAATTGCCCTTCGGACACGCATAACCCGAATGGTTGTGAGAAGCTAAGTCCTGCGACCCAAATATTTTTTTTTATTTTTTTTATTCAAGTGCTGTGTTGCACAATAAAGAGTTAAGTGGGACTCTAGACAAAGTCTCTTATTGATTCGTTGTTGGACACTTTCTCAAAGCCCACAATCTCTTTATATTAGGTGCAACTCAAAACCCTTGTTAGACGCGTTTGTCCTATAAATGAAATCGTAGCCGGGCCATAGATTGTCGTTCCTTTCATAAAGACACGATCAGATAACCAACACGAACTCGCAGTAGCCGCCTTCCGGGCTTAAAGCCTGTCGCCAATAGATCGTTGTTTGATTTCGTCGTTCTTTCTACGAATGCAGTATATTTTATTTTACTGCCTCGTTTTATTGTCTAATAATCCAAATTAATATTCATTAAGTGATTATATCCTTTAAAAGGCCCAACAAGTCGTTAGAGTTCAAAATTTTGTTCAACTTTTACTCGGCGTCAAACGGAACCCAATTAATTTACTAATCTCTCCCGTCAGTGATACGATCACCTGCTGCCGGGAAATTTATTTCGATCGTCCTTTTGTTTATCGCCCAACAACGTCCCCCCCTACGAGAGAGAGAAGAGTATCACTTGGAACAATCAGACAAACGTTTTTTGAATGCCACTGATTTAGGGTTCCTCTTTGTTTCTGTCGACCTGTCGAGCTGTCGAGCTGTCGAAATTTGCATAATTTATTTGTTTTGACGTTCGATTTTATGACGAACGTTTTTATTATTTGAATAATATTTCGCATTTGGTTTGACATATTTACGAGCCGCATACGTCTTATTAGTCAAGCGAGAGGCAAACAAAAAATTCCATTAACACTAAATGACTCCTTGCTATGTACATACATATGTATGTAAATATGTAGGTATATTGGGGAACCGAAGAGTTTTAATATTTTTCTTGTTTATCATTTAATTTTATATTCTCTTAGTTTAATTTAATCAGCAGCTTAATTGGATTAGTAATAAACCAAAAAGCTGTAAAATTCTTGTCCGCTTCTTATCGAGTTTTCCCCGGGACGAACGATAACTGTAAGAACACGTTACGCGAGCGTATATTACATACCTATACACAAGTGTAGGTAGGTGTACCTTATGGGAATTAATATGTATATTTAAAATCAATTAAATTTACGATCTTTTTATAGGATGAACTATTTGCATATGATGTCTTGGAATTATATTTCGGTTTTACGATTTTCGTTTTATTTTTTTTTCTTTCAAATTTAAAATTAAAATAAAATTTATTGCTACCTTTTGGTGAGGCTAGCTCTCAAGCACGTGTATCGGGGAATTTTAGTATCTTGTATTTGAATTGATCATAATTCATTGATTATAAATAATTTTTCATTCTCGCCTTGGCGTTTGATATTTGTTGGTTTTGTTTAGCACATGTTTAGGGTGGTATGCATACATATCGCTCATTTACTTGAAGACTGTCTTAACTCAAAAAATGCCCTAAACGACATGGTAGATGAACTACAACAAATCTCGTCGAATTCGTGTCATTTGTCCTGTCAGCTTAAGAGTATGGCAAAGAAGTCGACTTCATTGCAACTGATTTTAGTAAAGCTTTAGTGTTCGCTTCAGATCCGTCTTATCGGCTCCTTTTTCAGCCACCTCTGGAGTTCCACAATGCAGTCATCTTTGACCTCTTTTCTTCATTCTGACCATAAGCGATGTGGATAGGTTTATAAACCACTTTTCTCTTTTATCTACGCGACGATGCTAAACTTTTCAAAACCATCTCTTCAACTCAGCACTACTATCTCCTTCAACAAGACCTAGACAGTTTTTCCCACTGGTTCTGCCATAATTACATACTTGGAGCTCAATATCGCTAAATGCCAATCTATTACCTTTTCATGTAAAACACATACATACATATCTCCCTCTCGCCTTTATCTCAAACCTCGGTCAGCCTATATCCATCATTCAATCTCTTCGCGACCTTGGAATACTGTACAAAAGGGAGCTAAACTTTCGTACCCATATTCCAGAGATAATTCTAGAAGCTAACTCATCACTTGGCGTTGTCTAAAGGTGGTCCAAGGAATTCTCCGATCCTTAAGTGACTAGACCCGTTTACTTCGTTCGTTCGTCTTCTACTTGAATACGTTAGTCAAGTGTGATCCCCTTATCAGGTATCTATTTCGGTAGATTTTGTCGCTTTTCACTTCCTTGTCTAAGTTGTCAATGTCTAGGAGTCCAGTAGTCAGACAGGGTACTGCCAAGTTTTTCCGTATCTGACACGACTATCACGACGGGTCTTTGCACCGTTTAGTACACCTCAGGTGCCATGGGGGATTTCAACTATGGAAAAACGATCCCGTGGAACTGGGCTGTCTCAGTATTAAACCTTTTTCGGTAATAGGCTCCACGTCTTGCCAAAAAGACACTAACACTCCTAGGAGATCTGAATAGTAAAGCCCTTTAGTACTGACTGATTCAGACCGGTCACAATCCTCCGTGTCGTAAAGAGAACAACCTCCGTTTTCAGGGGATTGACCGAAACCCAACTTCAAGTAGACTATTTATCGACCATTTATCGAGACAATCTGTAGGTATGAGCAGATAGAAAGTATGGCAATATCATCCACGTCGTGGTACTAAACCGGCCATTATGCGCTAATTCTGTTTCAGCATAGCTTTCTGACACAGTGTCGTACTAGATTCAGCGTGCATCATCAGTGGAAATCTGGGCACGTGAATCTCGACTAGTCTCCCAAGCTTTTCAGTAAAATAGAAGACTGACTACAGGGGCGTAGTCATATCTTCCAATTTTTAGTACTATATCCATTAATGTTTACCCAGTCATGTTATAGATCAGTCTTAACGATCCCTTGTTGTTTGGATATTAAGAAATCGAAGCCTATTTCGATAACCAAAGATGAATAAACATAAATATGGCAGTTGTCGTGGTTGATAAATGAACTGTGACAAATTTTGCTCCAAACTAATGGCAAGGTTGACTATTATCATCGGAGTGCATCGTAGCTGTTTCCTGGTTTAAAAAAAAATCTCCTTGAAATGTCAATATTTCCGATGGATAAAGAGTTATATACAGCAACAGTTTATAATTTGTATGTTTTTCTATAATCAGTTTCTATCAGCACTTCTTCCCCAGGGGAACGTCTATCGCTTCCGACTAGTTTTATAGAGGCAGACTCTAGTTAGGAGACTACTCTTCGTACGGTTTAAAGCACGTAGTATGGTTCAACAGTTTAAAGTAATAAGACACTTATTCCACTATGGCAAAATGCGCAAAGTGCAACATATTCAATTTCTCTCTACTGCCATAAATCCTGGATATGCGTATAACTCGCTCTACAACAAATTCCATGTCAAACATTCCACTCTTTGATAAAAAAAAAAAATCCGTACAAGCCGAACCACATAAGAGACTTATCTCTTCAACTTCATGGTAATTCCAATCGAATCACCTACATAAATGTTAATTTATTAAGATCCACAGGTAGCCAGAGCCATTCACTATTTTCCCCTTTGCCACATAATCAACCAATGACAGAATGACCAACCGGTGAAGGATCACGTTTTGTTTGATCACCTCTCGATGTCCGCCATTCGAGCACAAATACACACCCATACACACACTTACATATGTTAGCATAACTACCACCATTTCATGTTACAAAATAAAACACCTCGAACAAGTATCTGACAGGTAAACCAACGAACTGAGTAGATGCAAATGCAGCCGCTGCCGCCAGTCATGGTATCTGTACATACATGCAGGTGAATATGAGTCAATAAATCGACAACGGAGCAATCATAATGAAATTTATTTTCCGTCATAATTGCCGCGCAGCCGCGACACTGTGCCTAGGACCTGGGCTCACGTCCAAAAGATTTTAATCTTGTACCACTCGTAGATAGGTTTTTTTTTTTATTTCTCGTTGATTTGGCCGTTTTGTCTTTTCGCTTCCTGCTGCTAATTATATGGATAGTGCTGGTCGTTAGTGTGTGTGGATACATGCCTGGATGGCGGATCAGATTTCATATTTCCCTCCCGCAACTGCCAAGCGTTGGGACACACCAAATACCACGACACCGATGAATGGATGGCATTTTCATTAAGTCAATGACGGTCGATAAATTATAAAAAAAAAAAATAATAATAATCAGTTTTGAGTAAAAAAAACAGCGAAACCATCTCCGCCCCGACGAAGATAATATTTTATGTAATTATTTCCTTTCTTCTGATTTGATGTCATTTTCTTATACGTATTTATTTTTTTTTGACTTTTGTTAATGCCCCAAGTATGGTCAATAATTTCGATTGATTTATATCTGAGGTCACTGGCGATTAGTAGTTGTCGTCGTGTCGTCGCTGGCTTTGTTTTCTCCTCTTCTCTCCGGTTCGTTGGTTGTGTGTTGTCAGTTGACTAGCAGTAGTTTGTATCTAGATAGTCATCGAGATATTGAAATGTTCGTCATCATCATCAAAATCATTGAACGGCGCTGTGGTGCGCACAGTGCGGAATCGATAAACTGGGTGATAAACGCACTGTGGAGGCTTTGAGATAATCAAGGGTCTACATGTTATTTACGAAAGACTTCAACTACATAAGTTAGCCCGAGCTTGAGATTTATTTTTTGTTATTAAACGAATAACTGTCCCGTACATATGTATGTACATACCCAAACGTTTCAGTAACTTTTGATGAATTGCTTCTACAGTTTTTCAGTGATTGTACATGGAGCTGGAGTAGGGATTTACCACTAACAGATTCAAAAGTAAAAATTAAATAGAGAATCCGATTCGATAATTATAGTTTCAATACAGTTGTTGGGTCGCTTTTAATCTCTATCCCACAATCAATCTAAACCTAAGAAACTCTGTATTTCTCCACAGTTTCCTTCTAGCTTTGATTCCCCTTGTCAACACCAGGTTCTATTTAATCGAAATCTGGTTCTACTCAGTATATCTATTTCTTCTGGTAGTGCCGGACACTGGCACAATATACTTCCTTTAGGAATAGTTCACATGTCAAATGTCATTCTTCGGAAGACCCGTATTTTTTAGATGATAAACAACATTTCCATGGCCTGTAGCTGGCGCCATCCTACTACTTCACTGTTCTTCGTCGTAAGCTTAGGACTTCTCAATGAGTGGTGCAATCGGTATTTTAACAACCATTTTCGACTGCCTGCAACCTCCCACGGCTTACGAACTTCTCTGGTGTTCCGCTGAGGTCCAGTTGTGAGTTATGTGCTCTACTATTCCTTTGCCAATTGCAGTAAATGTTTCTGGACGAGAAAACTCTGAGGTTGAGCCTTGGTTTGGTACAGACTTGTTTTTCATGAGATCGAGGATTTCCCTATGACCATAGATAGTACCGGGGCAGAAGAAGTGATGTCGATGCCCCCGTTTTTTTAATAAATAAGTCCAGTGGCAGAATACTTGGGTTCACTTTCGTTCCGCATGTAGGTGTCGATCGTATTGCACGGGTGACCCCTAAACATCCCAGGATTAGGACCCTATATATTATGGTTTTCTGAGAGCTCCTTGCCACCATACTACTGACATATACCTATCTGATAATCGATCTAAATAGCATCATATACATGCTTGGAGCTTAATAGTATGTTTCAGTGCCTCAACAATATCTGCCGTTCTATCATGAATAAGTCCGACATCTATGAGTCCGAAGTCTATTGATCTCAGATGTGCTCCTTATATTCGATCGAAATTCCATCCACGACTTCCTTTTACATCGGCGTTTCAGTCTTTCTTCTTTGCCTTATACTCATCACATGATTCAGAATCATTGTTCCTCATGGTACCTTACCTCTTTATTTAGAATTTCAAATTCCCCTACACCACCAAGATACGGGATCCATTGCATCTACCAAAGTAGGTGAACACGTCTATTAGTATCCATTCTCAACAGCTGATTGTAAATGCTTCAGCTGCTACACTACATCCCAAGTGGTATTCGGGGTTTGGGTATACTTCAGGATAACCAAGATCTAGAAGATTATATGTTCCTTTATTAGTAACCTATTTTATAATGATATCTCAGGATATTGCACGTTCAGTTCTTGAATAATTTGGTCAAAACTTTGTATGTATGTAGGTTACAATCTTCAATCCTTCAGTAGGAATAAGCCGGTATCTCTTCTCTTTAAAGTTCAATGTTAATAAACAATATCGTATCAAGATTTGTAAATAGACGGCTGTGCAGATCACCTAAAACTAAGTTTAACCTGCATTTTCTTATAAAAACAAATTTTGAATCCTCACACTTGAGCGATTTTTATTTTAAATTCATTGTCCCCTTAAATGGAGTCTAGCCTCCACTGTCCACCGATAATATGGGGACGGCCTGTCATCAATCGAATGATTTGTATTTCTTAATTTATGTTTCATAAATAATCGGATAAATTTATTATATTTTTTCTGTATGTTTGAAAAATTTTATGGGAAACAGACGCCGCCAAGAAACACAAAAAAAAAAAATACGTCCAAATGAAATCGAAAAAAAGATACAAATAACCGCGGTATATTAAAATTAAATGAAACCCCCGCGTCTTAGCTGGTTTTTGTGTTGTTTTTTGTTTTGTATTTTGTTGTCACTGTTTCTTGATTTGATATTCATTAAGATTGCTATGATGGATGCTTTGGTTTTTTTAATTAATTACTTCTGGATCCTTAACTGCTTTCGAAACCAACTCCGACGAGTCATCTCTACGCTCTATACAACGCCAACGACAGCGAAATGAATTAAGATGGCCGGCGATAATTTGTGGACTTTTGTTTAACAACAACACAAGTTCGGACGGGCTACCACATATCTTATTGGCTTGAAGTTCACAGGATCTGAGAGCGAATCTTGCACCCTGTCCTTGCGATGATGATTTCATGCAGCGTGATATATTGAATGTGATCGGCTGATGATGTTTCGAGATCCTAATAAAAGTAACTCATTCGTTCCGTTCTTTTTGTTTGCTTTTTTTTGATTTGCAAATGTAAGCGAATAAGAAATCGGGTTTTGTCGTGCCTTCTGTCCCGCTTTTTGATATTATTTATGGGAATTTATTACCTTTGGCAGTTCTGTTCTGAGGGTTATAGTAATTTTTCGGATTTTTTTCTCTTTTTTGACATTTCTGACATCAATCTATTGAGGGTTTTGTTTTACATACATACTAGAAAATTTATGTGTAATATAAGTTACAAATCAAAAATATTTTTTAATAAGCCCGCAGGGTGGGGAGGGAGAAAAATTAGCATTTTTTCACTGAAAAATGGTTGATGACATTTGATATGAGACATTTTGCGTCACTGTGATTCCTATGGATTTTAATTGGTTTTTGTGTTCAGTAATTTATTCCTATATTGACAGTGTGAGATGCCGTTTATTATGAAGTAGGTAGCATGATTTGTTTTTGTTTTTTGACTACACGTGCTAATAGCTGAAACTGTCGAACGAAATTTGATAGTTATATTGTAATTGGGTGTCATTTTTTTGAACAAAAGATTATGCTTCCTGAGGAGGCGGAGTTTTATTGCTGTTCATGTAGTATAATCGTTTATAAACGAGGAGAATTTAAATAAAGCTGGGTGGGAGATTTTCGCGTCAGAAAATTATAGTGCTTTATGTCTTACAACTGGTATCACTCCCAACCTTCCGGGGCTTTAAGTCATATTTTCTCTGGTGGATGTCTGTAACAAAAGTCATCTCTGCTCAACACTTTATCTTTTTCAATATTTTTTGGGGGAAAAGTCCTGGAGTTGACCCAAGGTTTTCCCCAAGGCAGACCATCATACCAAAATGCGAGGAAAGATATAAAGTATTTTTTTAATAAGGACATACAATTTTGCACTTAAATAAAACCCAGAAGAATTGATATATCGAACTCAAATTCATTCAAGATATAGGTAGTACACATGCCATATTTAAGTATGAATTTCGATCTCGTTTATGTGACTACCAGGAGCACATTTGCAGCGATCAATATTTTGGAACCCTGTGGGCGCCGTTGCTCAGTGGTTAGTGCGTTGGACTTTGGAGCAAGAGGTTCAAGGTTCGAATCCCAGTCGGGGAACACCTAAAAAGTTTTTCACGGCCAAACCTCTCGCGAGCGTCTGACAAACGTCCGAGAGTACAACTGTGCTGAGAAAGCTTCTCAAATAACAAACTGCCCTTCGGACAACACAAACGGTTGTGAGAAGCTAGGCCCTGGGTCTCATCGACCTGTAGCGCCAAGTATTTATTTTTTTTTATTTAATATTTTGGAACCAATTTTCCATTACTTTTCCACACACATCGGCGGAAACGTTGGTAATTTCTCCTTCGATATTGTTCCTAGGCTCCTCTAATGTTGTTGAGTTTTTGACATGCCAAACCAACTACTTAACGTAACCACATGACCGAGGAGGCTATTCGACCAGACGATTTCTCGAGATTACACGATTACCGAACATCTTCTTCAATAGACCAGTTGCTTGACCAGCTGTGTAGCATATGGAGCATGTGGAATCATCTTATTGCAACCACTTATTATTAATGTTAAGTCCAGTGGGCGCCGTGGCTCAGTGGTTAGTGCGTTGGACTATGAAGCAAGGGGTTCGAGATCGAATCCCAGTCGGGGAACACCTAAAAAGTTTTTCACGGCCCCACCTCTCGCGAGCGTCTGACAAACATCTGAGAGTACAACTGTCTCGAGAAAGCTTCTCAAATAACAAATTGCCCTTCGAAAACGGCATTAAACAGTAGGCCCCTTCCATTCGTGTAAAGAATATAACACGCACAACACGAATGGTTGTGAGAAGCTAGGTCTTGGGTGGTCCCATCGACCTGTTGCGCCAAGTATTTATTTTTTTTCTTTTAAGTCCACCCAATTCTAGCCAAAAGTATTCTTTCAACATGGTACGATAGCCATCTCCATTGACCGTAATATGATGACCAATCACACCTCCGGCATGAAATCCACACCACATTTTAATAAAAGCCAAAATTGACCCTCATCGCTGAAAATGATTTTTCGATTTTCTTCAAAATTTGGCAGAGTCCAATCGGAGGAGTTTTGACGCTTCAATTGATCAAGAGGCTTCAGTTCTTGAGTTAATTGGATTTTGTAAAATTGCAGCCATGGTGAATGGTGTATTCCTGTGAATGGTGTTGAGTCGTTTGATTTTGGCTAATTTTGAACTGGAACAATTATAGCTGCGATATTATTGGTCCTTCGACCGGTATGTTGTCTAACTGGGACAGGAACATTCAATGGTGAATATATTGACTTGAATTTAGCCACTTTAGCACCAATAGCCTATCTGGTGTGTCGATTGTTACCACCGAAAATTCGAGTAGCCGCTCTGAAAGTTCTTGATATTTTCGGTACATAATGATTTTTAATAATTGCCGAACGTTCCTTTTTTCGTGACCTTCATCATGACAAAAATGTAAACCTTGGCTGACGTCCTGATATTGACAAATTATAAAAAACAATAAGCGTACGTCTGTATTTAAGTACAAAATTGTTATGTCTCTATTGGAAAACACTTTATATGCTTTTTCGGAAAGTCTTAAGCTTCTCGATGGACAGTTGCTTTGGAAGTGGTTTACTGCTGCTGACATTCGAAGCTAATATCTCGATTTACGAATCACTTTTGAAAGGATATCTACTGCAACCCTATTTTACAAATCAATGTAACAACTATCAGTAGGCTCCAGTGGCTCCTACTGGCTCATGGGTAATAACAATTGAGGATTTTAGGTCCATGCGGTACCACACTGATCTAAGTGTCACTGGGCACGCGACCTACAACAGCAACCTATTCCTACCTATCTAGCAAGATGAAGCTGTTGAACTCAAATATCTGTATGTATACCATAACAAAAAATGGTATAACTTTTGCACATACAGACTATCTGTATGTGTATATGTATGTACGTGTGCACAACCAACTTCAATGCCTCATCCATTCCGCATTTAATTAATTAACTTTACATGTCACACACAAATAACCTGTCCACTTGCTTTTTGTTCAACTACCAACAGCAATACCCAGTAAACCAATCACAAAACCCCTCGCAGAACACAAAGCGAGCAAGCATCACATCGCGATCGTTCCACTCACATACGCGCCTCTGGACGACAGCAATAAAATAAAGAATCCCTCTCAGAACATTCCGCGTATATTTCAAAAAATGGCAAAAAAAAAAAAACTCCCCGCAACACCCATAAGATACACCACCACCACACCACTCACGCCAGCATAGCCACATTCCTTGCAAACACATATTCCTATATCAATTTAATTTCCACCATAAAATATTCCTGAAACAACATATAAACTATGGCAGCCGCCGCCGCGCACCACTAAAACTAAAGAAATTCTCGGAGTAGTGTACCTAAACTCCTGAGAACCTGAGAACAGCGCAGCGCGAAAAAAATCGGTGCAAATATTTTCCAATCATTTCCACCAATCAACTGATCCTTGAAACAAAACCAAAAAGATCCATCCTCTTTGATGAAGCAAGCAAAATCAAATAAAAAGTCAAAGAAACGTTTTTCAAAACTCAACTCCCAATCTCAACATGGCCAACAGACATCACTGACGATGACTACAACGACGAAGACGACGACGACTACAACGATGCTCTGAGAACGCAAAGTGAGGATCGCGAGTCCTGATACTCATCCATCCACCAAACAGCGCGCACAAAAAAGATACAAATAAACCCGAGGAAAAAGATACGAAAAAATGATGACGGTATTTATAGCCGTGCAAATGGAACAAGTTACCTGACAGTGAATGAGGATACATGTATCTCAATAGTAGTGCCCGCGCGCCCGAACTCCCCCACCCAACGCGCCAACCAGCCATACACTGAGCAATCATCAGCGCCCCGATGGTCCCGAAACAGCAATAATCAAGTGAGATCGCGCGAGATCACCTTTAACCGAAGGTAATAAAATAATGATTGCATAAAAATTCACTGGAGTTTCAGTGTATCGCCGTCGTTGTCGTTGTCGTCAGTCTTCGTCGGTCGTATGGATTTCATACGTGTACGAGTAGTATATCTATCCAACATGGTGGAGCTGCAGCGATACCTACATTTTGCTCTGTTAAAGGCGGTGGCGGCGATCAAGAACTCCTTCCCGATCGGTGCCGCGGCCGGCGTTCGATGGTTGCTGCTGATCGGTTGGCGTTACTTTTTTTGTTGCCTCTGCTTGCTGATGTTTTATTATTATTATTACTTTTCTTTTCTTTTTTTTTTATGAAGATCAGTGAAGCCAGAAAGGGATCGAGGATGATGAACAGGCTTCTGAACGATCTTTTTGTGTGTGGATGCACCTCACGTAACATTGACGTTGGAACAGGAGTATGCTACCAATTGTTGAAGTATTTCTTCCATTTTCTTCTGAAAAAGACGGTTTTAGGGTTCAAGTCTTTACCAAAGTCACCTTCTGGCTTTTCTTGCCAGTGTCGGGTCATAGTGTAGTTTAGCAAACTATTCTATATGTTCTAGTGACTGTTCATATCAGATACTAATTGGTAAGTGAGTCAGAGATGTGTTCTGAAACACCAAACCTTTTGTTCTGTTGGCCGTGGATCGGGGCCACAAACCGAAGACTCCGAAGACGGGACATTTTTCTATCTGAATAAGTTACTTTTAGTATTTCCTTATCTTGGTACACTCTGGTATCTGTATATTCACTCTGATGGTAACTATGAGACTTTACATAGATTTCCCGATTCTATAAAAAAAATACGATTTTGATCAGTTCTTTGATATCTTTCATCACAACAGTGGAGAGGGTTTTTTGTTTTTTTTTAAATTTATGTGTCATTCAGAGAAATGAAATTTATCCGGCTTGCATTAAAGACCCCAAGGCTACCGCTATCCCTTTTCATGGTTAACTAGTAGCTTTCTCCACTAGTTTCCCCACCATAATTCGTTCAACAAGTAGAAGTAGTTAGAGTTCTCACCTTAGAAGTTGGATTTAGTTAAATGGTACTGATATGACTGCCTGGTATTCCATCCCTCCACCAGTTCGACATAACTTTGTATGATGTTCCGTTTCCAACTGATCTTGATCCTTGTTGATATCCGCACCTTTAAGGAACCAGAATTATTACAGAAAGTTCTTCGCAAAAGAAACAAAGAAACCAAATGCATAGCCGAGGTCTTATTCCTCAAAGCTAGGCTACCTTAGAACATTTACATGTAAACCTCTACTAGAAATACACCTGATTATTAAAAACCAGTAAGCTTTATGTAAATCCAAATATGGGATGGCCCAACTTAAACACTACATGTTCCACATTAATGGCTCTGGCTGACCGACGTAAAGGCTAAGATATAAGACTCCTGGCTTAGAGGTCCTAACAGTGCTAATAGCTGCCCATGAGACTGCGTTAAAGGCAATACCACAAGAAGGTGCCATCTTCCAGACAGTAATACAAGCTATTACTGCTATTGAAATAAAATCCAAGTTCGTAAAGTACTACCGTAAAGAGCTTAATGTGTTCAGGTTCTTGGAACCCAGCACAAGGTTGCCCTCTGCTGGGTTTTTGGATACGAAAATATACCAGATAATGAGAAGACCGACGAAGTGGCCAGAAGAGATTCGAAATCTACATTAGAACAGGTCGACAAGTCGGTGTTCTTTTCGCCTTGCACACTGAAGTTAGAAGGGATTAAGGTCCGTAGAGAGGCTAACAGCAGATGGTTCTCTCTAAACATTTGTGTCATCACAAGTCCTTGAGGATACAACCCACTTTTTCTGTCACTGGCCAAGTCTTATCCACCTAAGATTTAAATTTCTCGGTCGACATTTCTTCTGTGACCTTGTAGACTTATCCAACAGAGCAATCAATAACATCTTGAACTTCATGAAATCTATTGAATGCCGTGGTAGTTCATGGGAAACGTATAACGGAAACGACATCTTTTTCCTATGGGTATCACAATAAGACTGTTTTGATTTGTGTGGCGTTGTGAATACTTCCACTCGCCTAACCTACGAACTTAACCTAAATTAACCATGTCTCTTAAAAATCTTGGAAATTGTAATGAGAAATTAGATCAATGACCATATTAACCAGAATAATGTCCCAGTTCCGTGTTAATCTGGATTCAGGTCAAAACATAATTGTACAAATTATAGGTAACTGTATAATTTGAGCCAAAATTCTTTTTAATTTCTGACTATGTTAGTAATGGCAGTCAGAACAGTATCAGACATTTCTCAGTCAAAAACTGTTGTCAGATCTAACATGGGGTATACCTTACGATTAAGAGAATTCTTTGTAGAACTCTGTTTCTACCATAAGAGGTAGTTCTTAGTAATTCTGACTCAGTTGACAATTCTGACTCAGGCATTCACTTCAGCATTATGCTATGAGTATGGTGTCGTAAGGATGAGATTATTACCGCGATCAGAGCACTGAAAACTAATAAGGCGGTAGGACTTGACGGCATTCCCGCGGAGCTTTTACGAGCTGCGCCTACTGCATCGGCAGAGCTATTGTTCCCACTTGTCGGGAGAACATGGGAAGCCGAGAGCTTTCGAGGTGAGTGGAAGAAGGAATGATCGTCAAGCTCCTGGAGCGAATCAAACTACACCTTGAAGACACACTCGACGCCGAACAAGTAGGTTTCCGCTCTGGATCCTCCTGTGTCGACCACATCAACACCCTGCGGATCATTATCGAGCAATGTGTTGAATATCGATCGCCACTTCACCTGCTGTTCATCGATTTTGAAAAGGCGTTTGATAGTGTCAATCGGGAATTTATTTGGCGTGCCTTGCGCAGGAGAGGCATTCCTGATAAATTAATAGCAATTATCAAGGCTACATATGATGGGTCCACATGTCACGTATTGCACAGAGGACGGCTGTCAGAGGAATTCGAAGTCCAAAGTGGAATTCGGCATGGCTGCATACTTTCACCAATACTATTTTTATTGGTGATTAGCGACGTGCTAAATGCGGCCTTATCAACAGGTGAACTCAAACACCTCGACTACGCCGACGACGTATGCCGCCACATAGAATTATGGACCTTCACCAAATGACAACAAACGTGGAGAGAGAGGCAGCCGTCGTTGGGCTGAAAATTGACAAAATCAAAAAAATCAAAATGATCAGCCTAGGACCGAGCTCATCAGCTTATGTATGCATTGCTGGACAAACGGTTGAGAGAGTTGAGGGTTTTCAATACCTTGGAAGTATTGTCTCAACCGATGGCGGAACCGAACTGGATGTAGCCAGTCGTTTGGGATGCTATCTACAGTTTGGCGTAGCAATGTGATTAGCTTTACCACTAAGCTACGACTGTTCCATTCCAATGTTGAATCCGTGCTGCTATATGGATGTGGTACCTGGAGGGTGACCGCTACTATCACGAGAAAGCTGCAAACGTTCGTCAATATATGCTTACGTTATATCTTTAGGATTTTCTGGCCAAACCGTATCTACACAACGAACAATTCATCAGAGAACGGGCCATGAACCTATAGGTACAACAATACGACGACGAAAGTGGCTGTGGATTGGACATACTCTCCGAAAGGGTGACGGGTCCATAGCTAACCACGCGATGCAATGGAACCCGCTTACTCAGGATGGCAGGATACGCGGCGCTCCTAGGAGTACGTGGCGCAGAACAGTTGAGAAGGAAGAGAGAACTGAAACACATTTCCAGAAACTGCACACGATGGCGCGTAGGCATTGTCGAGGCCCTAGGACCCACAAGGGGATACAGGACTTAAACATGGTGTCGGAAAATTTTACCAAATTTCAAAGTTTTCGCAAGCTGTTCACTTCAGCACCAATCAATGTAAGAAACTGGATTTTCTTTTTTAATATTCTAAAAACCCACCAACCAAACTATGTAATGTATTAGGTTAGGTGGCTATCCTTCACTTATGGTAGGATTCACTTGGATCAGAGAAAATCTTTCGTTACTTCTTGAACCATTTCGATATAAGGACAAATTTCCAAATTTCATTGATATCAGAATAGGAAGTTCCTCGAAGAAATATTCCTTTATAATCTGCTTTCTTGATGAGGATAATGGAGGCCAACTGCAGGAAATGTGAAATGGTGATTCTTCCTCTTCTTCATCCATACAGCCGTGACAGAAGTCGTTAGCCGGAATTTCAAACCTTAAGGCGTACCTGTTGGTGCAGTGGCTCAAGTGGTTAGTGCGTTGAACTACGGAATAAGGGATGCAGGTTTAATCCTTAGACAACACTTTAAATCTCTTTCACGATCCCACCTCGTCTGTCAAACATCCGAGAGTACAACTGTCATGACAAGCTTCTCAAATAACAATTATCCTTCGCGGATTTTGTGCTACTTCTGTCTAGTTCGTCTGCTTTGCAGTTTCGTCGAACGTCCGAGTGGCCAAAAACCCAGGACAGAGTAAGATTTTTTTCGATATCTATTATAATTCAGAGATGCGCGATATTGTTTTAAAAAGCTGCCTGATCGTTGGTGTAAATGACACTGCAAAAGTCTTATACTGTAAAAAAAAATGCTTCCAGCAGGAGAGAATGAAAGCAGTCCAGCTCCTACGCCCTCGTCAATTATAAACCCATCCCAATTCTGTCGGCTGGGAATATGTGCGTAATAATGAATGTTAAAGTCTGGAAATGGGGTAACGTAGTTCGTAGTTTCTATTTTGATAAACCAATGGTGGAGGATGGTAGTGTGGCCAGTCTCGCTGGGTCACGATACCAATGTCTTCCTCAGTCGCCACCCCGATTTCTATATTTATATCTATTAACAATTTTGTGGTTGAGTGGCCTTCTTGATAATGTCCTTACAGCTCCAAAACTGTATGTTCTACGTCCAAAGAACCCTCCTTACATCACGAACCCTCCCAATCACACTAGTGAGTTAATTCCGAGCATTACAGCCCAAAATAGATCGACCAACTTTAAATACCGCTCGAAATAAACGAAAAGGTCACGCGCTAAACCCCTTAAGTCGCCAAAGCATCGCCTGCGGGAAGAACAATTTCTAGATTCTGCTTCACAAATCTGTCACATACACACATCAAAGGCCAACGAATTTCCGTACTCAGCCCACTTGTGTTCTCGTACTTTATCTTCCCACTGGTTTCCCGGTTAAACCCGAAATCAAGTTCAAACCCAAAAAAAAAATATGTTCAAATGGAAATGCGTGCAAAAAACCAAGAAGAACCGAGGACTCTCACCCCTTCTCAGTATGGATTTCGACAAATACGCTTACAGCGAAAATTAACCCTCTAATCGGAACTGAAGCAACGCGGTCGTTTCCCTCTGCTTTTTCGCCTCACATCTCTGTAACCATTTTAGTGGTGTATTTGCGCGGAACAGCACTGTAAAAAACAGTGAAATTTTAAGGTCTAGGTAGGCGACCCTTCGAACCAATCATCAGATTCCAACCCACACCCCCACTATCATTTAACCCACAATGTTTTCACATCCTATCCTTTTCCATTCAAACCAAGTGAACTGAACACACAGGGTGAAGAGTTTCATTTACACACTGCGGCAAACTTCAAGTTAATCAATCTTTCTTTCAACCCTTTTCCGGTCGGCAGCGGCAGCGGCAGCGGTATCGGCAGCAACGGTGTCGAGGCAGGCAGGGCCCAGTTGTGGGTGTGAATACGTGAGTATCGCTGCTCCTAGCAGGTGGTTTGGTGCGCGTATGCGCCGATCCTGGATCGGAAAGTATTTTTTTTTCCTGTTTTTTTGTTTTCCTGTGAGTGGCGGGCATCAAGTTTCAGGGAAAAACCTTTGATCTCATCCGTTGGTGGAGTGGAAAAACACAAAAACACCGTTATTAATCGACCTATCAAAATGCGAAGGCAGAAAATTTGTCTGCAGCAAACGTTCACGCGACTTTTCATCAGCGATTCATCGGGCTCTGGGGTGTGGGTTTGGGTGGTGTACGTATACCATATACCGAAAAGGGTTGGGTAATTTTTGAACGCGATAAAGGGATGTTTTCGCCTCGGGCTGTAATTATAGTATAGACACAACGATGGCAGGGAAAGTCACTTTTATTCCATATTTCTTGACTGTGGTTGACTTATCTGGCCTAGAGGTTCTTTTGTATTTTTTTTTTTTCGTTTTTTTCCGTTGGTTTCATTGCAAAGCCAATCAATAAGTACAGGGATCAAACGATAAAATGCGAATTAGTAACGATTAAGTGGAGAGTGAGATATCCTGTCATCTGATGATGAAAGGATTCTAGAATGTAGACGTCACATTACTAGTCTTTACAGGAAGTCCTGGTCAAGGTTTTGTACCTAAATCATAGTCCGTAGCATGAAACTCTGTTTGACTTGAACTTAGCTACAGCTACAGTTTCACAGTACGTTTCTTTGATGAGTTTAACATTAAATAAACCTAGGCCAAGATCTATCCCGAACTGTAGCACCTTCGATTCTGCTTATCATGTTTCTGAGAAGTAGCTCTCCAGATTGGCTTTCCTTTTGGAAGCTAGTGTTGGGCAATCACATAGCAAGTGACGAATAGATTCTTATTCTTCTTCGTCTACGCAGTTCCTCCAGAATAGATGCACTAGCTACCATCGCCTGTTAGCTGCCTCGTTAGATTCAAATTACTGTTCAGTATGCTCAGCGGTGCATTAGCCTCAGAGAGATACTTCGTGGTACTTAGATGTGACCCTGCTCTCGGCGTCCTTTACTTTGATGAGTGATATGTATTTCGAGACTTTCAATAGACGCCTGCATTAGTAATCACATTTATTTTGGAATCATCTATATAAATAGCTACATAGCTCGTTCTAGGCCATTCTCCCACTCCTACCGGCTAGAAATTCTTGTATCGAATTTCCTTCTACAGTTTGCTAGTGAAACAATGTAGTTCATTTCGGTCCGCAGTCGATATATGCTACTATTTTAAAATTGAGGCATATGCCTATAGGGTTTAGCTAACCATAGTTCGGATTCCCTTAGAATTTGCGCCGTTTTAGCTGTTGAGGTACCACAGTTCCAGCGCTGCTGTTGCTGTTGATATCATCGATCCCGTCATCCCCAGGCAGACCGCTGTCCGTACCTACCCTAATTTCCATACTTATGGCCAGTTCACAGATATCGTAGCCTTTTGTCCTCACAGGCGATCAGCTTGACATGGCCTTAATGCCATCCACCATTCCAACATCGGAGTAGGGACCTGTATATATGTATGTATTTATAATTAGGAAAATCATGACCATTTTGACTGAAATGATTTCAAATTTTTCTCGAGCGATCTCATCGGCCTCACCGCTTTTATCAATGAGCGCCATCACTGTTTTGTTTTTAAGGACCTTTCTGTAACCTCATCTACTGTCCTCTCACTTCTTAAGCACCCCGCCCCGCCCGATGATGAATTAGATGGTACGATGATAGTTCTGATAGACTTCTTAACAATTCGACGTTGTATTTTGCCTTGTTCTAGAAATGGTTACTTATAAACATCAGTTGTTTTTGGTATAATTCCAGGGTGTCTGGGTATCCGTAGGCTGCTTTCATAATACTGTTTAAACATACCCAGGAGATCTGTTGTCAGGAGTTACAATACTCCAGTTAAGGTAACACACAGTTAAGGAACAAATCATTGTTATGGGCCCGTTGGGCGAAGTGATGAGTGGGTTGGACTATGGAGCGAGAGGGGTTCGAGGTTTGATCCTCAGACCTGTAGACGCAAATATGTATTTGGATTCTTTGTAAATCATTGTTGGTACCAGAGCTTTCTACTGATTTTTGGGTTCGTATCTCCAATAAGTTTTGATCTTGTTCTTCTTGATTTTGTAGTATTTAGTTGTTGCTTGTAGGGTCCTCAGCGTAAGTTGAAAACACAAAATGCAAACCTCACTAACAGTGTCTTGACAAGATCTGAACCTAATCGACAAAAGAGTTGTGGCTGTATCAAGATATCTGGATACACGTGTACAGATGTATATAGAAGGTGTTCACAACCATATTTCATTCGAGAAGAGTTAGCTCGTTGTCTCAAAGGTTTGGCTTAATCTTCCTTCTGACATCATGATCCATATCCACTCCAAACTCAGATCTCCTTGCTTAAAACTTTTGAATCATAAGATCCGCGGTATAATACCAGGACCCATCAACTTTTCTACGGAAATACGCATTCGGTTCGTCATTTTTGAATTCAATTTATCATCTTTCCTTTATTTTCGAACAAAAGCAAAGTTTGCATACCACCTACAGTTGGCTTTTTCGAGAGTACCTCCTCAAATTTACCCGCAGATACTATTCAAAAACAACAACAACAACAACAGAAAAAAACGAAACAATGATTAATGATGATGTTTGGGTGTAATTTCGCTGAGATTGTTTCTTACGAGAGAAAGAGAACTGCTCGAACACAACTTTTGGCCCACAAAAAAGCAGAACATCTAGTAACACCCCCTTAATGAAATATCACTCTGGCGAGCATAACTCTTCAGAGTGTTCCTCAGATATACAGACTAGGTGTATAACACACATAAGCAGCAGCGCAGCCATTCTGCGTTCTGTTCCGAGTTCTGTTTATGTGACCGAGACGAGAACCCACCAGCCCAACCAACCCCAGGCCAGGTTATACCCCATGAGAGATGATGAATCCATTCCGACGAACCAACCTCTGCCTAAAGCCAACTCCGACGAAGGAACAAACGACGAAAAAACAAAAAAAAAAAAAAAGAAGAAATGTAGACACCAACCACCAACACTGCCGACATCCAAATTCCAGGCAAAAGCAGCATCAGCATCAGCAGCACCACCACCACACAACCGAGAGATGCCAAGCGCAAGTAGGAAGAATCCATGTGATTGCCCAGCAGGGTGCATTTTCATTAAGAATGAAAAATGATGAGCAATCAATCATCCGGCTGGGAGGGGTGTTTCACATTCATATGGTTGGAACAGAACTCTGTGCCGGTGCTGGCGAGCTAGTACTGGAAAGTGTGCGAGCGATGGCTCTGTGGGATTGGCCAAAAACTGAACGGGGTTCTTCTTTTTGGTGATATCAGCTCTCACTCTGGCAGCCAGCCGTGTGGAAGCATCAGCTTGCCACATCTCTCACAGATGAGGTATGTACTTCAAAATGAGATATTCAGGTACAATCAGCAGTCAGAATCATCAGAGAAAAGAAGGAGGAGAATTAGATACTTGCCAGTGGGGTTTTTGTATTTTTTTTTGTTCGGTTTCTTTTTTTGTTTTCCTTGCTT
The DNA here is from genome assembly GCA_963583995.1 of Xylota segnis. Taxonomy (NCBI): domain Eukaryota; kingdom Metazoa; phylum Arthropoda; class Insecta; order Diptera; family Syrphidae; genus Xylota; species Xylota segnis. The sequence goes on along the minus strand of OY757237.1, from coordinate 76,825,034 downwards.
GACTTCAATTTGAATTTGATTTTGATTTTTTCGTATGTAATTTTGTGGGTGGCGTCAGATTGGACCCTTGTTGATTTGGTTTTGGAGGTATAGATGCTTTCAATGAGGTGGGTATTTGAGTTTAGTTCAGTTCATAGGTAAAATGGTTTCGATTTCAATATAATTTCGCTGAAATTCTTCATGATTTTATTTGGGAACGCATTTCAATAGCTAGAGTCGACATATCTTGTCAAAAAAGGAGTCCCAAACTGTAAGCCTCCGATCACGAAGACCCACATGACTGCCGCAGAACACTAAATTTTGTGGAATAACGATACTCTTGTCCAAATAAACTTAAGAACAACGTTGGTTCGTTCAATCCTCAATATTTTATAACTTTTCAATTTCTTATAAGTAAGCACCAAATAGCCGCTTCAAGACAAATGCACGTCTTGAAGATGTCCAAGGAAAAATAATTCAAAGTCAATTACGTATAATATGATACAAATATGAATCTCTCTGCTTTTCCACAGCTACAAGGAATCTTCAAAGTAGAAGATCAATGTAGATTCATTGCGATACTCTAGGGGATATACCTTCCCCGATAGAACTACGAGAAACCTATGGATCTTCAAGCTATCCCAACAGCTTGACTTTTAATAGAAAAGGGTATCAGTGCGTGGTGATGGCATCCTTGCAGCCTGTTTAGCAGAACAGGTTTGAAACACTGTTTTAATCGGGAAGTCTGATCGAACTGGACATTCCAAGAATTTTGGAAAAGAAACCAGTGCCAACCACTACTAGAAATGAATCGTCTGTGACTTACCTTAAACCAGAAACCCCACATAACCAACCAATTTTCAAGAATGCGAGATCACATGCTATCCGATTATGTCCACTGCTCTTGGTCTCCGGGTACGTAGCACTTGGTCATACATAATATTCCACAAGGCAGTGGTCCTTCATCTGTGTCGAGCTGTCTTATTCGTAGCAGATAGTTTGGTACTCTAATATTCCTCAGCGCTCTCATAATGAAGTTCCAATTGGACGAGATAAACCTACAGTTCTGTATTGCTTTTTTCAGATTTTATCTGAGTCCATACATGGCTTCGTGTGCAAACTACTTGTATCGCATAGGTGGGGCTCTGTTTTTTTCTGAAACCATGTTGTTGGTTGGAAAGCACGTTGTCTCCTTCGGTGTACTGGTCAAGTCTTAGGTTCCCCTGGGGCTTAAAACGTTTCGAATTAGTAACAACCGCTGTCGTTTCCATTGCAGGGGGACTTTCCTTCTCACTGGCATCTTGTATAGAGATATGCAAATACCGAAAGGGGTGATTCGGGATCCCATCTATTCCTGGCTTCTGCAGGGTAGTGACGGGTTCTATTTTTTCCGTATCCTCTGTCTGTTTTCGACATTCAGCTGTAGTAAAATGGAAACCAATGTTAGTGATTTGTAGAGTCACCTGTTTTAGGTTTAATAAATGTTTGGAGAAACGCACTTCTTTGGCTATAACTTCTGCAGATCACTAAGCAGAACATACATACGTTTTGTACGTTGTAGGGTTTCATTACGTAGAGCCTGCATAGTTCAATGATTACAGTAGCAAGGAGCACACATTATGTCTATCCAACAACTTCTAGAGTGTCTAAGAATGTCCGGAACATCCCTGTGCGCTGGAACATAGCATAAGCATAGGTCGTACCTGATACAAATTTTGTTAAGAGATCTACGGCATTCTTAACCAATTTAAGTCGAATTATTGTTGTAGAGTAATAGTGATGTCTATTGTCATCAACTCTGACGTAGCGTATGTATGTCGAAATCCCTATTGAGATTATAGTAAGTAAGTATTGCCTTTGGGTAATACTTACGCGATCAGTTGAGGGAAACTGTAAACTCCCAACTAAGGGGTGACAGTACGAATTCGATTCCCTTATGCTTTTGTTGGGTGTCCATGAGCTTCCTTGCTGGGGATAGTCCTGTTTCTGCCTAAGAATAAGAAACCTTGAAAAAAATTCAATCTCTTAGCAATGGCAATCGGATTATTTGTTAAAGAAGAATCCACGCCACACTCAACTATCAGTGGATAATTCGTGGCTAGAGTTGTATAGTATAAATAGACCATTCGCTCAGACGAGTCTTAAAAAATTCCACATATACTGCATACAAATGTGTGTAGGTACAAGTATATCCTTCTACTCCAAAATTTTAGTGTGCCTGCGAGTATCACAGCGAAATGCATTTTCATCATACTCATGACACAATACCAGTAGTACCAAGGACATTCTATAGCTTATGCAACCCTGCACAACATTCCATTCAACCCAAATCCCTTTCTCTGAATATAAAACAATATGCCCAAAGATAAATGTGTCACCTTAAGCCTCATAAATCCTTCAACTCAGCAGCACATAGCTAAAAAAAAAAATATTTAACTCCATCAACCGATACCAAAGGACCTTTTGTCTAAGAAATCCAGGGACAAAAATTTACTTCGCTTCTGTTTCGTTCGTTTCGGGACACCATTCGAAAAGTATGCGTGTCCATGTGTAATCCATTATTCCAAGGATTCATTTTTTTTTTTTTCAGTGAACAGAACCTGAAGGACATGGAGTGAAATTATAATTGTCACATCCTGCGGTTGTCCACATGCCCAAACTAGGCACCAACGAATTTCACACAAACAATGAAACTGAAAGTGAAATTTCCACCATCGACATTGATGTCCTTTGTTCATATGGTTGTCCCAAATATAAATCATCGCAAAGTGAGTGAGCGAAGAAAGAAACCTTTTTGTTATTGAAAATTCATTCCTCGTCCTGGATTATGCAAATTTTCTACGCAACGGTTCGAAAAGAAAACATGTCCTGCACTCATTTAGGATGTCAAACTGTTTGCAGACATTCACTGTGTGTTGCGAATGTAAACAATGCAACAATTTGCAAATGCATCCTGTGTTATCTTTGAACTGGACACCACTTACTTTTAAAAGTGAAATTGACTCACTGTGGGAGTAATTAGGGAATTGTCCTTTTTGAGAGTGGACGTCTCTGATATCGTTTTCATGGGAAACTCAGTTTTAAAACGAGAAAGTGGTTGTTGCTATGTAAGTGATTGATTGGAGAAAGTTTATGATGTACGGACACATATTACAGGACAGATATCCAGTTGTCTGACAATGGCGGCGAGCGTAACAACACACGTTGTCTTTGTTATAAATTTGTAAAGGCCTCGGAAACTGTTGACCTCCCTTCAAGACGTGTTATATTCAACATCCTAAATCATTATAATGGGACAGATCATGTCCCTCCAATGGAATCTTTAATTAGAATAAATCTTAAATTTACATTTTTGTTCTCCGTGTAGATATTTCAAGAATCAATTTAGAAATTTACTTACGTCACTAGGCTTCATTACCATTAATCATGGTGATTTATTTCGGATTCGATCATCCGAATACAACAAAACACTTTCTATAGCGCGAGCTCTCAATCAACGAATACGATCAATAAATCTGTATCTTCTGTGTCTGTATCTCAAATTTTAATCGCATGGCTACAAGCGATGATCTTCATGATGAGTTGAAATTACAAACATTCGATGCGTAAGTGTCAATTGATGAATTACACAGTAACACACATGGAAACAAAACAAAAAAGAGTGTGTGTGTGTGTACATCACTGTCAGCGACGAGAAAGTTGATTCGTAATTAATTACATCTGCATCCGAATAGCCGCCATCATTCAGACTGCTATCCAATCAAACATGCGCAGTAGTCAATTAGTTAAAGAGGTCAACGGTTTTATGTTCCACTGAGATGTCTTTTATTGGAATGTTTAAATAGCGAGAAAACAAAAAAAAAAAAAAAGAAAATCTGATACAGACGGATTGTAGTCTATGCGCTGCAGGTGGTATTTAGATGTCTAGTAGTTGATGCTAGAAGTAGTAGTTGGCATTGTTCTAATTTCTGCTCGCTTTCAACCGAAATTCCCTTCTATTACTGCTCACATGATCTCTGATAGCATATGGTCAAGTACGTTAATAGTAATATCGGACGAGAGTGGCCTGTTTCTTAACGATGGCTTAGTATTTTTTCAAAACGGTTCCAATAATGTTCCAGCACTCTGATCTCTCGAGAGATCTGATTGGGTTCACAGGCGGATCAAAAAGGGAATTTGGAATTGGAGCTGGTGTCTTTAGAGCCAACACCAAAGTTTCGATACCTATTGGAATGTGTTCCACTCCTTTCCAGACTTAACTCTATGCCATTAAAATCTGCAGTAGGTTAAACCTTCGTAGAGGGCGCTAGGAGTTATATCTTTTCAAATAGCCAGGCACTACAATCTCTTGCGAGACATAGCATCAAGGAATTGTAAGCAACGAAACTGAAAAGGAACTAGCGAGGGCTGGCTCAGAATCTCTATTTATACATAGGCCTTAAGCCCTACTGTGGTGTCAATGGGGTTGTTACTAGCTGACTTACTTTTCTTGCTCCGGAGTACCTTATAAATCTTAGGTCATCTGTATCACGCAGTAGTGCCTTTTTTTTTTATGGTTGCGCCAATGGATGTGGTAATCTTCTAAAGATACTAATAGCCCGGGCTACCAGCATGCACGATTCGCAGACCCGAATTACTCGATGCCAGGAATGCGCCTACGTACTAATCCACACCCAGCACACTTCTACCACTCTCCCCGACTGCCGTTAGGTACTACTTCGCGGGGCTGGTTAGCTTTATGCTCTGCTCTCTGCTTCTGCTGTTACAGCTCGACTTATTTTCTCGATTCTTCTCAGCTCGATTTGCACGTTTGTTACGAACCCAGAAATTTCCATCCAGTCATCATCTGAGCGCAACATTTGCTCTATAAGGCACTGTGGGCTTGGAAGATTGTTTCTTTAATCCACGAACCGTCTGCAATGGAATACAGCATGTTCTGTATCCTCTTCCTGGTCTGGGCAGTCCGATCAAAAAGGTGAGCTATCGTGTCCAAATCGATGTAGATACTTCCACTGATTGTCCTTAGTGCGCAGAGTCTGTAGACTGACGATAATTTCCTTCTCGTTTCCATCGTCGCTAGTGCCCTTGCCCATACTAGGGCAGCGTATACCTAATAGAACTGAGCTGACTACTCTGGATATCAAGATCCTTCTAGGATACCCAAGTCCTCCAATGCTTGGCAGTATTCGTGAAAGTGCTGTTCGCATTAGTGACGCCTTTTTACTCGAATAGTCTACGTGGACTTTAAATTGTAGCCTATTGTCGATCATTACTCCTAGGTGGATCCTTTGATCTTATATTTTGGTTTCCAACCTTTATATTCACGTATTCTACAGTTTTCCGACTGTTTATTAAGACTGCTTCTGTTTTGTGGTCCACTAAATCAAGGCCAGCGGTTACCTGCCAGTCTTTGATTCTAACCACCGCTTCGTTGGTGGCTCTCTCTATTTGGTGAATATGTTTTGCGACTGAAACAAGGGCGATGTCGTCAGCAAAACCATACATATACATATTTGAACTCCTTGTACGCAGTAGTACCATATGTACATATAATGTGTACACACACACACAAGTGTGTATTATCCGTCTGTGACTAAGACCGCAGCCTAAGCCATAACTTGAGTCTGTGAGATCACGCCCAAAGGCAAAATAGGAATTTACATTCGAACCTCAAAGTAGGAGTAACACATCTACTTCTATAAAATTTAGCTTTTTGCAAAACTTTAAACGGAAATCAAAAAAAGTTTGTTATGGTAAAATATATAGTTCAGATTGCCACGCCAATTTTTTGTGAGCCTCATGTGCAAGAAGACCAAGTCTTAAATGAGACTGTAAACTTATAGCATTAATTTTATTTCTTCGTGTCCAGGGACCCATCAGAGGGCTACCTTGAGGTGTGTTCCAAGAACCTCTCTCTCAAGCCGCCTGGCTCTCGTTGAAAAATTGATACCTTTCTGTGGTATTGCCTTCATCGCTTGGAAAACACTGCTATGGTTCGGAAGGCAGACCGATCTTGACCCTACAACTACATCCAACTTAAATCTATTTGTGAAGATAGATATGGCACGTGTGTTGGCAGGCAGGTCGTCCTTCCATTCTTGTAAATGGTCTGTTGAAATCTAGGTACGGTAAGGTGAACTCAGGAATTCACCTTTTGTTGGTAAATAATACCAGTTCGGTCTTCTGGGGATTGACCACTAGTCCACATTTCTCAGTCCTGGTGATTATGGTCCTCAGCGCATTCTCTAATAGTTCACTAAGGGTAGGTAAAAATTTACTCGTTGCCAGCAATACGATGTCATTCGCATATGCGATGGTCTTAACACCACTGTATCTGAGTTGTAACAGCATCTTATTTAGAATAATGACCGAGGCGAATTCTTCCATCTTTGTACCCTCGTGTTCTGTGATATGTCTCTCCTCAAGAATTTCAACAATCCAGTTAGTAAGTGTATCGTGGATCTTGAGATTAGATAGTGTTCTTCGAACCGCGTCCGTTTTGACATTATTAAAAGCACCTTCAATGGCCAAGAATGCCGCATTATATGCATATGTATGTCAACTATGTATTTCAAATCAGTTGGCTTATTGCAATACTACTACACTTGCCCACATACATTTATATACCTATTATTATTATAAACATGTTTCTTATTCATTAATTAGATTTTTTTCCGTTTTCTTTCAGGTAAGTCACTTCTAGAAGTCAAAGCTGTACAAATGGTAATTAGTTAATACTGCCTTAAACGAATGCATGAATATTATACAGTAAAATAAACTGGTGCAACAGATTCGATCAATTGTCTAGCTTCTCACAATCATTCTAGCTGAGAACTCGATATTTCAGATTTCAGATTTTTTATTCCCTTCTTATTCCATTGAATAGTGACTACGTTTATGTAGAGTAACCCAATAAAAGATATATCAAAGAATCGTTCCTGTACTTTTCACACTCCTAGTCAAACCATACGGCTACCGTAATCCGCAGAGAACGTCTCTTGTGAGCGTGTTTCTGCAAATTGATCAGGATCAGGAATGTTTTCTAAACTCTGCAACATTCGGCATTATTCTCTGCGATTTATCTATTATTGTAGGAGTACTGTGTCCTACATTTTGATTGAACTCTGTTAAATTATTTTCTAATAATTTTGACCCGCTATGAATTAACATATCATAAGGCAAAGTATCAGCCGTAACAGTACTGTTGTCTGGAGACTATGAATTGTATTTTTGATAAGGTTTCTGTTATGATCACTTCTTCTTCGATGGCACTATAATTGGTTGTACTATGTCTGGATGTGAGAAAGTTTCGTACTACCTGCCATCTTCTCTCCGCTTTTAATATAAGTACAGTACGCAAAGATTCTACCCTTAAGGGCCCCCAGTGGAACGGCCACCTCCTTAAAGGATGTGGTGATTAATAATCTTTCCTTAACGCAGGGAACCAGATCAGGTGCATTAGGACGAACCACCGCGGTGAATCTTAATAATCCTGTTTTCGGGCGAGGTCCAAGATTTTACTACAAGCATAGAAGACCACGCAGCCTTCTTTACCCGGTGCCCAATATTAAGTTTCCTGCGAAGTTTTGGATCAAGCACCACACCCAATTACTTGGCACCGTGGATGCGTGAAGGTCGGTATTTTGGTTTAAGTGGCAAAAATGCATGAGTTCAGTGTTGCTTGGACATCCAGTGGTCCATTTGCTAATCCTGCCCAAAACACCTTCCATAATCATCGATTACTGAAGCAAACATCTCGCCTACCAGTGGTACCACTTCATCTGCATATGCAACAACTTTGGGTCCATCTTCGTCAAGCCTGCATAGGATTTTGTTGATTGTCATAGGAGTTTTTTTTTAGCTGCGGCTATGATTGAATGATTTGAGGTTAGCCTGTGACCTTGAAGGATTTAACCCTGTTATGATTGCTAGAACTGCGTTCCAGCTCGCGGGCTCCTGTGAGTGGTTTTCCTCCAGGTTGGCACCATCAGAATGGCTGATAGCTGATTTTTGGCTTCCACCAATCTTAGCCAATACTGTTTTATGTTTCCCTATCCTAGGTTCGTCTCTACGAACAATTTTTTTGTATAGTAGTCCCGGATACCTTGTAGAACTTTCAGAAGAGCGCTTGTGTCTTGGTCCGGTCTATTCTTTTTACCTAATTTGCATTTGCAGACTATTTTTAGCCAGCATTCTATTCTTCAGAAAGAAATACCCATTTAAATGTGATGGATGGTAGAATTTTCAGGTGATTAATCAAACATCTTTCAAAAGCGAACCTGCAGACAAACTGTCATTTGTCTTACTTATGCAAAAGAGTTACCAATATAGAAATATCTTTGCAATCATCACCTCTTGCGGCATATTTGTAGTTTGATTAAATTGCTGTCACAGTAACAGACACACAGATATGCATAAAAACAAAAAAAAACGGCAATAGACCTCCTCGAAATCGCTTACAATAAATAAGGATTACCAACCAACGTGCAAAGTTCGAAAACTTGTATCCCATGAACAGAACAGCATAACTCCCAACAGCTACAACATAAAAGATTTATTTTTAACTATACTCAATCTCAAGACCCGCAGGTTCATCATCATTCGCACGTAAAAGACCCAATTAGGAGGCCATTTACAACATGCCTTTCGCGTTGTCTTTCTTCGAATCGCAGCTCGGAAATTTATTCAAACAAACTCCCAAGATATTCATCATTTTGAACCAAAACTACAATCTATCGTTTTCTTTAACAGAATGTATCTTTTCTCGTCACAGCGTGGAAAATCCACGGATTGAGCTTCTTTTTTTTTTCTCTTCTCGTTGTCATTTGTTCGCTTGTTGGACTTTTATCTCAATTCACTGGACCTATTAAGATCTATCATCGGATATACCTCAAAGATCGAAATATTCTGGTTACGGTTCGAGATGAATAATTTTGTATTTAACAATGTTTCGTTGTTGTTGCATTGTATTTGGTGGTTGATGATGAGTTCTGTTTCTTTTTTTTTTTGGGTTTTGTTGGAAATCACAATAAAATTAACATAGAAATCGATTAGGTTAGTTTGGCAATTTGTTGGTTATTAATTTGCATTTGAACCGAGCTTAGGAAGGAATTTTAAAATATTTTACAAATTAATCACGAGAAAGACTGAAAACTGTTGATCGAGTTTCGGTTTTAAATATTTTTTGTTGGAAAATTTGAATTTTTATTCGATGTGATGTGGGTATGGTTGATTTGATAAAGTTTGGGAAAAAAGTAAAAAATGATTTATATTCTAACGGTCCTCAATAATTTAGCTTTAAAGTGAAACTTTTGGGCTCCATATGATATGTGTCTCTTTAATAACTAGTCGGTAATTTCTTGAATTATGTGCCCAAGAATTTGACTATATGTATACGTTCGTAGATATCCTATTAACCTAAGAATCTGTCTCGTCATTCTAGCTTGTGATGGCAGAAGGACGCCTGCACATATAAATTTTAATACAGCGATCTAATCTACATATACATATTTTTTTTATTTTGTGCTTGATCTTCAAAGGTTATATTGAAGCCATACACAACTTTGTCCCATGAACAAATTTTAGAAATGCATCCACTATCCTTTTTCCAACATTCTACTGCCGCGTCATGATTGCATCACTGTTCGTGTTTAATAATACCTCGGATTCTTGTTGTATAGTATATAGTCAATGTTCTAATTCTTACGAAATTTTTACTGCCGCATAAGAGAAACAGACCATCCACTAAATCTATCCAAGCTGGATCCATCAAAGTATGACCTTCTAACACATGCAACAAATACTTATTTATTAGCTTTTTGAGAATTAGACTGACTAATGTGACATAAGAGTTGGAAGATCCCTTAGAACAGCGTTTCACAAAATCAAACGAAGAGTTGACTCTGCTAACAGTGATATCATGTCACAGACACAACCCCATAAAGACAAGAGGGGACAGATTTGCTAGAAATAAGATAGAATCTTGGGGGTAGTGAATGATGAATACGAGACTTGCTGACATTAAGCTCGAGCAAACCTTTTTTGTAAAGTTTTGCAGATCTGCTTGAACTGGAGGAGAGTCACCAAGGACTAAACTGTGTCTGTAGATGTTTAACGCCAATAATACACAATATGAAAATCAGAGGACCAAACTTGCAAACTTACAGCTCCGGAAGTTGTTGTAATATGAAAGACCCGAAGAGATTTTGAGTCAGCCCTAGGCAGTTTATCTGCAGATTCGTTGTTTGCAATTCTTTGGTGGCCATGAACACATCCGAGTATTACCCTGTTACGTCTGCCAAGAGAATAGTGTCCAGTGTTGGAACACCAATAGAAGACAATTGCACATAAACTAGCGAAACAGTACTCTCTGACTATGATGTCTGTGATAATGCAAGACATGTTAGTTTTAGAATTGAGTCGAGGATTTCCAGGTGGCTCACAAGGTCTAGGTGCATCTTAATAGCGCATTTAGCGGTCGTCTTTCTACTGAAGATTTGGAGGGGTGTAATCCCAACGACGGCTTATAATGCATGGTAGGTGTGGATGGCACCTGATGCGTGATAAAGGGACTCACCATCATCGTCTACGTCCAATGAATCTTTTTTCGACTTAGACCCCAAGTTTTGTCATCAAGGCGTTTACTGACCTTTTCGGCCCTAGTGGCTCGTTCGGTAGCGGACTTAATATGAGAAATCCAGCTAAGACGTTTGTCAAGTATGACGGCGATTATCGATCGACTAAAAGATTGTCAATAACTATTTGATCATAGACGGGGAGAAAGGACGCATCCTAGGGCCCAACCTTAAAGTGCAGTCACATACATTCGCACTTCTCCAGATAAGGAAGCAATAATTCGACTTTTAAGCATGACTCTAACCCATTAGTTGGTCGAATCCTCAATGCCTTGCTACTGATAATCCTTGCCATTCAATCGAAACCAGTGTTATCGCTTACGTCCTTAATGTCCCGAAACGTTTGCAAAGCTATTCTCTTGAAACGGAAAGCTACTTCTGTCTTGGACTTGGCTCTTATACAAACTGGTGCTGGTGCAAACTAATAGACAAATGTAGTCGGCCTCTAATATGAACTCAATAGGACTTTGTACTATTGTCGTTCTATTTTCAAAATTGAACAAAAATTCAACTTATGTAGCTTCGAAGTGTTCATTCCTTCATAATCTTCAGCAAAAGACCTGTGATGGGTCCGAGATCGTGTTTGAAATAATTAATTTATGTGGACAAATCAACGATTCCAGCCTTGGAAGGCCACATCGTGATCACCATTAGTGAAATTTTTTAAAATAGAAAATGTAATTTCTAGGATAACTACTATAAACTTTTAGTACTCACTTAATTTACCGCAGAGGTCTCGGTGTTGGCCTTTTGACCAATCACATGCACTTTCTCCAGACTGAGGTTTCTGTAATCCAACACAGAATCAGAGGATCGGTCTGAGATTTGCTGACTGTGGTAACTTTTGGACATTGATAGCACTCCGTGTCTGTGAGAAGAAATAATGTTAGTCTCCACTGACTTGGTCATATACCATATGCTCTGTTCAAGTGTGGTACTACTAGCACTTTCTCTTCTTATTTATCTTCTGATAAGATGACGAAAAATACTGAAAGGAACTTATTGTGCACATTATACTAGCCTATCCCTAAAACAAATGCTCTTTTCTAATTTTCATTTAGAGGATGTTTTGGTTCGTATGTTAATTGTCATCGGTCTACATTGTCGTGTTTGGTTTTCTATGAGCATTGCTACCTATTTGTCTTCCGTCACCGATGAAGCTACCATTAGGTTTTTTAAGATCGATGAGATTCTAACTTATTTTACTAGGTCATTATTCAGTTAGTTGCGATAGACTATTTTTTGGTTAATTTGGTTAACATAGAGGCATTTGAATAGCCGCAGGCATGAGCAGTTGTCGCAGCTTTCACAGGAATCACGATTTGCCACAACCACCTACGATCAGCTTCACTCCTATAGCACTTACTGAGTTATTTCGAGCTGTTTCTAATACGTCAAGCAGCATTTTGAACATTTTTCCCAATTTTATATTCAATGCGTGTTGGTTAAGTATTGGCTGTCACCATCTAGGGTGAATACCTCACAGTGGAAAGTGATGACAGGGATCCGACTCCACTGCAAAGTTTCCTTCTTCACTCTACCTTGGCTGTAGTAATGTCACTCAATGGCAAAAGGAAGCTGTCCCTTGGTTCTATGGCAATGTGATCAATTTGATTGATCGTTTCATGAGATGTTTTAGTGACATTTCCATCTGATTGCAGTAAAGTCAATCAGACTGAGTCCGTCGGAAGTGGTGTCGCGTAGGTTGTACTTACCAGTTGTTCTATCGAATATTCTTTTTTCTTATTTTAGCGTTAACACTGCCGACTTCTTCTTAACAATAAGGAGGCGCTCGTAGTAAGACAATTCGGGGGGTGTTTTCTTTGAACACTATGAGGTCTAATATGAATTGTTATAAGACTATTGCTAATCAGCACCCAGCTCATTCCATTCCATCGCATTTTCTGAATGCTGAATATGTATGTTTACGATGTACATAACCTGTTAAGAGTCTACTTTAAACGTCAAGGGAGGACCTTCAAAACCGGTGAAACTCTCGCTGCATAATCGACCCGGTTGTATTTCAAATTGAAAGGAAAGGGTTCCAAATATTGGAGAAGATAGCGAATAAGCTTGCTTCAAAAAGCCGTCCCACCCCTACCATATGGTTGGTATAGCCTGAGGAGCTATTACTTTCAAAATCCATCAAGATCTGTGGAGCTGAAAGACACCCCATCCACTTCACTGTTGTGCCTCACTCCACTTCGTAGCATATTTTACCCCCGTTCTACCTTATTTTTAATAGACTTTCTCTGTTGCGGGGTGAACTGAGATTATTTAGTACCACAGAAAAAAATGTCACCCATTTTGCACACACCATACACCATCAGAACCACCACTGTTCTCGAACCATTTTCATTAATTTCCTTCCAAAACATTAACTTATCCATCTCAATAAATTCACCGGAAAGACAGATGAAGATTTTCATTTAGCACCGCTCGACACACACACACACAGACGTAGCAACCGAAACACAACAACATCAGCGAGACAAAGACTTAAAATTGGTTCCCTTGTGCCGCAACCATATACCGTTCAATCCACAAAATTAGGCAATTAAAATATGCCAAGGGCACCACTTTGGTGGCATAATGTGTTATGAGGTGGTTGGGGGTTGGTGGTGATTGTGGAAAATATTTTCACCCGGGGAAGACGCGCATGAATCATCAAGACGACCTCGCTTTGCTTTTTTGTAAAACCCCGCAGGGGGTTTAAACACAAACACACACACACATACGGGAGAAAAAAAAAAACAAAAAACAAGACGAAAGACCAAAGAAACAGAAAAGCCCCGAGAAGAAGCAGGAGAAGAAAAAAATTCTAATCTCTTCTTCCACCCGCCAATTGCACATTTCAGCATTGTCAATAAATCGTCCATAGGACTCTCCGTGATAGCAGTTAATGTCAGACCGACGAAAATATATGGCGCGATTTTTCCAACCCCCTCTCCTGCACCGTTTGCAACCCCTTAGCCAACAACATTGTGCCCGCTCTGTCACTTGCCGTTCAACATCTTAGAAAGAAGAGATGCTGCTATGCTACTGCTGCTGCTGTTGCAAAACGATCTGCGGGGGTGAATGATGTTTATATGCGGGCGGCAGTTGGGTGGGTGTCGCACCACCCCCTTTTTTGTTTGATATCGCGCCGCAAGGAATTCGTCTTGCGTCGTCTTTTTCCTATGAATGGAGCCAATGAGTTGCACTCCAAACCCTTTTTTCTCTCTCCCTCTCTCTCGCTCCCTTTTACCCTACTCGACTACGGGGTGTAAGGGTAGAAGGAAACCCTTAAATCTTCGTCGTTAGCCGCCATTATTTCTTGTCCTTGTCTCAGGGTCCATAAAACACTTTTATAGTTCCACACGGGGTTCGAGTGTGGGGGTGTGTTGGTTGCATGCATCTCAGACTTTGTTCTGGGAAAAGGTTGTGATTTTTTTCTTCCTCCTATTTGGAATTCGTTTCTTTGGCAACACATAATTTTGCTACAGCACTCACTGCTGGTGATGGTGATGATGATGATGATGGTCGGTGATATCATGCAATGTGCATTTCTCTCTCTCTCTCTCTCTCTCTGCGTCCCTCACTTGACCCAAAAAACAAGTTTTTGTATTGCAGTGGAGGGAATACAAAAAAAAAAGTCAACCGCGCGCGCTATCTACGGCTGAAAGTCCAATTCTCGTTCTCGTCAAATGGAATTTGCATTTTGACACTGAAACGATGATGCCAATCATAAGTCGGTTTGGGCTGTCACTCAGTCTCCCAGTCGCTCAGTTGATTCCATATGATTGACATCGACACTCATCGGTTACGCGTATTTAGTGAAAAGAATGAGGGAGAATCATGGACAGCAGTTGACGGCTATAAGGTAGCGTAGGTGATTGTTGGTCGTAACGTGTAAACAAAATGTGGGAAGTAATGCAGTTAGTTTCACAACACTAATAGCCTGAAGGCGATGAATGTAAAGTGCGGAACACATAATTGGCCTTAAAACAAGTTTCATTAAAGTACTCAAAGATACTTCGAACATAGTACTATGTGACAATCTAAAATACCCAGCATAGTTTCAAGGCTGCAGCAACAGGCTTTTTTGGAGTTTTAATATTATTTGGAGAAGGGGTATGTTGCACTGAGATTTCTGACACCTGACAGGGGTACAATCCGTTATCAGAATTACTCTCGTACAAAGATTTTTTTCGGAATCAGTTTAAGGGTCATGTTTATGTCCTTCAATACTAGTTTACTTTAGAAACTAAATTATTTCCTCACCTTATAATTGGTAGTCGGCCAATATTTGACTGAACTCATTTGCGAATTGCTTAGATGATTATCTTCGTTAGAAGGCCTTTTAGGGCTGATACTAGCTTCCAATCTCTTAGGCTAGGCTGTTGACTCAAAAGTTACTTGGCTTGCCGGCCTCATGCCCACTGAACGCTACTCCTGGTTCTATGTTTTTCCTCTCTAGTTTGTTGACTCGATCATTTTATTGCCCCCTATTCCTAGATATACATATGTCCAGGTATCAAACAGATGGTCACTTTGTTTATTCTAACCAGTTCATGATGTGTTTCCAGGCTTTCGCACACAAGTTTGGACTTAATGTACTAGGAGGCAAGTGCCATGATAGAACTAGGGGTATCTGACATTATTTCTATGTCACAATGGCCGTGGTTTCAGGTCCAAATTGATTCGGACAACTCTATCTATGGCAGAGATTTCTGTCTGGAATATGATGCTTCTTCATCATCCTGTCAGTTTGACACTTTGTTGTGTGATTGCTCAGTTTGTAGATTGTGGATTTAATACTCAACCTGGTAACAAAGTAATTATGAAAGTTCCACCTTCTAATAACATTTTTTCCAGGGAAAGGCAGAAGTGGTGATTTGTTGAGTTGTGCATCGAATTGCTTCCATATAATCTTATATCTCTTTCTATTCCTTTTTTGGCTATCTTTAGAACAGTCAGTTTCAATAGCATCTCGATGGCTGAAGTGCCCTCGTGATGGGCGGATTGGTTCTTGGCACAATTGCTTCATATGTGATCATTGCTCTTAAAGTAGTAATATTTGTCGGAACCAGGCTGGACAGATAGAACACCTAGGGTTTGCTCAACTTTACATCTGTTCATTGGAGTATATAAAAGCCTATATCACGTAAAGTTATCCCTAAGCTATGAGTACCTATAGAGCAGGCTTCTATGTGGTGGATTTTCTCTTGGCGGCTATGTTTGGATAAGTCTCTGATGCACGTTCATGTGTATGTACATTTCGTGTAATGTCATTTTATTACAGGAAAAGACACGAGGTGATTGAGCTATACTAGCAGGTTCTTCAACTCTAGAACTTACAGGGGATTAAGTAGGAAGTATCTTTTCCAACCCGAGAATAGGTAATTATTACGTAAGGAAACTTCTTAAGATACTAGACAAATCCAGAACCAGACACAAGGTTGTGGATGTTTTTGTTCAAAAACTGAGTAGCATCCATGGCAATTATTTTGCAATATTGTTTCCAAACAACTACCGCTGTAGATTACCAGTTCTCTGGAAGAGCAAAGACTGCTTAGTTTATCTGTTGTTACTGGGGAGCGATTAATTAGGTCTGGTACCGCGAACTCTCAAAGAGACCAACTGTACCGGCATAAACTTTTAAGGCAGTGAGGAAGTGTGGAAGTCCAGAGGAAGTCTCTTTCTTAGGTTATTTTGTCATAGAGCAGGCCACAGCTCCCTGCTTGGAGTCCAATTTTTTGAGTTGATTGAAGTGGACTGTGTGGTGCAGTGCTTACTACAGTCTCGGACATTGCAAGCTTCAATTTCTCCTGAGCATACCTCACGTAAATATCTATAAAATTTGCTTTTTCAAAACGACATGACACATTGTTCTACTCGTATGATGACCAAAAGAGAGTTTATGTGTGGAGAATCCTGAGCCGAAGGCCTGTGTGTTCGACATAGGGGGTACAATAAAGGTTTTCGTTTATTTGTCTCAGATCTATTTTACGAACTTTCTTGGTACCACACGAAGGACAGTAACTTCTTTGACTACATATATGGTTTACCAAGCAAGTATAAATTAAATAATGTTGGACCTAGAATCGACTCTTATGGCAATCCATGAGTGAGCTCGTTGGGTTTGATTCTTGTAAGAACAATCGGTTCACGGGCTATTGGGTTGGTAACTTGAAATTGAGTCTTAGGAGTACTGCCTGTGTTGGAGTTAGGCTTTTAATTTGCTTATACCTATTTAAAACTGGTGTGTATCTTGTGCCGCTGGGATGATAGGTTCCTTGAAAATGGTCAAAAAGTTTTGCTGGTGATTGTTCATTTTGACTTCTTCCTAGAGATATCCGACTCCAATTGAAACTGCCAATACGAAAGGCCGATCTTTTGGGAAAGCCCTGCATGTGCTATCATAGTTGTATTTCATCATTTCATCTACTCTTCTCAAACAACTAACAAGTTGGGTTCATTAACAGAGTCATAGTCCGTAGATGCATCTCTCGATCAACTCATGCCAAATATTCCACGGTATACCCTATCACTCACGTATAATTACCCACAACAGCTAAACATATACTTCCATTGAAAATCATCATCTCCGTGCCTAAAAAAGATAAAAAGGGAAGCATACAGCTACCAAGTCCACTCTACCTCAATCCTCATCCATCCGTCTCCAGGTAGTATAATAATTTGATCCAAACAGCAAATCTGTCAGGATCACTTCATTTACTTGTCTCTTTGATATCAAATGACGTCGGCTTCTTCTCAGCGTTATCTCACGAAATGGACAACGGAAGGTGAAGCTTTTCTGTTTCTCCCTCGAGGATCGCAGTAATTTTTGTCCATTTAATTCCCTCTCTGGCCAATGTATGTTCCACTCGAACTGACACTAAACTCAAAATTGGATTAAGTCGAAGGAGCGACCTGAGAGCAGGATATGCTCGTTGGTGTAGCGCTTCCCGAATGCCAACTTGAGAATTTTTGCACACACGGCCGAACAAATCTTTCATCATCATCACAACAGCCGGCTCACGCTGCTGCTGCTGCTGCCGGTGGTGGTTCTGGTGGTGCTGGTTGGTGGTGGCGGTTGTTTCACTGATCACGGTGATGAGGATGCTGCCGCAGTTGATTTTGACATTGATACATTCATGACAAGTGACGGTTACTGTGCCGAAGCCGAAGCCAAAGCCGATGCCGCCACCAAATCTAAATCTTAGTCCATCAAAGTGACGTTGCCCTCGTCCGTCTCGATGGAAGGCAGTTCTGCCTTTTATCCGATTTCTGTGTGTGATTATAATCCGCACTGTCTCAGACTCGGTCAGTTGGTTCTTGGTTGTGGTGCTCCGGACTTAGGGCCCATCGTCGGTTCAGATCCTTCATTTGGTGATGCCATCAATCAGGTTTTAAGAACTTGCTCTTGCACACAACTTGGACAAGTGTCGTTTTGGCTGCAATTTGTTTGGTGAACGCGCCAAGCGCCGATCAATCAATAGCGTGCGGTTGGATTATTTAATCCCAAGGTCGTGTGGTAATTTAAAGCCACGTACTGGTTTCACTGTTCCGCTGCCGTATGGCTCCTCTTTTGGGATCAATCATTATTCGGAATTTTGCTGAAGTTGTCCGATCGATTATGAATATCGGACTTAAGACGCGACTATTCCGAACTTGCTCGTGCGTAAGTGAAGTTGAATTGAAATGAGGTGGCTGCCGCCGGCTCCAACCATTGATTGGCTGTATGATTGATGTGGTTCTTTGGGATTCACTTTGATCGTGATCTGTATCTAGGATGATGAGAATGGTGATTGATAGGGTTGCGTTTAGTCAGATTTTTGGATTGATAAATGATTGTCAGTTTTCCGTTCCGCTTGTCAAAGTTGCGAGTAATGAATTATTACCTTGACTTACACTTCCTGGTGTACTACGAATAAATTGTGGTCCACGAGCGTGCCTCAATCTGATGTGGATACGTGCGGATCCCTTGAAGCTGGACTTTTTTCGCATGAGCTCCTTAACTAGTATTCTGTTTTTACTTGCACCTATACCTATAGGGCAAGTATTGCAATCGTGAAAAAAATCGAACTCGAGATTTTAATCAAACTTGACATTACTATGATGGAGAAGTCCAAAAAAGTAGGTCCGGCAATTCCGTCTGTCTGTCAGTCTGTCAGTCTGTCAGTCTGTCAGTCTGTCAGTCTGTCAGTCTGTCAGTCTGTCAGTCTGTCAGTCTGTCAGTCTGTCAGTCTGTCAGTCTGTCAGTCTGTCAGTCTGTCAGTCTGTCAGTCTGTCAGTCTGTCAGTCTGTCAGTCTGTCAGTCTGTCTGTCTGTCTGTCTGTCTGTCTGTCTGTCTGTCAGTCTGTCTGTCTGTCTGTCTGTCTGTCTGTCTGTATATTCGACTACAGCCTAAACGGCTGGGCGGATTTACTTCAAACTTCATATATAGGGTCTGTGGGATATTCCCTAGAGGCGAAATTTGAATTTTCATTCTAACCTCAAAATTAAGGGTAGTTTACTTAAGGCCGATTTCAGTTAAAATGGATTTTCTCGAAAACGGCTCTAACGATTTCGATAAAATTTGATGTGTGGGTTAGTTCGGGTATATGCTATGAGGTGGCATACCACGTTTTTCACGAAAAATTCGAATAACGGTAATATTGAAAATCAGCTGTTTCTCGGGTATTTGTGCGGTGATTGGGCTAAAAATTATTATTTGTACGTTATAAGACAAGTGCAAAATAATGGCATACCAAATATTGGAATGCCACGCCCACTTTTATAAAACTTATTTTTTTTCAAAATTTTTACTAGAAATTGAGACAAAATTATTTAGGCAAAGTAATAGGCCTTAAACTTCTCTATAATTCACTCAAACACCCTATCTGGCCACGCCCACTTTTTAAAGGTGTTTTTTTAAAAACAAAACATTGAGTAAACTCCTACAATGTTATGACTATTATTCCATCGAAACGCGGAATGCCACGCCTACTTTACTGGGATAAGCAAGACTTGGACTTTAATCCTGATAAAATTATGCACTTATAGCATTACGGTGCAAGTACGTACGACCCAGTCGTGCACTTTATTTTTTTATCATTTAAACGTGTTTTAGAAAAACCATTTGTATACCTGTTCAGGGTGACTTCAATCTATTTGTAAAAATATCTTATACTTCAATAGGAGTCAAGCTACGATGGCTGCTTTTTAGAGGTTCTGATCCATTGCTCTTGAATTCAATTCTTCTCCTTTCTTGTCTATGTCATTAGTAAACATATCCTATGGATCCCACAGAGGTACCCGAACATAAGGAATAAAATAAAAAAAACAGATTTCTTAACGATCCCGGTGTAAGGGTCTTCGAATTTAGGTTAGAGTGGCTATCTCGACAGGAGTACTAGCACACTTCGACCAATAAAGGAATTTTGTGATGCACGTCATTGCACTGTTTGGATACCCGGAACTAATTAATGTTATAGGAGCCACTTCACCTAGGTTGTTAAAAAAAGGAGCTCCTAGATGGAGTAGTCATTTATGGCACTGAGCTGGGCAACTGGACAGGAGGTGGAGATTACTTTATTTCTCCTACCCATCCCTACAACTTCTTTAGAGTAAAAGATGCCCAGCCTTTTGGCATGCTGGCCTGTAACACAGTGTTCAATGAGAATGTGTCACCGCTTTTAAAGAACCAACTCCAGACTACGTTTTAGGTTAAGCCTAGGCCAGATCTGTCTTTAAATGTTGCAAGTAAGGAGATTTTTCCATCTACAGTTGATACCACTAGTTTGCATGTAGTGAGGGGCATACCCAAGTTCCGCCATTTCGGCAGGATCCTATCAGTCGTTGAACTGCTCAAACATTTCCAGAAGAGAGAACTTCGAGTTTAAATCGGCCTTTGAAGCAAAAAATCACGATTCTAGCTTAGCATCACATTTCAACCAAGATAAGGCTTCCTTGGTTCCCAAGATTTCCTCCTTCAAACGTTATAGTACTTTGGAAGGCGGAAAGAGGTACTGAGATTGAGCTTGTCGAAGAAAACACCGCCTTTATCACTTTATCAGTCTTGCAGACGTCCGTGTAGACGTGGACTAGACTGTCCTCACGAAAAGAAGTAGTCACAGATTCCGTATAGGGCCCTTACTGTAGACTAATTATGTGTTCGAATCAAGAATATATTACTTTAGTGTTATTATAGATGTATGTGAGTCAAAGAACAGTGAGTCCAGGTCTTAGTAAAACTCTTCGGCAAACTCCCTATTGAATTGTTTTTGATGCTAGAAGATGATGAGAATGAGTTCATATGATATACTTAATTCGTGCTTATTGACAGGGGAAATTCTTTCGTCAGTAAACGTAAAATTTGGGCCTAAAGTACGATCCTAATCATACAATCTGCTAGCTGTCATTATTGCACGTTATTTTTTTTATATACAGTATGGTAGTCCTTCCTTTAAAGTCTTTGTAAAAAAAAATTGGCTAAAATGTTCGACAAAGTGGTAAGAAGCACTCCAAATCTGGGTGTGTTATTCCATGGTGGCCATGATTTCACTGTTCTTAACCAACGCTGGCGTCGACTATACTAAAGTGGAGTCGACGATATACTCGTACGATACCCAGGCGGACTCAATTCTACGAAAGGTATGGTTGTCAAATATGTCTAAAAGAACGTCAAGAACTTAGATGAATATACAGTATTGGTACATTTATTTTATACCCCATAAGACTCTTGTTGATCAGTTAAATTGAGTACATCTGTTTATTTATTGATGCATTATTTCGACTGAAGGTTTTCGTATATTCGATTGGGTTTTGGCTGGGTTGTATGGCTATCCACTCAGGGACACACTTAGATCAAAAGAAAGTAAAATTCCCATATGACACAACAGCCGAACAACTAGTTTCGGTGTCAACCTATGAAGATGAAATATGACAACATTTTTATTTTTACTTGCACCTACAGCTATAGGGCAAGTATTGTATTCGTGCAAAATTTGGAACTCGAGATTTTAATCAAACTTGACATTACTATAATAGAGAAGTCCAAAAAAGTAGGTCCGCCAATGCCGTCTGTCTGTCTGTCTGTCTGTCTGTCAGTCTGTCAGTCTGTCAGTCTGTCAGTCTGTCAGTCTGTCTGTCTGTCTGTATAGTCGACTACAGCCTACAGCCAACGGCTGAACGGATTTACTTCAAACTTCATATATAGGGTCTGTGGGATATTCCCTAGAGGCAAAATTTGAATTTTCATTCTAACCTCAAAATTAAGGGTAGTTTACTTAAGGCCGATTTCAGTTAAAATGGATTTTCTCGATAACGGCTTTAACGATTTCGATAAAATTTGATGTGTGGGTTAGTTTGGGCATATGCTATGAGGTGGCATACCACGTTTTTCACGAAAAATTCGAATAACGGTAATATTGAAAATCAGCTGTTTCTCGGGTATTTGTTCGGCGATTGGGCTAAAAATTATTATTTATAGGTTATAAGACAAGTGCAAAATAATGGCATACCAAATTTTGCAATGCCACGCCCACTTTTATAAAACTTTTTTTTTTCAAAATTTTTACTAGAAATTGAGACAAAATTATTTAGCAAAGTAATAGGCGTTAGAATTTTCTATAATTCACTCAAACACCTTATCTGGCCACGCTCTTTTTTTATGGGCATTTTTATAAAAACAAAACATTGAGTATGGAAACGCGGAATGCCACGCCTACTTTACTGGGAAGAGCAAGACTTGGACTTTAATTCTGATAAAATTATACACTTATAGCATTACGGTGCAAGTACGTACGACCCAGTCGTGCACTTTATTTTTTTTAAATCAAATCTTATTAGGGCTTTTCTCTTACAAGGCCAGGACAGGTACACAGTAAGTGTTCTTCTACAGAAATCGTTAAAGGGAAAACCAAATTTCCGGGGTATCTGCCTTTAACTATCTCCAGTGAGTATCCCCACCATCATCTCAGATTTGTCCTATCAACAAAGTTATTTATTCTGGTTTTCTAACAAAATCTAATTCTGGCCAACTCTGCTATTCCTTCAACTGTTTTCCAATTTGATGGCTAAGGTATCTAATTGGAACTTATCGATTTAACAGGTGCCCGCTCATTCCCTTTGGAATAAGGTGGAACATTCATGTTTTTGTTAATAGATTGGATCGTATTTTTCGCGATTCCAAGGCTTTTATAGCTGCTTGACGGCCTGAGCTAATTTAATTCTAAGTCATTCTCGCCTTGTGATATTACTAGTGCATACACAGTTGTTGGCCATACATAGGTATGTTAGTCTCATAAGAGTAATGCTTTAGTGATTTCTTAACTCCTGTTTTACATAGGTCTACTTGTATCACTGTCCCTTTTAATTCTGCATTATCTCTGTTCAAGTTAATTCTTGGTGGTCTGCATTAGTAGTGAGTATCTAGTGGGCGCTGTGGCTCAATGGTTAGTGCGTTGGACTATGGAGCAAGGGGTTTGAGGTTCGAATCCCAGTTAGGGATCACCTAAAAGTTTTTCACGGCCCCACCTCTCGCGAGCGTCCGACAAACATCCGAGAGTACAACTGTACTGTACTAAGAAAGCTTCATATAACGTCAAAACGTACATACATACATATATCATCACAATCGGCATACAACAAGGATCTATACTAGGGCGCTTATTGTTAAGTGCCATTTATAGATTTACAACCTTACGATCATCGAAGATCATGTTTCGAAATGAAGAGGTCATGGTTTCATGATCGTCAGATTTCCTCTTAGATGGTAAAATAAGCATAGAGCATGATGGACCAAATCTTTGCATAAATCGCATAAATCCTCGAAAGCCTATCACCACAGATTTGGGTACAAACACTTTCTTCCTAAAATAAGGGAAGATGAGTAGCATTTCACTTGTCATTGCCTGCGGTACGATGAAGATATAAGTACGTATGTACATCTATGTACTAATTCTGAAACTTTTTTGTATTTATTTTTCTTGTAAGACTGTGCTCGTCTTAAATGTTAGGCTAGAAACTATGTCCATTGATTAATTGTCTTTAACTGGTAATATTTTCAGAGCATTTATTTTTCAGCTGAACTGTTGGGGTTCATTCAAGTAACAACGCCTAAAAGAAATTTCTTATCTACCGGGGATATGTATATCACGATTATCCTAGGACCTAGGACCATTATTCATGTAACAACGATCTATGTACATATGTACATATAAAGGATCAATAAAAAATCTGTCCACGGTTTGTTCATATACATATGTCATACTTTACCAGGAGTTTACACAAGCGTTCACTGGGACCCAAAAATTGCAGTGCAACTCTTTTACTTTCGATATATAGGATATCAATATAAGGTTCCCTCAGTTTACCCTAAGGGTTCAAACATTCTCTGCAGATTCTGTGCATATCTTATACAAAAAACAAGTACAAACATTAAGCCCAGCCATGATTAGATAACATTCATGTAAGAGATTAATTTAAATGCCAAAGGATATCAGTTTAAACTTGTATAAGATATCGAAATAATTCAATTCTTGGCAATAGTTCTATAAATTCCAAGAGGTCCACATTTTATGGTGACTGATTTATCCTTCTCATTTCCTTTAAATTTATCTAACTACTGCCGCACAGTTTCCACCTCATCAATTCCACTTGTCTTCATTCCTCATCAGAAAATCTTCTCTTTCGGCAAAACTTTTTACCCCATTAGACAGGCCACCCGCAACTCAAGTGTATCATCATCTGTAGCGCAATTTCAAATAAAATTAAAATAATGCCCATCATCTGACAACTTTGTATCTTACAGGTGCATAGCGCGCACCGCCCACACAAATGTCGTGCCCCATCAAAATGTTGTCCTCCTTTGACAACCAAAAAACCAAAAAACCGAAGAACCACTGAATCTCAATTCACCGCATAAAGTCAAAAACCCTTCAATTCACAAAAATCACCAAACCGCGAAGCATCATCATGGCCCGGCAAAATTATCGAAAATATACTTTTCTCGTTTTGTAGCTATTATTGCTACCACGCCAACCGCTCTGTGGCAACCAACCACCACCCACAGCATAAGTTCACTACGACATCCGCATTCTGTTACATACAAACAGATGACAATAAATGCGACCAAAAGATACTTTCTGGGAAAAGATAAAAAATTTATTCACTTTGGCATTAATAACAAATTGAGAATTGGTCGCAGGCAGTAGATGAGACGAAGGTCGGGGGAGCTACATATTTCAGACATCTCAGACAGACAACCGTAGTGAACTTCTGTGCGCGCATAGTGCACCAGAGGGTACTTACATAAGTGCAGTGCAATAATGTATCTGCAATCGGCGTCGTCGTCGTTGTCGTCGTCGTCGGATCTATGAGGAGAACAATTAATCTCTAATTATCCTCGAACAGCTGTCATAACCAATTATTAGAGCGGACTATTAAAAAGTAAAGAAAAACCAGGACAGAGACGACGACGACGACGACACCCAACACAGCCACTGCACGCCGATGATCACGATGTGGCGGTGATGATGATGATGATGATGATCGCGTCTGGACGACAATAACGACGATGGCCAAGATGATCATGGCAAGTGCCAGGCGACGACTGTTAGTTGCTGGCTGATGTTGCATTCATCATGTGGCAGCATAGTGCAGTTTGTGATGCTGCACGCTATTGCAAAGTACTGGTGTAGTGGACCTCGACCTCATCATAATTTCAACTGACAGGATTATGACAAGATGCGGATCGTGAGCGTGTTTTTTTTTTCTTTTGCAATTTGCAAGTTCGTCATTTACGATGGTAAACAGAGCATGGAAAGTGGCACAGTGGGGCTTGAAAGAAATGGAAGTCAGCTTACTTTAAGTGCTCATACAAGATAGCGTCCTTAATGGTACTGGTGACGGTATCAATCCCTTAAGATGATTGGTTTCGACCGTTTTGCTTTAATAAAGGATTTGGTGCTGAGTGGCATATTACCTTTCCAGTTGCACTTCATTGCACTTTTTCCTTTTTTTTTTGAGTTACTGTATGAATTTGGTTTCGAACGATATTCTATTAGTCGGTCACAAATTGAAGCCACTTTGCAGATTACAGCCAGTACACCATATGAACGTATTAATGCCATTAATCTGTACGTTTAAAAGTTTTTCCAACATTTACAGAACGAAAGAAGCTGCTTGGTGTTGATAAAGTTACCACGAAGTTTACTCGTTTCGGTGTAAAAATAACTTTACTTCTTATTATAATTCTATTCCACTTCATCTTGTTTGATTTCGTGGTTCTTGAAATTTTTTAGAAAAACACTAAAGAAAGTTAGGTTAGGTGAATTTAAAGATAATTTCTTCATGATTTACCAGAGTTTTATACATTTAGATTTAGTGCCCTCTTCGGGATAACACCATCCCTCGGCTTAGCTACGAATCTTACGTAGATGAGTTAAATAACTCAGATCAAATAAGATGTTCGACTTAATGAAGTGGTTAAGATCAATCTGACAGAATTGCAGCCCCATTACTGCAAACTGTTTACAGATGCTTTCACCACAATTACTTTCGGTAGATCCATGCTAGATTCCAACCAAGAACGGACACGGATGAGGCTTTATGAGCTTCGATTGAATGAAGAACCTGTTCCGCATCATATTCTTTGTCATTGCCCTCTGTGATCACTTCTAAAGAAGTTTGTAAAAGGTTTTTCAATAAGAACATAACAATTTCATATGTAAATTGAACACAGAATAATTGACAAATCGAGCTAAAATTTATTTCAGGTATAGTACACATGTCAAATTTAAGACCATCGGGAGGACTTTTGCAGCAATGGATTTTTTTGGAGCCCATTTTCCACCAATCTTCCACACATATCGTCCGGAATGTTGGTAATTTCGCGTTCGATATTTCTCCCAAACTCCTTAAGTTCTTGGTTGGTAGCATAAGCCCAGAGTTTAACATAACTATGAAACGAAATGCAACAGAGCAAGGTGGACTGGACTATTTCTTTAGACTACTAAATACTAAATACATAGACCAATTGTTTGACCGACTGTGTGGCATGGTGGAGCCATGTACATATCACTAATGGACTGATTAACTTGACCATCCAGTTCTGGCTGTGCTAATTGACAAAATCTTCAAGCCAAAAATGAGCTCCATCGTTAAAGATTATTTCTTTAAAGTAGTTCAAACTTTTACAGAGCCAAATCTCAGAGGCTTCGGGTCTTCAGTTCTTCAGTTATTTTGATCTTGTAAGGGTGTACCCCTAGATCACTACAATGTGGCCTGAAAGATTCACAATTCCTATGAACCGCCTGATTTGGCTAATTTTGAACTGAAGCACCTACAACTGCGATATTGTCAGTACTCTGAACAATATTTAGTCTCTCTGGCACAGGAATATTCAATAATGAATATGTTGAATCGAATGTATATCCTATAACACGCAAAGTCTGTCTGGTGGGACGATGATTACGACCGAATATTGGAGTAAGAGTTCTTAAAGTCGGCGCCACCTAAAGTAAAATAAAGTAAGTTTTTGAAGTTGTATTTACCGACCCAGAATTTCAATAGTAATCTTTAATAATTTCCAAACATTACTCGTTCGTAGGCTTCACTATGATAAAAATATAAACTTTTGCTGACGTTTTGACATTCTTAGATCATAAAAAAATTTTAAGCGTACGTTAGCATTAAAATATAAAATTGTTATGTCTTTATTGGAATACCCTTTATATTACTTATGCACCTATTGTCCGGTTGAGAGGAAGTAGATTAATTGACTTTTAGGTTCATCTCATCCTTTTTGTATACCTCACAGGGTGATTCAAAGGCTAGGCTACGTAGTAGTTCTGTGTCAACCAGAGGAGCTCCAGATTCTTCATTGCTAACACAATTCTTTTGCTATGCTGGCTGCGCTTGAAGATCCTCTTCTTTTTTGCATGTCACTGCACCAATTTTGAACTTAGTGAAACTAGCTTCATACTTTCTTTTCCTTTTCCCTTACCTCTCCTCTCCTCCACACCCTGATTACCATTCTTCCTTTAGGTTCTGGCCTGTGAAGATATGAATATATAAGCCCATCTGTGGTCAATTAGTTCTTTGGTCTTTTTTGTTGTATTGGGCCCAAAGTAAACTCGAGACGTTGCGCGAGAAGAGTGGGGTCCACCTAGGCTATGTGGCGAAAGTCTAAAGTAATTTCGGATGTGAGAATACTGAAGCGCATAAGAGAGTTAAATTTCCAAGTGGAAACCTATAAAGAAAAGAATACTATACGTTATTACTAATTTAATAGCGTTTTAAAAATTAGGAGGAGGGAGTCCAAAGACCTCCAGAAATTTGCTTCATTTGCATGAACGTTTATCGTGCAGAACTCAGCATCTGTTCTTTGCAATGTGTCGAGTGATTCGAGTACGAAATTTGCGAGTGCTTTGTATACACAGAATGCTATGTATGCTAGGTGCTAAATATTTGGCGTCTGAAGGTGAACTCTGGGGATGGCTCTGCACCGTATTTTTTTATTTTAAATCCGCTACAGTTGTTTGTTGAAATCAAGGACTCCACATCGAATCTTGATTTCTTGTAACACATACTGTGACTGTCACATAATTTGTTTGCCAATCTTCCTCCATGAAATTCGCAAAACAAAAAAACAGAAAAGAAAAACAAAAATCGACGCCTCCCCATGTGAGAATTTAGAGACGAAAATTTACTGTGCGCCCAGCATCTTACATAGAAATGCGTTTTGTCACTTAGTGTGGCAATAATATGTGCGCGCTCGGCTCAGCTCACAAATATGTTCGCTAACCAATTATGAGAAATGGGATAAATGAAAACTCTGTGTAGTACTCTGTATGGAACGTCTACGACGAGGGCGACGCCGCCGTGGCATCATCAGCATGAGCACAGAACTCTAAGCAACATCGTCAGCAGCAGCAGTACCATCATCATCATCATCATCTGCCATTGAGTCCAATAAATCTTTCGGCCATAAATCCATCCGATGTCAGAATGTATCTGAAGAATACAAATTAAAAAGTATAAAAAAAAAAAAAAAATACGCCGAGAAGGGAGCAGCAAATAAACACTTGATGGAGGCCGTGACGTTGATGGTCGCGGAGGCGGCGGTGGAGGTGGTGCTGGTGGTGTTTTGTGGATATGATGACAATATGTGGAGCGCGCGATTTGTATCTGTTTGTTGTGAGTGTTTGATTGGAGTCTGTTTTGTTGTTTCTTTGAGAATTTCTTTTTTTCGTTTCGTTTTCTTTCCTTTTTTTTGTGTGTTTTTGATTTGAAGAAAATTTATTGCCCATCAGTAATCAAGTCCATTAAATTCTCATTTTGTTTTCCTCGTCTTATTTGTGTGTGAGTGGGCTTAATCGGGGGGTGGCCGCGGACGGTGGGAGACTGTAATCATTCATTTTGTTTCAATCGGAGGGATGAGAGGGTGAGTATATATGTATTTTTTTTTGTGATAACTGGCAGGGGGTGGATTCTTTATTTGTTTATTGCCCTCAAGTTGAAAGTGACTCTTTTTTTGTGGACGAGGGATGGGGGATAAAATGCGAGTGGGAGGTGTATACAGCGCATATCAGCCGATTAGAGATACGTATACATACATATTTTATGAAAATTTTTGAGTTATGGAATTAGTAATTTTGGGTATTTAAATCACCGGATGTTGAGGCTTTGAGTGTTTTCGTTTTTCATTTTGAGATTTATCACAAAAAATCGGATTCGAAAGAGAATTGCGTTGAATAACCTTCAAAAAATGTTATTCATCGTGGACATGCTATACAGTTGCTTCGTTAAGCATAAGCCCTTCTGAGATCATGTTGGGTTCTGCCAATTATGTTGCCACTGCGAGTAATCAGTCGCGGATTTCCGAAATATTGTGTCTTAAGTTTTGGTCAATGCTTTCAAGAACTTTGGTAAATCAATTTTTTAATAGTGCTGTCACCTAGAGTTCAAATTCTTTCTTGATCAAAGGTAGACTTTTATCGATCTTGACAAACCAGGGCATCATGTCAATCTAAATGTATCATAGGAATGCCATAGCTATAGTGTACCTATAGATCTCTAGGAAAACGCCTGTGAAACGGGTGTGAAACTCCACAAATCCATTTCCACTACAGTATTCAGATCTTTCCAGATAGCCAAGCAGCTATCAAATCCTTGGAATTCTTTGTGTCACTTAGCGATGGCAGAGCAGTTTAATATTCACCTTTGGTGGGTACCGGGCCATAAGGATATTCCAAGAAATTCCAGGTTTGATGAACTAAAGACACCTTAGGTATTCCAATCGCAACATGCAAACTTAAATTAAAGTCATGTGCTCTCAAAAAAAACATATGTCAGGTGGACAGGGTGCATTATGTATATATTTACGAGAAAACAGATTTGACCTAAGCTGGATCTTGCAGGCTGCACGATAATAGGTGTGTTCTCTTGTCCTTGTCTTTTTCTATTAGATAATGTCCAAGAGGAATCTATGCTTCAGCTTCTCTGCAACTGTCCGGCTCTATCTCACTTCAGAAACCTCATTTAGGGGCCTTCTTCAATGATCTCGGTTAACTTATTAACATCCACATTAAGAGACTACTATATTCTTCAATAGAAGCTCAAATAGGTTTCATTAATATGTATGTAAGATCACATGATGCGGACCACCTGGAGTGTGATGGGCATATTATTAGCTTAGCGATAGCTGGCAACCACTTTAAACCTAAACTAACCTCTGTAACTATAGGACATGATAGTTAGACAAACAATGTGGGGCGCAGCTCAGTTCTTAGAGAATCATTTTCCAATTCCCAAAAATTACTGAACAATCCTCGGGGCAAATCTACATATGTACATATAAACCTACATTTGTACACAGAACCGTCCCATATTACTTGTATGTTGGGTATTTGGACCCTATGATATAAAGGATAACGAAACTGCCGATGTATTAACCAAAAAAGCACAGCTGCGAGTGGGAGGTATAAAACCACCAAAATACGTGGCTAAAAGAAAATTTTGTTAGAAATGGTTAGATAACTTGAACTTCTACAATTGGGGTATTTTAAAAGTTCTTCATTTCTGATGATCCGGTCGTTCCATTAAGCAATTAGACTATCTTCCGACTATATTTCAATATGTCATCTCACGCTCCTCGCAATAAGGTGACATGATCGGTAGTTTTGTCAAATTCGAGTCTGGAACCAGTATCTGATGCCCTCTTGGTTTATTTTTTTGCAACACAATGTATACGTTATTGATCTTTGCTTAAAATACCTACATATGTATGTATGTATGTCTAACTAAGTGAAATATGCGTTCACTCCATCCGGCTATGACTGCATGTAGGCGACATGGTTGACGGGACTTCTTCCATTGTATATCTTTCTTCTAAGTAGCTTTTGCTGGTACGTCTACGAAAAGTGCTTCAACTCACGCTTATCTACTTTATAAGCTGTTCTCATGAGTTCATTTTAGTAAGAATGTGTTCCGCCCTAATAGTAGATATGTATATGTATATATGGAATGTAATGTCAGTCCAGTGGCTGTCTGGCAGCCTTTACCTCTGAGGTAAAGGTGAGGGCTTTTAAACACACTTCTTATGACAATTTCGCAGACTTCTGGTGTTATTTCAGCAATTTAATTTCAAATGTTGTCCTTAAACATCAAGGTCATAGTTGATTTGTTGGTGTACAGCTTTTTCTTCAACTATCTCCATAGGAAATGGGTGGAATGGGCGACCCAAGTCCCTCCTAAGTCGTCCACTACTGGGTTGTCCTCCGGTTAACATTCGAAGACTCTACAAGTCCTAGTCGTCAGTGAGTGTCCTCCTCTAAAGACCATCAACTAAAACGGCAGAGAATGTCTTGCAACGAATTTTTGCCTATAAACGAACGACGACCATGGTTCAGTTCGATAAAGTACCACTGGGATGATCAAGGTCTTATGAGACCTTGTCAGTAGAATGATAAATTAAGTCATAAGAGTTATTCTTCGTTTTATTTCTGCAGAGGTGAAAACGTTTCATATTGCATAAAGTTGTAGTTATCCACTGTCAGATTCTGTCCAATTCGTGGATTCAGTGTGCCCCTACTTCCTAAAATTTTTTGACATCCTCTGCTTAGAAAAAATAAAAATACTTGGCGCAACAGGTCGATGGGACCCAAGGCCTAGCTTCTCACAACACCATTCGTGTTGTGCGTGTTATATTCTTTACACGAATGGAAGGGGCCTACTGTTTAATGCCGTGTACGAAGGGCAATTTGTTATTTGAGAAGCTTACTCGAGACAGTTGTACTCTCGGATGTTTGTCAGACGCTCGCGAGAGGTGGGGCCGTGAAAAACTTTTAGGTGTTCCGACTGGGATTCGATCTCGAACCCCTTGCTCCATAGTCCAACGCACTAACCACTGAGCCACGGCACCCACATCCTCTGCTTACATGTCAATAATTTCGAAGTATGCCAGTAGTTGCACAGTCATTTCAAAGACTCTGCCTTTGGTGTTGGCTTGTGAGTTTTGCTCAGTTATTTCAAAGAAGTCTCGTTAAAGCTCGTCGCCTTTCTGAAGCTCATATGTCGTTACCGATCGTCATGGCGCAGTGAGACATCTCCATCGTCATTCTCCACAGACGGGACTAATTTGGTCAGTACAGCTCCTCTCTGTGAATGCTGTCATTACCGCCTTAAAATTGATGAAAAGGTTGGTGTTTGTTGGTGTTAGTCTTCGACATCGTTATACTGTGTGGAGACAAAGTTTTCTGATATTTTCAGCACCGACTGTGACTCCATTACAAGTAGATGCACAGTTGACCTAATTTATGGCCACTGGCTGTGTTTCATTTCTAATAGGTCTCAGTCCAAGTAATTTTCATTCTGTTCTTTCATGATCTTTGCCGACGTAATAACATAGTAAATGAAAAGAGCATGCAAACGCTTTACCCACCTGGTTAACATGCAGTCGTCTTGGGCAAGAAATCCATTCAGTGGTTATCCATTTGGATCCATCCCCCATCGCTGCTAATTAAAGTCTGGTCTTGCATGTCAAACACGCATCGGACACACAATTTCAGTTCAGTTCGAAAAAAAAGCCTCAGTTTTTTTAAAGTTCGATTCAAAGTATCCCTTAAACTAGACGATGTGTGCGACATCGTTCAACGATTTCCTACTACGACAATGCGCCGGCGATGACACCGCACAATAATTCGCCTTTATAGAGTGTTTTCGGTAATAAGATCTTTTTATTATTATGAAAATGCTCGTAAAACTTTCGAATTTATTGACCAGAGGCGGCGGAATGGTTAACCGTGATTGTACGCTATAAATAGAGGGAAGAAGAGCCTCTCTGCATGTTTTGTGGGAACGACACTCAAACAGGCGGCGGCGGCGGTAAGCGTCGGCTCGTTCTGTTCGTTCTGCACACCCAAAGAAAGCCAAATGGGACTAACGATCCGACAAATTACTACACACAATAAAAAAAAACGAAAATTATATACTCAAACCGGCTAAAAATACTAGCACGACATATTAGGAGGACAGTGTCGCTCCCCCTCAGTGTCATTAGTCAAAACATAAAAATCTCTTCGCATTATTACAGCCGAAGGTTTAACGGCCCCGAATTTTATTCGATGTCACCAAATTGTCGCTCTGGTTGCTCCAGCTCCAAAGATGTGTTCCCTGTTTCTGGGTGGTTCTCTGATGACTGCTGCTCGTATATGCATACATACATATGTATCTAGATACAATAAGTAAAAATAAAGCTAAACATTTGGTTAATCAACGAGCGAATAAATTGTTTTGTGTGAGAGAGGCACGCCACTGCTACTGTTACACTCGTGCCACCGCGCGCTACACACGCATACATCATGCAGTCAAGTGTTAAAACATTAAAATTAAATAAACTATAAACAAAGTGATTTGTTAAAAAGAGATTAACACGGGGGCGCGCAAAAGTTTAATTGTCTGTAATTTAGTGGAGAACGGAGAGAGTGAGAGTGCAGAAAACTTTGAATTCTTTATGGGCCATGAATAAGTGGAGAATTTATTGCACTTTTTGGGCGATTTATTAGTGGTGTTTAATTTTTTTGCTAATAAATTATCGATTAGTATATACGAAACACGTTTTGTTGCTGTTGCTACCTGGCTTGATTTGGTTTTTGAACTGTTTCAAGGTTTAGTACGCTTAAGTGCGGAATGAAGGACTAGATTCTATTCCAATCAGATCCTTGTACTTACAAGGAGATTAAAGTAATTATCTGGCTCTGGGAGATAGATAGGTAGATTGGGGGTGACTGGATCCATAGGAGTTCAGCCTCACTCGGAGCCCAACGGAAACATTGTGTTCTCGGGTGTAGCATACATGAAAAAAGTAAAACAAGACTTAGTCTAACAGATTAGTCCATGGCGGGAGAGGCCCTCCTGAATCAGCCCGTTTAGTGATGAATTTTAGGTCGAGTATTAGCTAGTTCGCTGAGGTATACTTTTTATCTAGTTCTGTTAAGGCTTGGACATTCAAAGAGGAAGTGTGTTGCGGGTTCCGCTATTTCTGTCACAGCCTATTTTTCTAGGGTGCGCCGCCATAGGGTTGTGGCCTGTGAGGATATCAGCTGTGGCTATTGAGTAAAAGGCATTCTCTAGTGCTTTCTTATAGTGATTCCACAATTGTCTCCAAACGCAGCAAGAGAAGAATGGACTCCATCTTCCGTTGGCCATGTTATGGAAGTCCACGGTAATTTATGCTGTGAGGAGACTGATGGGTTCTACCTCGTCGGTCATATCGTTCCCTTTTAAGACCATGTGTGCCCGGAATCCAGCAGAGAGTAATACATTCATATGTACTTTGCATTGAGCTGAGTAATTCGCGCTTTTCTTTATATCTCTTTGAATATAAATGTTTTGAATGCTTTTGCTTTCAGCCAGGAAAGGTTACTGCAGGCTTCAGTGATGTCATATATGTATTTCCACTTAGAACACACTCGCGTGGGGTGGTTTCATATATCGTGGGATTGGTGGTTCTTCTGAAAAAATCCTAAGATCTGTTTTTGAAAATGGATATGCAGGCAGGGTTGATGATCTCACAATTTGGCCAGCTCTTTCTGGAGGAAAACTTGGAGTCAAGGATCAGGTTGAAGTCTATGTAAGGGGTGAGATAGTGGGCAGACATATCGACGTTTGACCAATAAATAATACGAAGAAAAGGAAGATAAGGTATGAAATTATGATCCGCAAGGGTTGCTGTTTGGTCCCCCTTTGCGGATCATCACGGTTGCTGTCGTTTCGAAGCATGTTCACGAGGTAGAATCTATGAAAAATGAAGCAAGTTCAAAACTTAAAACCTGGTTGGAGACAGTAAGTGTGGATCTAGGGGAACAGAAGACGGAATTAATTCTAACCACAAGTAGCAAGCAGTGGACTGACTATCAAATACCTAGGTGTATAAGTAGACAATAAGCTGAAATGTAAACTACTTAAGTATAAAGAAAAGGCGTTTAAGGCTGAAAATATCGTTAGGAAGGATTCCATCAATATTCTGATCGACGAGAAGAGACGAAATATAGACTAGGTAACTCCCGAGTCGAAAGAATGGAAGAGATTTTCAAGCAGATACATATGTATAGCAAAATCAATGGAATGACTCTACAACAGAAGATGATGGAAGGTGATCCATAATATCACTGATATGCTGGAAGAAGACGCAGAACCAAGGCAACTCATTGGAGATATGAAAGCTGGCACCAAATAAATGCATATGTGACCAGCGTTCAGGTCGAACTCTGGAGAATAAATCACCTAAGAATAGGAAAAAAAGGGGAGATTGGTAGAAGAATGTTGGGATAAGTGGATTAGTACGTTGGCACATGCCGTCTGGGGTTGAGTACTATCTAAACTTGCTATTCGAATCTTAAATCATAAGTATAGCTCTAGGTACACATTGAGTTTTACTCCTGTGGCCTTGGTGTGGAATACGTTATGCATTATGAAGACTTTCCTTTCCTGTTGAAGACATTCATTTCCTGTTGAAATCATTCCTTTCATGTTGAAGACATTCTTTAGCCAGCCTATAAAAAATTGTAAAGATCAAGTATCCATTGACAGCAAAGTTTCATAGTAAAGCGTGTGCCTGCGGTATGCCTCATAAGGTGTCTATTTGGAAATGAGTATTGCTAATTTTGGCATCTAATCGTATAACGCTGTTGCCAAGCATTCTCACAATCCAAATTACGAGAGTATGGCTGATATCTTAATTCTTAGATTAATTATGTTTTTTTTTTTAATCAGACATTATGATGATTTTGTTGAGCAAATAATGATTTGAAGTCTATTACTAACTTTTCTCTTTTTTATCAGTTCCCCAGGAAATTGATTTTCGTATCTTCTGCATTACTGCATTCTGGGTCCAGAGATCCAGACATTCATATGTACATATGTAGTTTTACACCATTGTGCACATAGCAATGTCTACGTCAGTAGATCGGGGGTTTATGGAATCCTAAAAGCCTAGCTTGGAACTTGAAGTCTTACACGAACTTTTAGCTCTGAATCAACTTACCAAATCCCAGAAGCTGTTCTACCTGCGGATTTAGGAACATCTTCATTCCTTTGGCACACAGCTCTTTCATGCCACAATTATGGTCTTGAGGTTCAGATATTAAAGGTCTTTGCTCATCAATTGGATTTCTGTGTATCAATTCTTTTAGAAATTACAAGAAGAATCTATTCACCACCGCCCCTTCCAGTTGGGTTAATTGAACTTCGAAAAATATTTTAGGGTGCGAGAATACCTTGAGAATGGAAGAGGTACCTCGAGAATGGAAGAGGTACCTCGGAGATTCTCAGCCTTCCACTGACATGCTATAGGGACGTGTCTGCTTATATTTAGGTATGACAGTCGAAGGTTTTCTCGAGAAAAGCATTTAGGGCGGACACCATTGGTCAAGTACTAATTAATTATTCTGGGTGGCGGGCAACAGTCCTAAGCACTTTAAACAGCATCCCCACTTTAAACATCCTACAAAATGCCACAATACTCCTTCTGGTTAGCTTAAAAAAAACCTCGCGCCCAACATATACACCAACATAGACATACATATACGAATATGTACGAGTGTATGGCATAACTGTCATCATTATGACTGTCGCATAATAATTCCAATTGTCTGCTGCTACTGTCCCCGATTGCCTGTCAAAAAATTTCACTGTTCACCAGTTTGGTTATTTGTTCTGTTGGCACTTCGGCTGTCACTGTTTGCCGCGCTGCTGTTATTGTCGCTTCTGGTAGAGGCTGCTCCTACTCCAATTTCCCCGATTCCGACGCTCCAACTCCTGTTGCTGTACGACGAGTGTCACTTTGTGTGTATTATGCGAAATTTCAAGCATCTCCACACTCACTCACCGAGACTCAGAGAGAGTTGCTTCTAATTACAAATCGAAAAATGTCGCCAGCAATGGAACGGATTGTCACAAAAAACAAAGTACGTACGCTTCACGAACTGAAAACGAGTGTGATTGTGAGATGTGTTTGGCGAACATTGCTGGAACAAAAAAATAAACCACACATATGTATATGTATATCACAGAAAAGTTTCTCTGCCACACATATATCCTAGCGAATCCATATCCAAATCCAGATTCCCAGATCCCTTCAAAACGACAGCACTACGTAACCTAAAAGTTTTCCATCGCACACGGCACCCGCGCGCGCGCCAAAGAGCGGTACATGTTCGTTTAATTTTTAATTTTTTCTTCCCATTCTGGTTCTGTTTGGCGTTTCTTTTTTTTTTTTGTTTTGCCCAGCTTCTCCTCATCACTTTCGTACTCGTATTTTGAGCGCTGAAGTTTGAAAAACACAGTTTTGGGACTAATAAATCAGGCGCGTTGTCATGCTTTCAACTTTTAATCAATCACCCACCACTCGGAGGCGGTTAATATGAATCCTTCCCACCCCTCCCCAACAACAAAACACACACACACATGCATAAAAACAGGGAGGGCAAAAAAAAAAGAACTTGAATGCCAAGTATTAGCATCCCGGGTCCAAAACAACCGACAGACATATCAAATTGTGGTAAACGGAAACAACGCGAACGGTGCTGGTGGATGGGTGGTTGGTTTGATTTCGCATCTCTCCGCTCGGATTTGCCTGATTTAGATGAGGATATTTTGTTCCTCATTTTTTTTTTTATCCTGTTTTGTCATCACAAATGTTGTGTGAACACATTTTGTGGTATTTACAACGACGAAGTGGAGATCGATGACAATGGAAGCTAGCTTGTATCGCGTTAACGAAGCTTTAAGGCTGACAGCAATAAGGTGCATGAAAATCTACACACTTTATTTATATTTGAACTTTTTATATACATAGATATATTCCTCTGTACTACGTATGTAGTGATAGATCTTAGGACTTTCCAACTCTGCGCCAAATCATCCTAACCTGTGAGAGTGGCGCATTGGATGGCTCTTCATAGCAGACACAATTTCCTAATCATTCACTGAAAGAACAGCAAGGACTCAATGTTGGAAAAGTCTAGTGTTTAAGCTAATTTACCTTATATTGGATAACATTACTAGTCTTTGCTTTACCGAGTCGGTTTGCTATGTCCCAGTGGCTCCAACCATATTCAATTCCTGTATACTTGGGGTCATTTTAAGTAGTTAAGTTTTTTGAATTGATATGTAAGGATCCATCGGATTTTATCCTTCGACCAAACATTTCTTAGATAACCAATAACAATAATATGAGTGAGAACATGCAACCTTGCGTGACCCCATATTGGATCCCAAGGGTATCAAGCAGCCCTGTGAAAGATATTGTAGATAGGTAGATAGGTAGAGAGGGTGGCTGGACATCTAGTTTAACCAATGAATTCATTGTGAACCCCTATCGTGGCTAACTTAAGAACAAAGACTAATATTAGTTCGTAGTTTTGAGGTAGCTAGCTTAATGACCTTCCTAAACCGATATTGTTATGAAGTTTAATATAGTTATTGGCGGCTTTGTTGACAGTTCGCCCGGAGTTATCGGAGTTATTTTCTTAGTTCTGTACAGAAATGAGTTCCCTTCTGCACCTGGGCCACTCCAGTCTAGCCACAACATCGGCACAGGTCGTCAGTGTCTAGTCGGCTTCTTCTTCCGTAGGCCGCCAGGTGGCTGTGACAGGTAATATTACCCATGAGGAGTCCCAGGTTGGGCCTGTTAAGCACTAGAAATGGCTTCGTTTTGGCATTGTCTTTTTTTGTCTAGAATTTATCGGAGACACGATGCTCCACACTGTGCTCCACATTTAATTGGCTAGTCTCGCTCGGTCATATTTTTAGAGTGCAGTCTCCTGGATAACTTTCGTACCGCTTCTGCGATTGCTAGTACATCCACTTGGCACACATTGTCGTGGTTTGGAAGCCTAAGTGAAAAAGGAATTTCTCCTTCGTCAGTTTTTGACCCGTCTATTAAAATCGAATTCAGGTTGATGACACCGCTATTTATCCAGTCCTCTCTTGAAGGTAAGTCATCCACTAGATATATGCACATTTATAGTCAGTTTCAGTACCCAAGTGTGTCCATCTCAGTATAGTGCGGTGGCCCGTGTCTTTAGATGCAGATTAAGGGGATCAGTGCTTGTTTCAAGGACTGCAGTCGATGTGGTTCTGATAGCACCTGCAGTTCCTATACATACTAATCTGTATAAACTGATCTAGACTAAGCACTCGGTACATGGGCCTGGCGATGGTTGTATACATCTAGTGTATATAATAGCGAATTTGGGCCCACATTTCTTGTTAAATATTTTGCTGCACATATAGAAGGTTACGAATGCATTTCTTATTCTTTCTAAACACATTCTCGATCGCAAATGAGTTCCAGAAAAACATTTTGTTATGCACTAAGCACTAAGCTCATTCCAGCTACTAAATGGTATATAGCCTACTGTTGGGCAGTATGTAAATATTCGTACAACCGATTTACTTATGTATTTAGTAGTAGTAGTAGTTGGAGGCAGTTATATTTATATACATACATATGTTCATATATAAAACACTTCGCCCTTGGGTAGTATTCGAGTTCGTTTCGATTAATATCTGAATTGGTTTGACAGTGCTAGTAAATTGAGCCGTTTTAACGTATGAATTGATGGGATCATTACCATCATCACTTTCGTGGTCCATCACAGTGAATAAGATGTGTATTTTTAACCTTGGGCCAAGAGTTTTTCACTGTCTTAGTAGAGGAAGTGGGTAAACCAGAGCGATTCGGCATCATCATTTAAAGTGAAAATAATCCACCTAAATGGAATGGCAAACAGTAGGTGGAACACCATCATATCCATCATCCATCATAGCATATTTGAATTCCTCAAGGGGCATTGTCTGTCTTTTGCAGGAGCTGTCTTTTTTTTTTGGTTGCGCCAACGGATGTGTGATCTTCACAGTATTCCTTCTGCGTTCGATGTCAGCATATGGTTTACAATGTTCTCCGGAGTTGGTATTTCTCCAATTATTTCCTCAAGACCTCTGCGTTCCAAGTGAAAATGTGGGCACTGAAAGAGCACATGCTCTGCATCCTCTCTGGTCTCTCCACAGTTTGAGCAATTTGGAGATTCATCAAGCCCAAATCTGTTTAGATAAGCTCTGAAGCAGCCGTGTCCGGTTAAAAACTGGGTGAGATGAAAATCCACTTCTCCGTGATGCCGGTCCATCCATTTATGTATATCCGGCATAAGTCGATGGGTCCATCTTCCCTTCGTTGACTGATTCCATCTTTCCTGCCATGTTCTCATGCTTCGCTGTCTTTCTGCCAGCTTAATATCTTTGACAGGAGCAAGGGGTTCCTGGATTTTGGCGTCGTAGGTCCTCTGTAGCTCCTTAGCCAAGATATCCGCTGGTAGCATTCCCGTCCGAAAAGCGCAACACACTCTCAGCGCGCACAGTCTATTGACGGAATTAACTCTTCTTGAGTGGGACTTAATTTTGACTGCCTTTGCCCATATTGGTGCCGCATACATTTTTATTGATTGCGCCACTCTTGACAAAATTAGTCTCTTTGGTTGTCTGGGTCCTCCAATGTTTGTCATTATTCTGGATAAGGCAGTACACACCCGAGCAGCTTTGTCGCACGTTATTTCAAGGTGTTCCTTGTAAGATAGCCTAGCGTCAATCATCACACCTAGGTATCTGATCACCGGTTTTGACGTTATATTTTGGTTGCCTACCCTGATGGTGATTGCTTCTCTTTTCTTGCGGCTGCTTACTAGTACTGCTTCCGTTTTATGTTCAGCGAGTTCTAAAGACAGCAGAAGCTGTCTGGCCCGCTTCCTGTGTACCAGCTTTGAGAAGTAAAACTCTTCGCGAGTACATTTTCGAAGATTTCAGTGATCTAGCCAGACTTGTCTTAAGGGACATTACAAATTTTGTGTCTGAGCAAATTTATTTTTATCTTTGACCGGCAAATGGCATTGGTTCACATCAAAGGTGGTTACCTTGGCTCCTATCCTTGGTGGGTAATCTACACGCAGGTTCAGGAGTTGGTTATCCGGGTTTTTTGTTTTGTCTAAGTGTGTCTCTGTCATGGCTGAGAACCAACAATCTTCCACTCAATAGTCGAACGCATTAGCCTCTGTAACATGCCATTTGCTGGCCATACTCGTATCCTAACGAATCTTAGCAAGGACTGTCTATATCCACACTTGGATCACTTTTAAACGACAAAACTGACACCACCCACAAGGACAAAACTGTCCACAACCACAACCCAACAAGAGCACACCCCTTACCCGTCTGAAAGCCATTCTTT
This sequence comes from Xylota segnis, assembly GCA_963583995.1. Classification (NCBI taxonomy): domain Eukaryota; kingdom Metazoa; phylum Arthropoda; class Insecta; order Diptera; family Syrphidae; genus Xylota; species Xylota segnis. The sequence continues at coordinate 76,783,667 of OY757237.1, read as the reverse complement.
ACATTCGCTGACACATCATAAACTTTACCACTATGTGATGGAGGGCAATAAAAACATCCTTTGCAAACATTACCCGGTGTGTAACTACAACTACCTCTGAAATGAAAAACAATCGTCCGCCCACACCCCGGTACCACGCGTCGATCGTTAATCATTCGGTTAAATGGCCATTAAATGTGTCCAATACTGAGAGCGTCCAGCCATAGTGGAACAGCACCGGAGCAATGCCAGTAACATCAACATCATATCTAACGGATAAGTGCCCATATTCATTGTCATCCATCAAATGACTAATAAACTGCTTCAGAGCCCGGCTGTGTGCGCGCACCCATGCAATGGTGCAAAAATTCATCGTCAAATAGTCGTCGAATCCTTGCTGTTTTTTTTTGGTTTGTTTCTAGAGTTGTGTCCTTCTTTGCATACGGGACCTGCACTGGGATGATGTCCACATTCGTCCACTTTGCAACGCAAAAGTGTCGCTGCGACACAGTGAAGTGAACATCATGACTTAAATTACCATCATATCCTGTCGTATATCCTCGCAGTCCATTTATTCATCAGATGCATGTCGCCTGTGTGCTACACACCGAACCGTTGCAGGAATCCATCATTCGGAGCACGAGGACCCAACAGGCGAGCCATGGCTATGAAGCCATTCTGCAGCCACCATCGCGCGTAAACAATTCAATCCAAATCCACTGACAATGCACACTCCGAGCTCCGAGTGGTGGCTACTACTCAGAGGGACAGTCACATCCAGTTGAAGGATGAATATGATGGCATGCGGAAGTCGTTCGTTTGTGATGTGAGTGTGGTATGCATACGTCTCTTGTTATCATAACTTTTGGCACTTTTTCCCTAAACCCCATGCCAGAAAAATAGAGAGAAAAAAAAAGTGGCAATCACGTTCCGCCAACACACAACCACCAGGCTTAGGGAGCAGATCCTTTCTGAGCTGTAACTGAGAGTTGATTCTCATTGTTGTGTGTGAATTATTTCTCGCGTCGCGTTGTTTTGGACTCATTTCACCATGTCCTCCCTCGCTCGTAAATAATTCAAAATTGTTATTCATGTCTGAGTGTGGAGACTATGCATGATAAGTTCCAGTCGTCCAGAGTCCACTCGCACTCGCAATCATCAGGACGAAATATGGTATCTGTCGCGTTCACCACTAGATATACATTTGAATAGTGGTGTGGGTTGATTTAGAAAAGGACACTTCGTCAAGAGAATGTAAATAAAATTCTCAAAACAGAAAAATAAAATAAAAAAAGAAGAATAGAAATTGTCCTGTGACAGGATAACATCTTTGTTATTAGCTTTGTGGCTAGTTTAGTGAATATTTTTTTTTGTTTTTCCTGGAGTGTCCTTTTTGTCTATGCGAATATGCTAGGGTGGATAGATATCACATCCACATTTCGGTTTGTTTGTCATATTTTGATGTTAGCTGCGAAATTTATGATCCTCTTCTGTTTGAATGTCCTTACAGTGCTGTGTTGGGGTTATTGTTTTTTTTTTTCTCTTTTCTTTTTCTCTGTGGTAATTGAGCGGGCAGTTTGCTTGAAGGACACTGAGTTGATGGAACGTTGATGGTTGCATATGGTACTGAACCGTCCCTTTTCGGTTTGGTTTTGTATGGTCAAATGGCCAAAAGATAATTTAAGGAGCAAACAGATAAAGGACAAAAAAATTGTTTGTTTCTGTGGGTGGATTTATGGGTTATGGACATTTTACTTGTACAGACGGAGTTTTTTTTCCTTGTTTTCTTATGTTTTTTTGCTTTTAAGGGAAAGTTATGGCTGTAGGTTGGATGGCTTTGGGAATTGGCGCAAGATTCGTTCTTTGAAATTTGGCCTGTGGCAGTAGGGGAAATATTGGATTCGCCTTGAAGTTCGTTGAACATAAGTTAGGAACATTCCCTGGTAGACTAGACTCATTCAGTGGTTTTATGATATGAAAATCTGATTTGGAAAGCTTGCAGGTTATGGAGTTGCGTTTGCTATGGCTTGATTATCCCCGATTCACAGAACGACTTGCTAAGTCTAGTATTTCACTCTCTCATTTGTTCTCTAAAATCCAGAGATACCAATCATACAAGGATATGTAGTGACTTTCGTTAAGGTCAGGTCAGGTAAATGGCTGTCTTTGTTGTGTTGACGTAGATTGTCACCATCTCGCCTAGACCAAGTAAGAGTCGGTTGTGTCTTTATAAAAGCACACTGAGAATCTAATTTCAATTTTCGACGTCTGAACTAAACACCTCGGAAGTGTGCTCAGCTCAATATTCAATATCCATGTGGCCCGGTACTCAACAGAGGGTCCCCTTGTTGGCCACTGAGATATTATTGAGTCTTACATGCGTGAGTGTTTGTACTCCGGTCTTAAGTTTTGCAGAGTGAAATAAGCAACTTTGGTTTTAGCTGGGTCCCCCCTCCAGACGCCGTCCTATAGACCCAATCACTCACTAATATTATAGAAGTGCATGGTTGAGTTTTTCGCTCATTACAGGGAGGAACTTTCTTGGAAATAACTCGACGGGAATTCGCTTCACATGGGATGTTATTTCACCCTTAGTGGGAAATAAATTCACTTTTCGAATGTAGAGTTATCTTCCACCGAAAGCTATACTTCAATCTATGTATACGTGAAAAATAACTCCTCTCTTATCAAACGTATTTCACCTATCAAACATTGCAAACAAAGCTATCTTTGGGGTACCACAAGCGAACTACATAGGAGCGATGATATTTATTTACAGCTGAACTGGAATTAAGATTTCTCCTGTTAGCAATTTTCTTATTGTTAAGTTTCGAATCATTCCAAAACGTCACATCTTTATCAAAGTCTGCTAAACTGAAGTCATATAATTCTCAAGAGAAACTCTTTTTCCTTTCTTAAGATGGCAACTTAAGTGTCCGTCCAGTGGAGTTAAGAAACATAAACCATGCTATTGGAATTTTTTGTGGCCCTAAAGAACTCCTAACCACGGCGTGATTAGTTTCATAATTTCCCCAGATCTCCAATCAAACACAGGCCACAAGGCCTGCGTACCTATTTCAGAGTAACAATGCTGCGAGTAGCACTCGAAAGCAAACTCGCAAGTGGACACAGTCGCAAGCACACTTTACGGAGAGTTGACTTTTTACTCTCGACATTCGAACTGTTTGAGAGTCACCCGCAAGTGGACATATGTTATGATCACCATCGAAGATGGCTCGCGGAAATCTAGCACAGTTCGTATTTTGGGAGTACTTGCCAATTTTCAACATGGCAAAACAGTCACCAACCGCGGAAACAAATCAACTAGTAGCAGCTGAACCCTTCCGCTTGTAAGAATACATGTTACTTTCACTACTTCCAACTGATAACTAGCAAAAGAAATATACCAATTGGACTCTAAAAATTCTACCAAAGACTTGCTTTTAGATACACTGTGCCCTCCTTAGTTGATTCATTTTAAGTATATTGAGAAGCCTCTCTGGAGGAATCCTCTCAGATTATGTTGCTTTGTGGAAGCTCTGATTTGTAGAGAGCTTCCTCAGCTAATCTTCTCTTTTCTGATATATTATTTTGGGTGATGTATCGAAGTCCAGGGTACCGAGGATGTTCTCCGATTCATCAAGGTTATTGGGAAGTTATTTCCTAAAAAGGACCAATGCCTAAGACGTTATCCGCAAAGCACCAATTGTTCTTTGTACCTTGTTCAACGTGTATTATACAATAGGACCACACATATTTGAGGATTGGTCTAATTATCATAATATATTGTTAGTGCATAATTAGCATTGGGCCCACTTTTTTGCTGCCTTTTATTTGCAGATGAATATCCTATATGTTAAGCTTTCATTGTAGCTTGCCCTATCTAGTATAATCTCAAGATATTTTGCGAGATATGAGAGCGTCAGCAACCGGCTCTTTCGAAGTTGTCGTTTCGTTCCTTCAGTATGTCATCAGCCTCACTGAGGGAATCTTCTAGTGAGTGGAATTAATGTTTTTTAAGCTAAGGATTTTGGATAACCAGTGGGTTACAATTGACATTGAAACTCTCCTGAGCGTTTTTAATGACATCCTCCTGTACATTATTCAAAATGTTTTCTATGTCAAAGAAAGCAGTTAGTAGTGAAAGTTAATTTAAATTTTCCTTGCCACCTAGTATAATGCAGTTTCCACCGATTTACACTTAAAATATGTATGTATGTTGAGCTTTACCCAACCGACACTTGCTTCTAGTGTGTGTATCCAGAATCCTCGTTAGAATTCGTACATGAACTTGCATCTGATGTTAGCTGTTGCCTTTGATGTACTTTACAATTTTCGCAAACTATGAGCGGACAGCTTTCAAAGATGCCTTCTGCAGTAAAGAACTCGCAGAATAAAAATTCAGTTCAACGGAAAACTGTCAGGAAAAACGTCTTGCATCGAAAAAAAATTGCAAGGCTTCGAGGACAAGTATCTGTATTTTTGGCAACACAGGCGACGAAAGTAAGGTTAACCGGCTGGGATGACAAAAAGAATGTATGGAGACCAGCAATAGAATCCCAGTTATGCCATTAAGACCGTAAAACGGCGAGATTTCGTGAGCCATTTTTTGTTAAAACTTATAGCATTTTGGATCAGCACAAATATAAAATCATCCTGACGATCCATATTCACTTGAATATGAACCTGTGCCAGGATCATGGACCTTTACACAACATCCTTCACGTCATATGAAGAATTGGCTTTCGAAACACCAAACGTCGAATCCAAGGTTTCGGTCTAAATATAATTCTAACCCATTGGTGTACCACGAAATCACCCTGGGTTGCTGTTAACAGAATCACCTCACATTTTTCAAAATTTATTTTAATCTTCCAATCAGAACAGAATGTCTGTAGATGGTTAAAGTTTTCTTGAATACTATCCTGTTTTAGTCCCATTCTCGATCAGTGAGAGTATAGTATAATTTCATCGACAAAAGGCTTAGTTCCTTCCCTGTCCTTTAAGAAATCACTGAATTTACTGTGCCTTGTTGCCGACCGTTTTCTATGCCCAATTTCATCTCCAATTTCTAAAGTTGTGAAGCTCTTCTTCTAACCTAACTTAAATACTTTAGAAAGAATTTTTGTTTTCTTTTAGTTAACAAATATAAGTTTCCATATACTCGTATGTTCTTATGAGATACCTTTGAGTGCGAATAAGTGTAATTTTTCAATTAAATAAGAGAATTTCTCAACCAAACTAAGAGACAATTCGAATTGGAAAAACTCTCTTATAGGATACAAGTCTTTTGCCAAATCATTCCGTAGTTACAGGTGGATTTCATTCCAATTAGTATTTCTCCCCACAGAGAGAAAATCCAATAAACGGCAGGTGAACACTTCTAGTAAGACTTAAGAGATACATTCTCTTACTACCCTGCCACGCACACTATCACATTCCAATACTTCAGCAAATGGCTCCGGTTGTTGTGTGTGTGCGCCACTACCACAGTTTCAGACAGAGTGTTTCTGCAAATCAGCACCCAAAAAAGTGCATCACTCAACGGCTACACATACACAAGTGCATTTTGAAATTCTCCAAAACACTTGCAAAGCGAAAAGAGTAATGAAAGAGAGCATCGTTATATCTTCTTGTAATATGGATATATTGCACACGGGGTCCAGTCCCGTAGAGTGTCAAACAAAACCCCAAAACGGATTTCATTCCCCGTCGACTGGTGTGTCGTCGCAAAAGCGTCGTTAGGCTCCTGCTCCAGTGTTGTGTCGTGTCTTCCGAGCTATATTCGCCGATGCGCTCTTTCGTGTTGTGTCTAACTCCAGTGTTTTTTGCGAATTAATTTTGGTTGCTCCAAAACGCATTCGAAACGGTATTCCGATTCGGTGTGATTCCCTCGTGTTTGTCGGCGCGGCGGCGGCGGCGGTAAAAAGTACAAAAAAGCAAAAAGAAGAAAAAACGTGAGACATTCTGGGCGAAGTGCATGCTTAGTGTGGGTTTTTGTGCGCTAATGGTGGGGGTTGAAAGAGAGCAAACAAGTGCGTGTGTTGGTGTGTAAACAAAGATGGATAGGAAACAAAAAATTGCCTTTTTTCTGGTCGTTCAGTAAGAGGGGTAGTGAGAAAGAGACTATGACAGTTCACTTGTGTTGATTGACACAAAAGTTCACAGGTGAAGAGAGTGTGTGGTTTGTTTTGAAGAGAGAAGCGAAAAGAGTGGGTCGGTGTTGCACGCACTTTTAAACACTCGCACTTGAAAGTGCCACCCCTCTCTTTACGGCAGCACCCATGTGTGGGTGGTGGGTGGTTGGCGTTCCTCTTTTCTGCCTTTTATTGCTGTGTTTCGTCGAAGAGTATAGGGGAAAGTGTTAATTTACGACGCAACAAGGCTACAAAAAAAAAAACACAAAACGAAATAAGAGAAAAGAAGAATCACGCAAAACGGAAATTTCCGCTTACCGGCTTTTTTCTTTCCGTCCAAAGGCGAAAGGAATCCAATTTTTTGTTGCCGGTGACGATTTTTCAATTCATCCCCCCCGATCGTATTGAGAACGAAACTCACACACATTTTTCGACGTGGTTTTGATGGGGTGGTGAATTGGTGGGGTTTTTGCTTGTCGCCCCATTCCCTTCGGTGTTTAAGGGAATTTTCTGGAAGAGGAATCGTATTTCGGTGCGTAAAGCATATGCCGACTTGCTGTTATGCTTCTTCGTGTGTTTTAATTTTTATGGTTTTTCATATGGGTGTGTGTGTGTCTGCAGTTTTGGCGGGAAAAGTTTCGGGTTTCCATGGATTTCTTATTGGGTGTCATCGTGTTCGCAGTGTGTGGTAAAGTTTATTTTCCTATTTTTTGTTTTGCTTTTATGTTTACGTGCGTCTTTTGAGCGTAATTGAGGAAAAGGCGGTTTTTTTGATAAATGCATTGCATGGAAAGAGGAAGGGGAGCTGGCTGTGTTTTAGGTGAGTTTCTTAGTTTTGAATTTATTGATGTAATCCTTGTCAAATGTGTACATTATGTGTGGATGGTCCACCTTACGAAGACACGAAGAAACGAAGACACCTTGACGGACAGTGAGTACCTGTCCCATAGAATACCATCATAAGCTATAAGTACTTGATTTTTTTCTAAGACTTATTGATAATGTTATTATTACCGAATGAATAAGGATGAGTTGGGAGCAGTATAGACCGCGCCAACTGCTTGTCAGGTACACAAACCCAGGACTTCTTTGCAGTACGGTCTAGAACAGTGATCTGGGTTGAGTGGATGATTTGCTAGCCTGATGATCTACTAATACTAATTTAAAATTTAAGAAGCTTTCTCATGGCATTTATACTCTGGGATGTTTGTCAGACATTCACAAGATGTAGGTGTTGTTTGGGAATCGATCTACGAACCTCTCACTCCGTAGTCCAAAACACTAACTACTTGAAACATGGTGCCGAAGACAGGACATTCGCAGACAAATTTAGATGGTCAATCTTCATAAAACGCCCTTATAGGTACATATGTATAAGGCCGAGCTGATTGTACCAAAAGTTTTAAATATTGCTTTAAGCTACTGGATTTCCTAATGAAATTCACTATGGCTCTCAAAGCCAATCAGGCTTATTCCTACTAATTTCTAATTTTTTTTGTTAACCTTACTAAATGTCAACTTGAGCTAACTCCAAGTGAGTATACGCTGTACTGTAGACGTACCAGACTCTTCAAGGTTTTGGGATAAAAAGACAGGTTTTCATTGTTAGGTACGAATGTCTGTGTTTCAAGAAACTCAAGCCAGTGTTATCGTCGTTAAACTTGTCAACCAAATTTCGAAAGAAATCGTCAAATTTCCGAAGAACCATGGTGCTTAGGAGTAACAGTTTGACTATTGCCTGATTCAAGTCCTTGCAGGTTTTTGCTGGTTCATCGGAATTTTCGGTGAAGTAGATTTGTGATGACAATTAGGGCTCTTTTGACTGCATTTTCATTTATTTTGGCAAGAACTTAGGGCGATAAGTTCTCACACTCTTGTCGGACATTTTATTTAAGAGTTTTCAGAGTCTCTGGCTTGCTTGGAGCGGCCAAATTGCGTAACCGAAACATAAGCCAACCCGGAAACGCATCGTTCAAAATGTCTATTGTTGCGCGAACAGTGTCTAGGGTTGCACTATCCTCTTGGAACCACATGTCCTCCAGTTCCAATTCATCAAATTGCGGCAGTAAAAAGTCGTTTTCCTCACGGACTCCATTCGCAGCGGCGATATATGAAACGAGCACTTCGAGGTCTTCCGACGTCTCTTCGTAAAAAAAATGTTCAGATAAAGTATTTCGCGGTCTTGCGAAATATAACGTTTCATGGCTTGTCGACATGTATTTTGCGGCACAGGGACTCAAGTCCCCAGGACATAAACAAACATTTTTTCAGGACTTACATACATATGTCCCTTTTCATCGTGGCATAAGCTCCAAATCAAATTGGGGTCTTATGTCCTACCTAACATATTTTTTTTACATAAGCTTAGAAAATTCAAATACCCAGAAAAGCATAGAAGAAGTGTGTACACACACATACAGTGGCGACAAAATAAATAGCACAGTTACATGGTAACTAATAATAATGGTCTAAATCTGCAGCTTAATCGATTAAACATAAAATAGTTTTAGTTTATATAAAGTGTAACTTCTCTATTAACTAACGGTACATGTTACTTTTTAAATCATCCTTGGCTTTTGAAATTAAATAACATTTTGTAAAGGCTGGTAGATATAGTGCGGACAATTTAAATAGCACACCTTTTGTTTATTACAATTAATTTGTCACTTTCAAATCTAATTCTTGATATTAATAAAGTGTTGGTCCGATTTAGCGGATTGAGGGCATTCTGAAGCAAATGAAATACAAGGACATTTTGAGCAATGTTATGCTTCCTTATGCTGAATAAGGAAATGCGACTGATACGGAAATTTTAGCACGATAATGACCCGAAGAATACAGCTAAATCTGTAAAGCAGTGGTTATTAAGCCAGAAAATTGACAATTTAAGTTGGCCAGCTCAGTCCCCTGATCTAAATCCAATTGAGAACTTGTGGAGGGATGTCGACACATCAATAGACAGAACGGCGGCCACAAATTTAGATCAACTTTGTGTAGAGATTCTACGTGCTTGGAGTGCGATACGTTGGAGAGAGGTGTAAGGCCCTGGTATCATCAATGTGCCGTCGATGTACTAAAGTTATAAAAGTAAATACTACCCGACTAAATATTGATGAGATCTCCATATTTACTTTTTTTCTTTTCTTCACTGTTCTATTAAATTTAATGAATTTCGTAAATTGTGCTATTTATTTTGACTGCAAGAAATTAGAACGAAGAATACTTTTTAGCTTTTTTTTTGTAAATATGAAGGAAATGTTTCAGGTTTTTAGTTTTTTAAGTGAACTGTACCTAATTCTATTTTGTTACATAAGTAGTATCTTTTTTTACTGTAGATAAATACAAAAATTTAAGTTTGAAAAAATAAGATCAAAGTGTGCTATTTATTTTGTCGCCACTGTAAGTACAAATCCAAACAAATTTAGGAAGAAAATTTCAAAAATTTGCTCAGGGAAATCCAAGTTAGGCTCCTATCTGACAAAGGGTGAGATCCAGTTTGCGAGCGAAGCAAGCCACCTACTTAAAACTTATATAGATATTAACTCTACGAATATTTAGAATTAATGTCCAATTTTTGGCAAAACAAAATTTGGGACTTACATACATATGTACATATGTCTTTGCTTATGTTCCTGCGCCGTATTGTGCATTTGTTTACCTAAGTTTAGGTAGACAAATAATAAAATAAATAAACCGGGAACATATCATCCTCCATACCTACTAGTGTTCACAAAACTGGCAGTTGCAACCATTTGGAGTGATAAATTTTTGGCAGCACACCCCCGCAACCTGGAAGCAAGCTTCAAATGTACAACACATTGAAATTTTGGTCTAAATCGGGGTATTATTCTTGGTCAGCTCAAATAATGTTTTCCAATTTTTTGAGGCATTAATGGCTAAAGGTAGAACTTAGCAAAGTGCTATATCTAAGATTTTGTGTTCGAAATTTAAATACCATTCTAATGGTCAGAAGGATAACTAAAGTAAATTTCCTATGCGAAGTGATTTCCGGATTATTACAGTGGAAGTCGCTTATAACGACGGTGAAGGGACCTAGAAAATTAGGTTGTTATAACCGGTGGTCCTTATATTCGGCGGAAGATCAAATGGAAGGAAAGTTTTTGTTTTAAGGCATTGGTTGTTATAAGCGACATCCACTGTGTATGTACTGTATGGTCTCATTGAAATGGCACTGAAACATGAACCTTTAAACTTGCTTCCACATTTCTTGGTCATTATACCTAAGTTGTTTAAGTAGCTTTACAGTTCGGGGTATTGTATATTTACCTACAGTCGTGCACTTAAAGTTGTTACTGTCTGTGCAGTCTTCGTCGGCTACATTGCATTTCTTGATTTGATTCGTGAGCCTTTGGTTCTCTACGTATTATAATAAACAAAGTAATGTTAATTATGTTCATTGCCTGGTGCCGTTAAATACATCAAACTAATAATTTTATCAAGTTATTCATGAAAATGTACTTCAAAACAGAAAAAAAATGTCTGAAACTAGCTTAACTTAAATTACTTTATTTATTGTGTATCGCAACGCAAATATTTTTCAATATTTTTTCAGTTTCATTATTTTGCTGATATCTATTTTTTGGCTGCAAATCTATCACAGATAATTTTGAAAGAAACGTTCGGCTACTCAAAGGCAAAACTTCACAAGAATTTCTGTCTGCCATCTTTCTCGCCAACAAATTCCAAATAAATTCCCACATCCCCCAAAATCTATGAATGTATTTAACGGAAATCGGAACCAAAGCCAAAAAACAATTCTCATCAAGTTCAAAATAAAAAAAAAAAAAATACCTGAGGTATCCCTCCTCCAAAGTAGAGGAGAGAAAAAAAAATTTACTACTCCCATAATACCAGCAATTATCGGTTGGTTAATTTGTAGATTAAAGGCGATCTTCTAAATCGATGAAAGGCGGAGAGTAACCGTTAAATTATCCAATTACCTCGGCCGCGATTGATCTTCAAAGATCTTCAGAGATCTTCAAAGAAAGGCGGCGCACCATCATAATCATAAGACGCCTGATTGGTGCGTCGAGGTGCGAATTGACGTGATCGTCAAAGTAAAGATTTTTTTTTTCATTTTCCTTCTCAACCTCAACCAAACAGAGATATACTGAAATTCAACAGATGCCGCTGGCGGTATCACAAGTTTAGGATTCGGTTTTTTTTTCGGCTTTTAGCTTAGTCACGTGGGTGAGTAGGAAAGTGTGTAAATAAAATTAATTTATGCAGAGAAAACACGATGGAGCCGGAGGGTGGAAGCTGTTCCGTAGAGGCAGTGGCAGTGGCGCCTCCGCCGGCAATTTAGTTAAAGCGTTTCTTTTTGTTGTGGCTTTTAGATTCAATTTAGTGTGTGTAGTGTTGTTTAGTTTTGATTTTGGTTTTGTCAAGAGGCGTCGTCGCAATTGATGACTAAGCTGAGAGAGAAAAAATTGCTAAATTAAGCTTGGATTATTATGGAGATGTTTTATTGTGATGGAGATTATCTAAATTGTTGGGCAGAATAGTCATATTGTGCTGCCAACGTTTCCAACTAATATAGCTGAACCTTTAGGTTGTTTTAGCAGCTAGGCAAGCACCATGCATGTCCAGAAATATGGATGAAATACCATCTGGACATGCACCAATAATTCAGAAGAGGTGTTATACAATTTTTTTTCCATCTGCCCTACTCTTCTGAACTCTTCCTGAGGAGATGAAAGGACGCGAATTTTCTTTTCGGTCCAACCCATTGCACTTATGTGCCTTCTTTCCGTGGTCATGGAAACGGTAATAAACCGCCAGCTCTTGCATCAGGACAACTCTGCAATGACCGCAAAAAGGTTCACTTGTGATTTGATGGTATATCAAATCGAAAAATTAAACCACTCGCTGCACCATTCTGGGGTATGTAAGAGTGTATCTTTTGATATTTCAAAGTCATTTGACAGAGTTTGGTATTAAACTCTTTTGTCAAAAATACGTTTATTTGGTATCAATAAACCTCTTCTTCAATACAAGTTGGCTTGGACGGTTTCAAGTCTCCCACCCTATATAAATAGTGGCGTCTCACAACGTTCTTTTTTGTTTCTGATTCTTTTCTCATTTATAAATGATCTTCTGTCTGCTACTTTTAACCGAACACGCTTATTCGCTGACGGCAGTACCTTCAGCATCTCATAATCTTTCCCAGACTCATGTCCTTGCTCTTCCGCTGTAGAACTAAAGCGCCGGCGTATGTTAAGCTCATTAAATTCCGACCTTAGGGAACAGGGGCTTAAACAATAGAGGGGAATTTAATATTTCAAAAATCCATTGCTCTGCGATTACCACCCTTCGAATACTCATTAGTTTACCCTCAAGTCTTTCTTTGAAAGTACCGTCAGGTATAGGGATACTTTCAAAAACTTCAAAATAACGTTCAACCGTATCTCCTCTCCTCTAATTTCTCTAATGCCCGAACTATGTCTTAATATTATAAATCCTTGGGTGAGGGTAAATTATAAAAAAAATAAAAAAAATGTTCAAATCTTCATCTGTACATGGTCATAAAAACAAACTATCGTGGCCAAATTTATTAATCACCTAGCTTCCGTCGTATATGCCACTTGACTTGCCAGAATGCTGGAGATGTTGCTTTTTCTTCTGGTTTCGCCGTCCTAGAAAGGCTGGTCTAGGTCCCATATATTCTTTGCATTTAGTTGACTGTTAGTATCATGCATCCATTCCGGTCAGGGATATATACAATAAATACTTTAATTGAAAATATTTTGGAAAGCTTTGCAAAAAATCCTTGAAATCTAGATATTTTAACATCACTTGGAAACCAGAGTCCAAGTCAGACAAGTCTTTTAATATTTTTTTCTGTTCCTAACAAGAACCTTTTGAGACGCACTTTCTAGCTGCTCAAAACTGGAATGTGTGTACATGCAAGACCGCTGTTTCAGCTTGTAAGTAAGTAGTATTCTATTAAACAAAGCTGAATATAGGGGAGAGTATCTTTCTTCTGCTCGTCGTTCCGACAGAGGTGGTTTGCAAGATTGTATTGTTCTAGAGTACAATCATTGATCTGAAAGTTTATTCTTTAGTTTCTATAAGTGGAATGTAAGTTTTAGAAGTAGCGAATATTAGGATGCGTCCTTGTTGCCCCATCTTCTCGCTTCCTTGTTTACCAACTTTTCAGAGTCAGGGAGATTCTAGAAGGTGATGGCCATGGTGAATATTTTTATTTTTGGAGATAACACGATCACCAATCATCGATTGTATGGCCCGTTGTGTAACATGTGGTTTTGTTACAACCAAGTATAGTCAAAGCTATTATTTTCCTAAAATAATCACTCGCCATGGTGCGGTAGCGATTTTCCTTGACAATAGTGTTGCCAGTATCACTAAAGAAGGTTACTAGGTTTTTCCATTAATTGAAAATTATAACTCGAAGAACACGAATGGTCATGAGGACCTAGGTCCATTGACTTGCGTCTGTGGTATTTCGAACGAAGACCACAGTTTTATTTTTAGTGTATGTACCTATGCGAACATTCAAACAACTTCATCTATCATTAACCTCCATTAGTGGCTTTATCTCTGCTTCAAACCTGATTGAGGATGCCGTTGGTATGCCTAAAACCAAGAAGTCTGTAAAGAACTTTCTCATGCTTTACTCTTTGATTTCTGTATAAGATTTAGTATTTTTGCTGGCTGTTGCCGTTGCTAGCATCTACGGTGGGAAATAACTGCTGTTATTTTGGAATTTGACTGATTCGAACAAGCAAAGTGGAACGAATAATCGACTTTCCATCTAGAGTATGATTTTAGGACTTGGAAATATTGAGAATGACCATTTTTAACCTGCCTGTGTACATTGGTATGATGTATACCCGTTTGCTTTAAGGGATTTCTCCTTAATCGGTGTGTGCTGGTTACCGAGTCATTGTACTTAGAATAATGATGATGTACATTGGTAGTACAGAGCGTCTCTCCACATTAGTATACATCTTCGCTCTCTTTTGTCCGACTGATTGATTCATACGTAGGCCTTATAGCCGCCGATTCTTGTATGAACAGGTCTATTTAAAGCTCTAATGGATCCAATGTGGGCTAGCCTACTTATCTTTGGTATAGCTATTAGGTAGGTGGTTTCATTGGTGGATTGGCGCTATACTAGATTGCTGGACGTACATATGACCTTTACGACACTTGTGCTCCTCCTTAGATATTGAAACTTGGTCCATAGGTCTTTTAAGGTGATACACATAGCATTAGACTTAAATACTCGTATGTAATAGAAGGATCAGTGTGAGCAGATTTGTACTTTAATCATTTTAAAACAGGAACAGTGATCATTTAGAAAGATCCTTTAGCAGAAGGGCACAAATGCATCACAAACAGTCAAATTGCTTCATCGTATCTGTATGCAAAAATGATCTAGTAACTTTAGCATGCTAAAAAGTTGCATGATGTTTTGGTTGAGCTTTTGACTAATATACTACTTTTGGATATAAGTATGTATATGTATCTGTACTCAACATACTAGACTATCATGACCTTAAGACTGTAGCATGAGGCTTCTCTATTGCCAATACTTTTCAAGTCTTCCCATATGCAATAACACAACATTTTAAATTAACTTTCTTTTCTCTTTTTAGGTGAGTTGGGATAATGATTCGAACTAAAGATACAAATGTCTGTAAGTGAACCATTTTCTTTTTCAAAAATTTGTCATTAGTGAAGTTGAATTTTCGAGGTTAATTAATTTCATATTAAGATTCTGTTTCTCAATCTTAAGTTGATCCGAGCGATTTCCTTCATAATTTTCGAGTCAAAGGACAAGACGACTTGAAGTGTCTTTTTGAGCCAACAAAGGGTGGGAACGGGTGCGCACTAATCCATCTAACTGACTTTCCATAATTCAAAACCTTTTGCATTTATTCTTTAATTGATAATAATACTGCGCTGATTTTGTGGGTAGATACAATTTAATTGTTTGTTTCACACTCTGTCCCTAAAAAGTGCGTGCGTGAAATTATAATAAACAGGTCGACAGAACTGCCCTCAATTGCATCTCATCATGCGTGACCGACAATTCACTATCAGGTGGCAGTAGATATTGTGGGTGTTTTTTTTTATTGCAAAATAAATAAATTTGTCATTTAGCGCCGGGTCGGGTATAATGAAAAACGTAGGCAGCCTGACCGACGAGGAGGTTTGGGCCGGTGTGGTGGTCAATTAGAGAAAAAGTATCTCGAAAAATCGAAATAAATAAATGCCTGGCGACCGCCCAGTCGGTCAAATGAATTTCAACTTGAATTGAATTGGGGATTCCAATTTGACAGGTGGCATTGCAGGCGACACATAAATTGTCGTCAAGCGGGCTGTGCTCGCTTTTAACTTTAATGCAGACTATCACGTACAAATAAACAGATACAACAAACATTTAGGACGACGACACGGTCGCGTTTTAAATAATTAAAATAATTTTTCATTGGATTTTATTTTAATGTGATTTCGAGCGCCTCCCATCGATATCTGTGAAAGCAATGCGATGTGCGGCTCGGTTTGGTAGCCTGCTTTTGATTGAAAATTCATCTCATAAAATTCATTTGATCACGTGATGCGATTTATATAGATTGCATCCAATATACGTACGCTCGAGAGAGAGAAAAAGAGATTGTATGTATGTGTGTCGGTTCGATTGGTTTGTGTCAGGCATTGACACATAAATTATATCGACGTCGTTGTCGCGCCGTATAGTCGTCATTACGGATGACTCAGGGTGATTCCAATTCTGTCGCTCATTTTGTTAATGATAATTATCTTGGCTGAGGTCTCGTTTCTCTGCAGAGTTGGATGTGTTTTTATTTCCTCCGATCCTGACATGCCTGTATTCCGGACGCTAAATGCAATAAATATCTTTATTTATGTGACAATATGAAATTGAATTAACGCGCCTTTAATTTCGAAAGCATAGTCGATGGATCTCAAAACGGTAAGAAGGGCACTCCCTTGGGACGAGTATCTGCAAAGCTACTAGGTATAATTAGGTTAAGGTGAGGCCGCACATCATGCAGGGTAGTCCATCACATCTTTTAAGCAGTTTTAGAAATTTAATTGCATCTCAATGTGTAGGTACTAGTAAAGCGCCAAGTACACCGCTTATACAGGTGTAACTTTGGATCAGCCTTTAGCTACTTTAGAATACTTTAGAATAGAACCGTTAAACTTATTTTATGATCCGTCAATGACGACATGTCAACCAAGGTCTACATTCTTATCAGGGTGAAGTTCAAGAATGAGCAACTTTTGAAAATTTTTAAAAATTACTACCGAGTCTGAGTCGTTGCAATTGTCCTACCAGACAACCGTGAGTGCTTCAATTCAAAATAATCTATTTAAGTCGATTCCACGCCATTCACAGTAATTGGAAACAGCTTAGTTCAGTTTGTGACGATTTTTGGGCAAAAATCTTGTCCTTCACCCACTAAAAGATCAAATTAACTCAAGAACTGAAGCCTCTTGATCATTTGAAGCGCCGAAACTTCTTCGAAAATCTTGGGTTTTATCGAAACATTGTCTTTGGTGTTGAAGCTCATTTTTGATTTAATGGCTTTGTCAATAAGCAAAATATGCGTTATTGCACAAAAACCCATTGTGGACTCAACCATTGCATCGACAAAAAGTGATAATGTGGTGTGCATGTCATGTCGGTGGTGTGATTGGATCGTTTTTTTCGGCGATGAGAATGATAGCCAACTTGTGGTCAATGCAGATCGCTATCGTGCCATGTTGGAAGACTATTTTAGGTCCAGAATTGGAGGGAGTTGAGATTAGTCATGTGTGGTTCCAACAAGATGGTGGCACATGCCACACAGAAGGTCAAACAATTGAATTGAAGCAAAAGCTAATTCGTCAAAACGATATCCCCTAAACGATAGTGATTTTGAATAGTACATGATGAGGACCCAGGAAACACCAATTCTTGCTTTCTCTACTTCTGCGTCTATGTTGGGATCAAACGCACTCTTGGAGAAGAGCATTTTTTTTTTCAGAACCTATTTTGTGATTAACTATTATATGATTGTGGTTATACTGTCTGATGTTTGTCAGACGTTTGTTTTTGTTTTGCGAATTATGAGTTGGATACAACAGTAATGCTTCTAGGACGGAACCTTGGGGAAAACCGTCTATGAAGTAGTGCTTCTTTGTTTACGTTTTGGAAGTCAAGTTTTTCCTTGATGCCTATATGTTGCTAATACAGTCATCATAAGGTTTTTAGGATTGACTAATCTACCACCTAGAAGGAAATTTCGAAAGTGAGTGAAACTGGCCCTGAAACGTCAATCCGTTCGCCGCCTTCAACATTCCAAAAAACCATAACATCTGTCAAAAACCGATCATAAATATAGCACTCGCCACCACAACCGCCGCCACTTGATTGCGATGATCAACCGCGCCAAATACGGGTATTTAAGCAAATCAGAGTCTGGGTTAAATTAACCTAAACATATGCAGATATGTTTACCATTTTATAGCTTTTTTATTGCCGACCGTATTTGTACGGTTTGTTCCTAATTTGAACGGAGCTACATAGTATGAGATTTCCATTCACACATCTTGCGATTCATCGATAATGATGGCGATACCGCGCTGCCGATTGTTCATGATGGAATGGTGATGAGCTGATAGATTTTCCGCTCTTTTGTTTGCATTAAGTCAGATTTAATGACACACAAACATTTATTTTCTGAATACATTTGCATTCGAAAGATGTCATTAACAGAAACGAAACACGGTATGCGCGATTTCTTCTTTTGTCCCGTCAGAGATGTAATTTATGAAATTATCGAATGATAGCGCGGAGGCTGGTTAGGCTTGCCCGCTCCTCCTCGTTGTAACTTAGTCGAATTATGAATAATAGATTATTATTTGATATTTATTGGGGGACTGGATTTCGGGGTTTCGGAACCCGCTGATGGGCGATAAATTTGATCGACTCTGTGAAAGTGCGGGTGAATATTCGTCCAGACGTACCGTACCGTACCGGTGGTGGGCAAAGGTTGTCGGACGCTTGACTTGGACTTGATTTCGGTTTCGGATTCGAGCGTAGGTTGGGTTTTTAATGTATTTGAGGACAAATGTTGATTTTTAATTTTTATTACCGCTTTGTTTAGGTATTTAAGAATGCAAATGAGATACTTTTCGAGTTTGGAAATTTATTGATTTAGTTGTCAGATCAGAGAGTGGTGTTCGATTGATTAGGGTTTTTGACGTCTTGCTTATGCGAATATCATGTTCGTTTACAAATCGATGCTATAAAAACTTTTTATAGCGTGTTTCATTTTAAATTTGGCTTATTTGATGGCATGTGAAAACAACTAGTCAAGGTCTTATGGGTGCCACCAAATGACACGAAATGGAGGTATACGTTTGTTTGTATGTGAAATACATTTTTTGCAAAATCGTAATCAGTGTACATACAGAAGTATAAGACATTGGTCGAAAGTTCGGCGGTTACCAAACTTCAATTAAGCGGGGAATTTTTTTAGAAAAATTTAACTTTTACACTGCAACAATATCAGAAACATCAGTTTTTTTTGATAAACATAAAACAAAGAACTCGTAACTGTTTAAAGTTAGTATAACCCCACTGGGCGCTGTGGCTCAGTGGTTAGTGTGTTGGACTATGGAGCAAGAGGTTCGAGGCTCGAATCCCAGGCGGAACACTTAAAAGTTTTTCGCAGGCCCACCTCTCGCGAGCTTCTGAGTACAACTGTCCTGAGAAAGCTTCTCAGATAACGAATTTCCCTTTGGACAAGGCATTAAACAGTAGGCCCTTCCATTCGCCCAAAGAATATAAGCTAGGCCCTGGGTCCCATCGACTTGTTTCCACAAATATTTATTTTATTTTAAAAGAAATCAAACGGCGTTAAGTCGAATGAAAGAGGTGACTCTTCCTTCCCGGTTACCGATGTTCCCCTTCAATAGATCAATTGTTGGACCAACTGTGTAGCATATGGGATCATCTTGTTCGAACCACATATCACTGACGTGAAGTTCATGCAATTCTGGCCAACAATAAGCTTCCAATATGGATAGAGATAGATACTAAAACTTTTACTCACGTTTTGTCGTTGACAGATCATAAAAAAAGGTTAAGGCTCCGTTTGTACATATTAAAATACAAAATGTCCCCATTGGTATTCATTCTATCTACAACCGGCCCAAATGTTTTCTCGGGGATCATCAGATTCAGAAGGTTTTGTTTTTATAAAAATTTCCGAAAAATTAGATAGTCCAGAGTTTCTTATGCTTGTTTAGAAGTTCAAAACGGTTTAATAAGTAGGTAGAGAAAAACTTTCTTAAATAATTCACGTGGTGTCGCGATGAACCTTGTGTGAACATTGCTGATCTAAGTATGTAGACCAAGGTTTAAAATTTAACATCTAAAGACTGCGCCCTAAGCCAAGACTTCTTTTCTCCCAATCAGTCTTCATAGACTAGACTACATGTGCTTTCATTCATCAATTCTTGTGAGACTGTTTTAGTCCCTTTTACGACCATAAGTAAGCTTTGGAACAGTTTAAGAATCTACGGAAAAATTATTGGCTGGGTATCACATCTCCTATGAGTGTCTGGTATACATCGAGTTTTTGAACTTCCAAGGTAGTCTTGCTTGTTACAAGATTAAAAGTTCAGGTCTTCTTGTAGGTCTTTGGTGTCTGAACAAGCTAAAATTGTATTTTTGTTTGTTTGATTGTCTTCAGAGATGAACCGAGCCAACAATTTGTTCTTATCGTACACGATACTTACAACCATAAGAGGGCAATCTGTTTTTCTGATTCCACTTTTGGCATAATAGTTCATTCCTTTCGCAATGCCAACCATTTGAAAGGATTCATGACCACTGTCCTTTGGTATAAACCGCATTTGTTTGTGTGGCTTTTAATTTCGTGCACACGTCTGTGCCCATGCGGTGCTTTCTGTGTCAAGTCAAATTAGTTGCAATGATTGTTTGCAAATGCCGATTACACAAAAACAAGGTGAAAAAAATCTGCCTTTTTGAATTAAAATAATTTCCATAATACGCTCTATCAGCCGTCAGCGATAGAAAAACTATGCATGACTCCCACTGCCAATATTGTCACCTCCTAACCGCTATCACCAGCCACACTGCCGACGCGTCATCATCATCATAACCATTATCATCAGCAGTCGTGAAAAAAAGTGGCAAGGGGCTCCAATAGCACAAAATACGATCGAATGCACATGGCGGCGGCGGCGGCTATCTGCGGGATTGAATGCATGCCATGGCATACCCGAAGTGAAGGGTTGCTGTTGTGGTTTCCAGACACAAATACTGTCAACCGGAAAACAAAGAATTGAATAGAAAATTTGCGCAATTTTTAACTATAACACCTATTATGCTGATTGTTGGAATTTTAGAACACACAACTCACATTTTTTTGTGACGTGCTCTCAATTGACATTATTTTTAATGGTTGAGTTGACAAGCAGTGGTTATTTTTTTTTTGTTTTTGGTCGAAGAGGAGACACGTTCGAATGTGAAACGGCGGGTGCTACACTTTTCAAACGAGTTAAAAAATGTTTTTCAAAAATGTTTCAATTTGTTTAGACTGGCAATTACAGTCGTCGACCAAAAGGAATAGTCTATGGTCATGTATCAGGATCCTAATGTTGCAAATAAGGCTACATACACTAGGCGGGTATCGTAGTCGTTTGAAAGCGAAATCGTAGGCTAAAATGTTGTTAAAGCAGAAGCTACGCGTATTACCAATTCTTACTTTATCCTGTTGCCCATTCTTGCTGGTGGGCTTTGATTTGATCAGTCAAATCGAGTTCTGTGGCTGATTCGAACTACAGAGCGGGAATTCGAAGCTCGATACTCCTTTTTGAAGTTCTTCCAAAGAACAGCTTGAGATCAAATTCGACTTGGCATCCACTCTTTGTGCTGGAATCGTCGGCATGATTAAAACTATTTAACTGTCAGAATATAGCTGTCAACAAGCACACTCTAAAGTCGTTGTAGACACAAAATGACGGGGGGCTGTTCTGGGGTTACATTGGGGACTAAGAGCTAATGCAATTCCACTTATTAATACAAAATAACAATAGTGTGCCACAGGGTTCGATGCTTTATACCATTATGAATGTATGATAGTATGAAATGAAATTCAGTAAAATCATATGCCAAGAGTTAAGGAGAGGCCGTGAAAGATGTATTGTCTATTTCTTTATCAGAAGCCCCGGCTGCATACCATTGAGAGAGAGGATAAATAACGGACAAGGTTTTACAGTGGTACAGTAGTCTCTTTCCAGTCTAAATAGAGTAAGTCAGATCTCACTTAAGCTTAAGTTAGGCACATTATGATGACACGTATAGTAGATGAAAGGTTTTTCAATAGGACATAACAATTGTGAATTGAAATTTATTACAATATACATACATACATACATACATGGTACACATGTTAAATTTAAGTATTGAATTTGATCTCGTTGGTATGACCACCGCGAGCACATTTGCATCGATCCTTTGGAGCTAATTGTTGACATTTTTGCGTTCCCGAGCTCCTCTAACGTTTTTGACTTGTTAGCATAAACCAACGACTTCAAGTAATCCAATATACAGAAATCCAACAGCGTGAGTTAGGTGACTATTTGACCGAACCATATTTCGGGACTTCAAAAAATCAATTGTTTGATCAGTTGTATGGCATGCGGAGCCATCTTCTTGGAGCCACATCACTGATGTCACGTCGATCTAATTCTGGCCAAAAGTAGTCGACGAAGAAATCCTGTTCAATCTCACCTCCGGCATGATATCCACACCACACGGTCACTTTATGTGGATGCACTGGTATCCCTTGAAGGACATATAGGTTTATTGCTGTCCAATAACGCATCTTTGCTTATTGACAAAGAAATAAAACCAAAAATAAGTTTTAATGCCAATGACGATTTTTCGATTAAATTTAAGATTTTCTTTAAACTTTGCAGAGTCAAATCGGAGAAGTTTCGGCGCTTTAAATGATCAAGAGGCTTCAGTTCTTGAGTTAAATTGACCTTCCAATGCAAAGCTCCTTACGCAAAATTCATTAAAACCTTCACTGACGTTTTGACATTGACATATCATTAAAAAAGTTTGGGGGTACGTTTGTATTAAAATACGAGATTTCTATATCTCTATTGAAAATCTCTTTAGTTCTTTTGGGATTCTCCGAATTATGCTATCGGGTTTTGCTAGTTTATAATACTTATGTAACTTATCCTATGAAAACAGAACTATATCATGTAAATATTTATGCATGTCAACTGTAAGCTGCCTTCAAGTTCTTCAGTTTCTTTTTCAGATTCAGATTCAGAGAGCACTAGTTTGTAGTTTCAGTTAATTTAATTTCAATCTTGCGTGATTCGGGAAAATGTATTTGTACAATTCTCTTCACATACTCGTAGACCAACATAAAAATATGCTCGTTTCTGCAAGCCTTTTCAGCCCTGCACACACAACGCAAGAGGCGCTCAATCAAGTTTAGTTGTTCATGCTGAACTACATGATGCAGGGTATACCTGAGCTTGTTCAACTATTGAACTATGAAATCTCTGAACTAAAAGAACTACTGAACTAAAAGGACTAAAATAAGATGACATTGGAAGTAGTTCACTTGGCTCACTTGTTACAGCTCTTTTTTGAACTAGTTCCTTCGTGAACTACACAAGCCTAGTTGTATTCCGGGTTGGTTTGGACCGGGCCATTCGCTTACACGTCCTATTTATTCCAACCCAATGAACTTTTTCTTTTAAGATCCAAGCATTTGTCCTAGGGGGACACACAGCTTGTGAAGAAGGTAAAGCTATTTAAGAACTAACTAAATGAACTAAAAAATGACATTGGGAACTACACAGTTCAGTTAGCTCACTTCTCAGTCCTCTTTTTGAATTAGTTTGTTCTAAAACTTAACAAGCCTAGAATTTAAGAATCGGTTCGAAACCTATGAATTTTACAAGCCATGGCCTTATACCGTTAAACTTTCTGATGCACATTGTTCGCTGGCTACTGAAAGATGGTCAGTTATTATATGTTTCCAAATTTGGGTGACATCTAAGTGGAAGACATATGATTTCAAACTATTTCGGTCATACTATGCAATTATTGGCCGAGCTGTAGTGCGATAAGATCATTTCACGAATTGAACCAATATATTGATTAGCAAGTGGCCAAGTAGACTCGATATATACCCAAAATTGTTTAAAATTTTGATAATTTTATTACTTTTCATGTTCCTCGCTCTCCATCAGACTCATGTCCAAAAATTGAGATTTTAACTATCTTTTTTCTTCGATAAATATGATAATCGCCTACTGTATGGTTAAGCTCTATACATTCCGGCAGACTATAGTTCAGCCGTATCGTGCACACCTATCCTCTGGCGAATTTTTTTTTTTTTTTTTTAATGCAAAATACAAAATACAAAAAATAAATACTTAACCACCTGTCACCAAATTGCTAGTTGCACTCGGCAGCCATCATCACATCCACACGCGACCACCAAACGCCTATCTCATTACCCACACACAACTCAATGTCTAAATTAATATCGTAATATCGTAAAATTGGTTATTTTTTCTATTCCAATTTATTTATTTGTACATTTTGCCAATTGCTGGCCATTAAATACGACATCATCCCCAAAAAATATATTTAAACTCGCAGATTAGTTGCATTAAAACAAAACAAAAAACAAAATAGAAAGCAGCACACCACCCACCCCACTGTTGTCAGTGCAGTGCGGTGCAACGTTTTTATTCAGGTTTTTTTGGTGTGGTCACTGATAAATTAACATTCACAAACGAAATAAACTACACAAGAGCAACAAACAAAACGAAAGAACTTCACAAAAACCTGCGATTGAAAATAGTTTACATATTTAAATTTTAATTGCTATTTACAAATTCGTAATGCGAATTTGTTTTGTCAAGGGATGTGGGGGTGGTTGTCAAAAGGGTGGCTATGTTGTTGCATTTTTGTTATTTTATTTTTTTTGTAGGACGTAAAACTTTTTGTGTGTACTTTTATCTATTTTTTGTGCGCGGATCTCTAGCGTGCTCTCGGTGTGTGTTTGAACATTTAAATCCATTGTGAGATTAATTATTTTTAGCATTACAAATTCCATAATTGACATATATCACAAAGGATTATAACGAAATTAAGGACAAAATGTATGGGTGTGCGCGCGGATATGGGAAAAATTGTTGTTTGGCATTAAATTGAATATAGAAATTCCCTTTGTTTTGTCAAATGAGGTTAGCGCCGAATGCTTTTGGATATGAGTGCCTGCCATCCTGGCAGGCAGTATGTTGACAGTGCATGGATTAATTTGAAAAATTCATATAATTACTATACTTTGATATCAGATGGGTAATGTGTACCTACATATGTACGTTTGTATGTGTTGGGTGTGGCAGAGTGGTTGAAAGAGTTTTTTTTTTTGTTCGAAAGTTAGATGTAGAATGGGAAAATCAATGTTCTAAGGAGTTATTCTTTGTGGTTTTTTTTCTATTTGTCCAAGACTAGCCCTTTCTATGAATCCTGCCATCGATTTCACCATAATCACTGCTGTAGTCATCATCATTTTCCATATATGTACGAGTACCTACTTCAGTCAAGGAAATACAATACTATTGGCTGGAAGCCTCATCGTAATAGGGTTGTAACTTTTCCATAGACAAACGTGGCTAAATGGCATTCGTCACTAAATTAATATTTGATATATAAAATAGAAAAAAAAAAAAATTCCAATAAATCAATTTCCCAGACCGAGAAAAATTGAAAAAAAAATACGAAATCCCCCAAGAAGTGGGACGAGAAGGCGGACATTTTTAAAATTAATAAAATATTTATGCGTTAACATGTGGGCCACAATAATTAGCCGTAACCATACCACACGAAATGTGTGAATCAATGTGTGTGGCAAGTTGATTGCCAGCAGTCGATCATTAGCCTCTGATAAAGAATGGAGGTGGATTTATTGCAATATATTGTTGAAATGGAATTCACTAAACTAAAGCGGGGGTGTGCATACGCCCACATATAGCTCTAATGATTTGCTAAAATTTATTTTTATTATTATTGCATTAAATTATAATCATAACATTTCAAAAAAAATGTTGGTGTTTTTAGTTCCTGGGATGAGTGTTTTGAGTTAATTGATTCGGAATAGATGAGAGTATGCCAGTACGTACCATCTGAACTTTGTGTCTTAGTAAGATTTTGTTATATTAACCTCATCAATCAATTAGTACCTTCTTAAGTCAATTTTATGGGCTAACTGCCAAGATGTCCCGCGGTAGGTGTTCGAGATGCGGTCCGGCCAGAAAATTTTAAGGATTGTACGAAATTTTTTTATGGTGTTCTGAATTGAAGTCTACAAATATAAATCAATTGAAACTGAAAATTATAAAAAGACAGGTAATTTGCTATAGCTTCTAAAGCTTAGTTACCTTTGTCCGTTCAAAAAGTTTTGGCTGCATACCTATTTGGTAATGGGCCTCACCATCATTGCCAGGCTTTCATTAAGGTTTCTGATATAAACTTAAGTGGTGCCTTCGATGGCGATGGGTCCTAGATGTACCAGGTTTCATTTTATAAAAGGCACTAAAACGGTTTTGCAAGAATTAGTAAATAGTCCTTCTTTGGTGGACCATAGAAGATTGTCAATGACTAGCGACCACAAATTTCTTCGGAGGAACTTTTTTTCCTGTATGCAAACTGGCTTGAGTACAGACGGATTAATAAATCTAGCCGGCCTATGAAGCTGGGAAAGTTCAAGCAGGAAGTGCAGACTTGTGTTTTACTGTGTTATTTTGGTTACGTAAAATAGGTTCAATTTGGGTGATTTGTTCAAGAAGCAATATAACCTCATAGAGAAAATTTGTCGACATCAGACATCAGAAGGCGGGTATCAGAAGAAAAGTATTTATGAAATGGTTTGAACCTAGTTCGAGCAATCCAATGACGGGACATTTACATGAAATATGTTCTACAGTTTTCTTAAGGAATTATCGGAGCACGTTGGATGAGTTTATATCAATTTTCTTGAGGTGGTTTTATATTTTTTCATTGATAGAATTTCTTACGTTCTATGTTTTTGTTTTTAAAGGGAGAAGACCTATTTCGTGGATGCGGAAAGAGGATACAGTCAACTAAATTTGATTTTTTTCAAGTTCATCTCCATAAGAACCATGAATAAGGCTTGCCATTGAACAAACGAGATCTTTCGCCTATAGATATATTAAGTTGATTGTGGAGATTTGGTACACGACAATCTGTATGCAAATTTATTTGTTTATCCACCTGATATCTTGCTTAAAAAATAGCTATTCTCCAGGAGTTTCAAAGTTGTTATAAGTCAAGTAATTAAAAATAGAGAGAAAGTAAAGGAGCATGTATTTATATCTTTTCAGCATTGTTAGCCCACTCGTTCCTATGCGGTGGGGTCTAGGCTGGTCTGAAACTGGTCTGAATTCTTGCTTCTAGCATGGAATCCAAGTTATTAAGATTGCGAGGGTAGCGAGCGGACTGCGTGATCCTGAGTTCAGTTGGTGGGTACCACCTAACCCTCCACATTATTGGAATGGGACAATCCATTGTGAGATCGATAGAAAGGTCTTCTTTCAGAGCGAAAAAGTACATCAACCTAAACCAAGACATTACTCGATCTGAACAAAGATCACCTAATAATCTTATCGTGTTATCGACCCAAGCTTAATCTACTTAGACAACATCTCCATAAAATGAAATTGCAGATGCTAATACCTATGTATATGCTGACTTTTTGAAGTGATTACTCTACTGAGAGGGGAACACAGTTCCTCGACCTTGAAGTTAAACTGTAGTGCGTTTGTTTCTTGCTCCGTGTTTTTTTTATAATTTAACATTTCGTCCATAGACCTTTGTTTTTGATAACACTATGCATTCATTATATTCATGAGGAATTTTTACCCACTCTGCTGTAGCCGAATCCATAGCTTATTTGCATTTTTTGTAGAATTCTCATACTGCGCCTGCCTTCTTTTAGCTATGGCCCACATCGAATGCCCTTTTCTCATTTTTTAGGGAAATAGTACGAAATAGTACTGTGATCGCCTTGGCTCAGTGGTTAGTGCGTTGGACTATGGAGCAAGGGGTTCGAGATCGAGTCCCAGTCGAGGAACACCTAAAAAGTTTTTCACGGCCCCACCTCTTGCGAGCGTCTGACAAACATCCGAGAGTACAAATATCCTGAGAAAGCTTCTCAAATATCAAACTGCCCTTCGGACATGCCACTGTATGTACATTGTTTTGGCCTCGTTCACCGCTAAGTTTTGCATTGGCTTTTAGCCTTAACAATGCAATTCTGATTTAGTGAGGAAGTGAATAAACGTTACCACCATACTCTATGTATGTTGAATGGATCATTTTGACAGCAGGATGTAGGTCCAGTCAGTTCAATTCAGGATCGACTGACCCGACTAAACAGTCACGGCCAGGCTAAAGTTTTATGTACGGATTCTGTTTAGTATAATCGTTATTTAACCTTTTTGATACGTGGAAAAATAAATCTTGACATTTTCTGATGAACTTAGAACTGGGTTGCATCTATGTATGTATCTGCGCATTAAAATGCATACGTCAGTGTCAAAACCGAAAATTAGGGAATTTTTGGCAGAACGGTCTAAGAAATAGTCTTCACCTCTTGTAAGTGATTTTCTCTGAAAAAGACAATGCAGGCATAAGTGCACAGTAGATTATTGTAATTGAATGTAGTCACATTGCTAGTTGTCATAGGTCATAAATCATCCACTAATTTATTGAAAGAATGGGTTTTATCATACAAGGCTGTAGCGTACATATGTACATGTATGTATGTCAAATTTAAGAAAAAAATATAGTGAAAACGTTTCGTAAAGTTAGATTAGTTCGTACGTCTCATACAGGTTAGTAATGTGACGACTCAAACTCATGTTCATCCAGATTAAAGCTGAAAAAATCGCCGTCAAACCCATGTGTCTTTGAGAGGACCACGTAAATTGGGCCTATCCGCAACTACTTTGGGTCGCATTTTGCCTAAAGATCTTGACCTACATGCTTATCGGGTTTATTTGGAACAAATTTTAAAGCCATCTGACCACATATGTACATACTTTCGCTGATTGGGTGCTGAAAATTTAAGATCACTTCATATAGGTACATCAGAAAATATTCTACTTTTTCGCTTTTTCAAATTTACCATCTCATCTATGATGGTATACTTCTGACCCTGCTGTTTCATTGCAATTCCTCATTTTATATGCGTTTTGGCAGTCTAGGGTCTTTGGTATTCGACTGACTGGTTGATCCGACAGTACTGCGTACGAAGATCTTCACCTTTGTTTTGTTAGGTGGTGTCTGAGGGTTGTAGTTGCTACAAAGCTGATTTTTTTTTGTCCTATCCGAGAGAATGTACATTCCTCTGTAAGAAGAGTAGGTATATAGGAGTAGGAGTATATCTGTATATCATGTAACATATGTATTCACTAAGTAATACGTTCTGATGAAAGCTCTTAGAGGCATCACTGATTCTGTGTTTTGTGCATAGATATGACAAATTTCCAGATAGGTAGTTTACTTACTTTATGTCCTGTATCCCCTTGTGGGTCCTAGGGCCTCGACAATACCTTGCGCGATTTCTGGAAATGTGCCTTAGCTCTCCATAACTCTTTCCCAGTTGCCGTGCTTCCTAGATACATACATATGTAGTAGATAGGTAGTTGCTGACCATAGATATCTATTGCTCGATGGCAAATCAGATTCTTAATACTGATGTTATTGTTGGGGAGAACGAAGCTCTGACAATATTGCTTAACAATTTTCCCAGTTTATAGTATATAATCCTTTATGAACAAAGCTAATTTCTCTGCAAATAGTAATAGTTTAGTAATTAAATTTATAATTCAATGTACACAAAAAAATGCAAATATGTTTTTTTTTTTCTGGAAAAAATTAAAACAAATTCCTCATGCAAAATAGTCATTTGATTAAAAATTAATTACGTACGCATTTGAGTGTTAAATTTGTAATTTTATTTGCTTTTTCCACATTTCCGACAGTAAATCCACCTATCATCCACCACCATCCATTTGCCTCTACCCGTAAAACCCACTCTCGCTTTCCACCATTGCAGTGCAAAAACTCGCTAAAATAATACAACATCAAATTTTATTTGATTACAGGATTAGCCCCAGAATTTGCATATGTATCCTTGCCTGCAACCGAACAGGGCAAAAAAAAAAACTAACAAAAATACGTTATCACAAAAAATGTATCTCCAACCGTATATACGTATCTGTTACGCACTCACACAAAGCTCATAAATCAACAAAACAAAAATTTATGTAATTTGCTTTGTTGTCACACTCAGTTTCGGTAATACTACGCATTCGTTCTGTCAGTATGCAGAGAGATGTGCACGAATATCCTGGCTGTCACCTCAAACCCTTTAACACCTCCATCAAGTATATACACAACTAAAACATTAAAAAAAAACAACAACAACTTCCGCTGAAATGCATAACAATCAGCAAAATTCAATACGAATAAGCGCCCTGCGGTAACTTTGATGACAATTTGACTAAAATTTAAATAAATTTTCTATTTTTAATTAATAAATGTCAACTGTGGGTATTTTATTTATTTTTCATTTAAATATATATTCAGATGGATGTATGTACGTATCTCTATGCAATGAGTATCTGGTTAGGGCTTTCATTTTATTTTTGAGATCTATCATTGTAGGGTACATCGACGTGTGTTTTGTAAATTGAAATTAAATACTAATCGGTAAGAGGGATAAACTGTATTAAGGTTCATTTACATGTTACATAAGAGACATCCCCTGCACTTAAAAATGTCAGGAAGGCTATATTAGGTGAATACCTTTTCATTGATCTCAGCATCGCCCGCACGGCTAAGATTTGCTCTTTCATACAAAAATAAAGCAGATGGAGCCCAGAGTAAGAATGTGATCATCCCCCCTTACACATCAGCAGAATGGATGGATCTTCTCTGGTCTAGGAGCATCCGAGGACCGTTCTAAGACAACTAGAAAGTATTAGTATTATTAATACTTACTACAGTAATGTGGAAATTTGTGTCCTGAACCGAGAGTCGTTTTATTTTTAGCTCCATCATTGGGCGCCATTTATTAATTTCTGATACCCTTTGTTTTTTTCTATGCATTAAGACTTCTCTTAAAATATTCACTTTAAAATGTTTCGAGCAAGTAATATAGACCTTAAGTGACCAATCACATCTTATTTGTATCGCAGTTTGTTCTGTAGCCTACCCTGGATAGTTATTGTTGAAAAGTTTGAACATAGTCGTCGAGACAAGTGGGACAGATATGACTTACACTTACCTGCCCAAGTCTATAAAGCCAACATTTCCTCACAGCTACAGTATCCCAATGAATTGTCTGGTTTATAGTGGTCTTCTGGTATCTTCAAAGAAATTACTCATATTTCTTTCTATTTCTGGTATCTTGAATAAGATGTATTCAAGAATAGACACGTATTCATACAATTTTGGCTAACTCATCCAAATTCAGGTTGAAGCTATAGTTGTGGAAAAAGGCAGTCAGACTGTCTGGTAATTATTTGATCTCAACGATCTAGCTACACTAGACTTAAGCAGAAAAAAAGGGCTTCGTCACCGGGTCAAACTGGTTTAATGCTTAATCAGCGAAAAATACATCTTCGGCATGGGTTTATACCAAAACTGGTTACCCTGCCTTTATCCCACGTGAAAATTCTTTATGGAAGTCACTGGTGGTGGTAATCCGGTTTTTCTCATAGTGGTATCATAATGGACATTCCTCGCGTCTAATTGTGTCCCTGGTGAGTGGGAATAACTACCCTACCCGACCCAACCTATGTATGCTTGCAACAGAAACTGTCTGAAACTTATAAAATTCGACACTGCTTTGTCTAAAGACTGATATGATAGTGTGTATCATGATCTTATATACTTATAGTGTATTATTGCCGTTGCCGTTAGAATGGAGACATGCAGCCCAACACTCCAGTAGCACTATACAGATCAAGATTCAGCTAATGGCTTGGACAAAATTAAATGGCGCCCAACATGAGGCCTGAAGTCGTTCACAGTCGTTCGACTTAGAATGAAATTTGAAATATTGGTTAAGTTGGTTGGAATAAAAAGTAACATGGAAATGGTATCAGAATAGACGTCAGAGGTTATCGAAACTTGGTTTTACCTATGTATGTAATCTGTTCAGATAAGCATTCAAATTAAACTATTCACCTTGGTTGTCCGTAATCTCTAGTAAAGACAAACAGATTTTACCTCTATACCGTCTATAGTCCCCAGTATGTTTTCTGTTTTATTTATATTTTAAATCTGCATCATTGCATCCGCATGAAATTAAATCAGCACCAGGTTGTAACCAATGTAAAGAGAGACATAAAAAATAATAGAATTACTATTTTTCAATCCCCAACCAATATTGTCATCATTATCATCAGCTACGGGGGAATAAATCAAACCCCAACCCACCAAACAACCCACCAAACACACACCAAAGCAATCACACTCGCTCACAGTAAATATTAATCAATTTAAAATGTTTAACAAATAAATTAGTTTGCATTTCAATTCTCCTTTTTCTATTCAGTTTCAGTTGTTTTTTGTTTCTTGTTTCCAAATAATTTCGCTTTGTTTTCCTATTTTTCTATGCCGTGGTAGTATTGTCCTGTGATGATGGCTTTCTGATTATATATGCGGGAGCTATGCAGAACCCATCAGGATAGGCCATCTCCCCAGCTCATGCTGACCTCATGCGCCCAATCGTCAAACGCATTTAATCTGCTTTTCTCTATCACATGAAATGGATTTAAACTAATTGCATAGTCAAACAATGGTCGTTAGCAATCATCGAAATATCTGACCATAAAATCGTCACAATCGAAGGGTGTATTCCGAACAAAAAATTGTGTGTTTCCGTTTTCCTAGTCGCGGGGAGGGGGTTTGGGGCGGAAAAGAATTAAACAAAATACATTTTCAATAACATGACAATGGGAGAACAACGGCAGTGGGGGTTTAGTTTTAGAATGGACAGTGTATAGGCGGAAGGAATATTTAAATGGGGAGGGCAGGATGTTGGCGATTTTGATTTCAATTTTTATGTTCATTTCCTCTAGTACGAGTATTATAGACTTGAGGAGAATTCATTCTTGTATACAGCAGTCTGGAGACTAACTTATTATTTGTTTCTTGGTTTTAAATGCTAAATTTTTCTTCACCATTACAGTGGCCCTGTTTCTGACCTGCTAGTTATGAAGTTGCGGAAAATAAAGTATTTTTCAATAATAACATAACAATTTTGTATTTAAGCAAAACACAAAATAACTAAGATATTTGACTGAAATTTCCTTCAGGTATAGTGAACATGTTATATTTAAATATAATTGTTCATATGACCACCTCTAGTACGTTTACAGCTGTCGATTATTTCGAGCCATCTTGCCACCACTCTTCCACTCTGCTTTTCTATCGAAACGTTGGCACTTTTGTATCCGATATTGTTCGTGAGATCTTCTCACCTTGTTGGGCTATTGTCATACACTAACGACTAAACGTTGCCACATGAATCGAAATCCAATGACAAGAGGGAGATGCCCATTCCGATTACCGAACTTTTCCGTAACTAGCTGTGTTGCATGTGTCACCATCTTGTTGGAACCACATATCACTGATGTCAACTCCATCAAATTATTGCCAAACATAGTCTTAGGGCAAGAAGTCCAGTCAATGAAGAAACCACCCAGTTTTGAAAAGGTTGGTTCCAAAAACAACGAAGTGATTATGATGTCTACTAACGCAGCTTTTCAAACATGGTGGTGAAAGTATGGGTAAATGAAGCCATGCCCGATGACTATCAATTCTATATGCCCCATCTTCAAGAAAGGCGATCCTCTGTCTTGCAAGAACTATCTAGGCATATCCCTGCTGAATGTTGTCTGGGATATCAACGTCGTGTAATCGAATAATTTGTATAATAAGTTTGAATTGAAGCACGTGCGGCTGCGTTATTTTTGGAACTTCGATCGGTGCCAGTGATACAGGAACATTCATTAGTCCATATGGTGACTGGAATTGATCCAGCAGTATTGCAGTAAGTGCTCTTAAAATTGCGACCACCGACTCAGAATTTCCGTAGTAATTGTTTATTATTTCCAAACTTTGCTCGTTCGTGAACTTCACCATGATAAAAATGTAATCCTTGACTGACGTCCTGACATCGACAGATTATAATAAAAGTTTAACGTTGCATTTGTATTAAACTAAAAAATTTGTATGTCTCTATTGAAGAACACTAGTTCAGACTAACACACCTGTCCATCATTCCTTAAATGTAGTCACGCCCACTTTAGTTGCTAGTGTAAGGGAAGAAGGATTTGTGACTTCTGTATAGTTTTTCTTGTACTTTAAAGCATACCTCTTATGACTGCCTATAAGACATTTATTCTAAGAGGGTAGCGTTCTTTTGATTAGACTTTTGCAACTCATTTTCAACTCTTGGCCTATTTTCCACCAGCTGTGCCTTCTGAGAAAGTAACTACTTTTCGCTTCTCTTGGAAGCGAGCTTTATCGTTTAGCTAGCTCGCCGTAAGTGGCTTGAGAAGTGAGCTTGAGAAGTGAGCAGTTGAAGGTGTTCGTTTCTTGCCCATTTCTACAAGCCAGGCTTATCTAGAGACAGAATGAAATGGACAGTTTTGGGTTATGGTTGTCAGATATTTGATCTGTTCCCCAAGTCGTCCGAACCGATAAACTTTTATAATAACTTGACTTCTATACTAACTTAATCATCTAATATAACTTTTGTTTTCTTTTTCAGGTGAGTCGCTATGTTTATTCCAAACATCTAGACAGTAAGTACAAAGTTATTGTAGTCAGTATAATTATTTTCGTCAAAATCTGATCTGGGACACCCAATCAAATTATTTCCGATTGCTCAATCATAACAGCGCACATAGACGTCTTGGGCAATAACCATCCACTTGAAAATGACATTGACGGACGACTTTATAATCTCCGAATATCAATGTGGAAACTGATTTTAAAATTCCCCAATTCTTAGCACCTACCTCCGCTTAGTATACCATAAATCTTGTCCAAAGACCCTCGCCTGAAGTGGTCAATAAAACCGAAAATCCAAATCCGAAAACAATCAATCCAAAGAAACCTCACGTAGTCAAATGATTCATTCGGCAAAAAAAAAGTAAACAAAATATTTTTACTATCGCAGCGCAGAACTGTCAATCGACTGTCGAATAACAATTTTTTGATTGATTGCCGTCAGAGGCACGCCTTGATAACGAGTTCCGCTTGTAATCTACCTTAGACATTCTATACGTGCTGGTTGTCCAGAGTCCACCACCGATTGGACATACTATACCAAGTTTAGATAAATTGACGAATTGTCAAATATTTCATTTTAAATTGACTTTTGAGGAAATATCACTTTTTTTTTGATTGAGATGAAGTGCGACCCTATCAGGCCGTTCCAAGAGAGTATGCAGCGAGGCTTGTTATCAGATGGATTGGTGCTCTGCTTATCGTCATCTGTTAATTGATTGGAATGAGACTGATTGGTCGGAAGGCAGTATGTTTTGAGTCACGATATCAATTTGACATTTTTGTCGAATAGGGTACATAGCAGAACAAACTCTAGGGAGTGTGTGTCATTAGGGGGAGAGAAGTTGCCGATAAGAAAATATTCAAATGGCGCCAAGTGTGTACTTTGGATTAAGTTCAAAGGGGTTCCATAAAAAGCTGGGTGATTGGGAAATTTTATGTTTTTTTTTCTTTGATTTATGGTGACTGCAAAGTGGTTTGAAATACATATACATACACAGTACGGGTTTTTTTTTAAACAAAGTCAATGAAATCAGCTTTGACAATGATCAGATGTGTTGTTGGGGAATGTGGTACCCATAGATGGGAATGATTGTTGCTATATTAATAGAACATAAGCGACGGCATATGATGTGTGAAATTTTGTGGTCTAGAGAAGGAGTCATATATAATTGCTTCAAACGAAGGTTCAAGCCGTGGAAAGCACACAACAAATTGTTCACGCCTCTACCTAAATGTTTTTCTATACCTTTGTTCTTCGTTTTTTCAAATTCAATAATTCTTTGATTTTGATGTTTATATATGTAAACTATATACAGAACAAGGCAACTTCTTTTGGTCTAAGTGTGTTCCTGCTTAGCGAGTGCAACAACCACTTAATCCGTAGCCATAGACAGTATCCCAAAAAGGTAGATGCACATTCTTGTTAATGCTGCTCTTGAATAGTTGGGAACTAAATGCACTAAAACTTATAAAAAAAATACCTGTGTGGCCTCTATTTCCCAGTTCACTTTAGATTACCAAATGTTGTACTAGTACCCATGTACCACTTTCGTCTTTAGCCTTTGACACATTACCGAGTTCTTGCAACAACATACCTGGTTTAAGTAGGTATTGAACTTACGATTTATCTACTTATGTCTGAAGAGGAGCTATCTTATCTTATGTCATTCGCAGTCAGCAGAACTGGAGTAAACCATGAGGATTTTGTTGTGCTTTCATTGAATAAAGCTGATATTTTTACTTTTAGAGCGATTCCGCAATATGGTTCTGAAATTGAAACCATTCTTTATATTTATACACACTTGGCGCAACAGGTCGATGGGACCCATGGCCTAGCTTTCCACAACCATTCGTGTTGTGCGTGTTATATTCTTTACACGAATGGAAGGGGCCTACTGTTTAATGCCGTGTCCGAAGGGCAATTTGTTATTTGAGAAGCTTTCTCAGTTGTACTCCCGGAGTTTTGCCAGACGCTCGTGAGAGGTGGGGCCGTGAAAAACTTTTAGGTGTTCCCCCACTGGGATTCGAACCTTGAAGTTAGGGGTTACTATTTCTTCAAGCGATCTTTCCCTCCTGTGTTTCCAATTTATAATTTGAATTGTTTACCCATCGTACAAAGAGTTCAAAACGTAGCTTGTAATCTAGAGAAATAATCGAGATAGACTCTATTAAGTATATATATGTATATATACATATGTATCTATTCCTTATCAGCATCAATTTCGAAAACGAATAAGCTACGTATGTATGTATGTCTATAGATCCTTCCGTATGTCACCAATCTTTGGGTCTTCGGTATTGGGTCTAGGTTTTGAAGAAAGAAGCAGTAAAAGTGTAAAGATGTTTGGGTTCTACTTAACTTCGCTATTCATTACCCTTTGCCAACCAGACAAAATATTTAGATATCCGAATTCTTTTTACTTCGTACATACATATGTATGTGCATCATGTGTGTTCACGCCCACTTTTTGGAGCCGTTCGCTAGTATTCGAAATGAAACTGCAAAAATGGGTTTAGTGATAAATGAGGGCAAAACCAAGTATAAGCTGTCAACAAGGGACCAAACGACACAATCGATAGGAACTTTGTCTACCTCGGTTCTGTTGTAAACTCTGATAATGACATCTCCGCAGAGAGTAAACAAAAAATAACTCTTACCAATCGCTTTTTTTCTTAGCTTAAAAGAAAAGTGAGTAGTAGTACCCTATCTCGATCAACTAAGAAGATTCTGTATAAAACTGTGATCATCCCAGTCCTGGGCGCTTATCACGTACAACAACAATCGTCTGGCTACAAGTAAACCCAAAATAAGTCAACCACTATCGATGGAACAAACTGCAGTGCTCGATCGGGGACACTATCTAAAGCGGATGAATACATCCTTACCAGCTTCGAGACAAATATTCTTAGTAAAGATTTCGGTCCCATTTGCGTTAATGGGCTTTGGAAGGGAACATTCAATGACCAACTGTACAAGCTGTACAGCGAGATGGACTTGGTCAAAAATTGGATATCAGTCGTCTAAAAGGAGAAACGGTATTTGGAAGTTCAACATTCGTTTGGGTCCTCTAGTTGTACGCTACCCTTAAATATTTTCAATTGTCTTTTTATTCAATATTTTATTAAGGTAGTGAACCTGTTTTGTGGAAATGTTTCGTAATTGTGTAAACAAACGAAATAACATTCAAACTGCAGTGGCTAACAGGTATTAAGTGTTGTCATACAACAGAATAGCTTACAAATTCAGAACGAACTGGGGCATGGGTCTTCTATACCCTTACTCTATTTCAGTGCCAAATGAATTGAACTACTAATCCATCAGTGTCTCCTTTTGCGTCACTCTGACGGCAATAAATCCGAAATACAATCTACAATAGAACCCTATTTCGTCTCCTCAAAACGCCGCGCAACGTGACACTTTTCAAGTAGCAGCTTTTACTCAACTATCTATCGGTTAGTCCCCCTCCGGTGACAATCAACTCACTTCATATGCAAATACATTCAATCAACGGTGGCAGAAACCGAAAAGAAAAAAAAAAGTTGACAAATCACTCTGAACCACCTGCCTGCGGTAACGCGCGCTCACACAAACGTAATGACTACAGAATCAATCAATTTCATAGCAAATTTCACAAATCATTTGATTCATTTAGTCCGAACAGGCCAACAAATCTTGATAACGAGACCGAAAGCCCGCCTGCCCTGCGGTGATTCAATCACATTCACTCATTCATTCATATTCACTTACCTCAACACAGCGCACCGACCAGCGCACACAACAACAAGAAAATTAACAATTTCATCATCAATTTTTCCAGCAGTGGCACTCGCTTATCTTTGAATTTTGATTGACTACCGCACATTTACACGCTATCTATCTATCGAAGGTGAACCCTAGCAAGAGGAAAAGCGTGAAAAAAAATAAACATGGCCCGGAACAAACAACGTGTCTACCGTTCTCGCCGTCGTTTCTCTGACGCTTAACCGTCAGAACCTCAGCCAGAAGCAAACACCAAAGCTCAATCATTCATCATGGATGCTTTCCATCTATCTAACTATCTGTCTACCTCTCTGCTATGCGAAATTGATCGATAATTAATCCATCAAATTTATACAGCACTGCGCCGTCAGGGCATCGGGCATCACCCACCCCCAACCCGACAACGACGACACAAAAAAAGTATCTGTCACTCAAACAAAGAGTGACACAAAAAAAGTTCCCAATGTGGTCTATGTGATTTACCTGTAGGATCAACACGTATACACATAGATACATAGGACTACCGTTTTACAACGATGAACTATTGTCGATACTACACACTCATTGACATCACCATCGTCGTCGTCAATGCCAAGATGAAAGGAGAGAGAAGAAAAAAAAATGTTACAAAACCAGAAAATTTTGACAGACAGACGGAAACGACTGTTAAACGATTTGAAACTGTCAATCAGAGCTCAAAACTGATGATGAATCTGAAAAACGCATCACATGCCACGATAGGACGGGCACATGACATCCGAAGCAATGATTGAAGGAAGGAACCGAGCAACTTGTCGTTCGGTGTTGGCAAATGAAGAGGAACGATGTTCGATGGAAGTCGTAGGACAGAATATTTTATTGTCATCATTGATGCAGCATCGGATTGTGGGCATGAGTGATTTGATTCAGTTTGGGTTGAGTTAGTTTTTTTTTCTGATTTAATAGAAAATGTTAATAGGTTTTGAAGAATTTAAATAAATTAGAATCACACTGAGACTTTACAAATTATCCTTCATTCCAATAGCTCATATATATTTGGATTATTTGGTCGTTAAACCAAAAATGAGCTTAGAGCTGAAGATGATAGTAAGATGAAATTCAGAGAGGTCTTGGCACTGATGAATAGCCTTCAATTCTTGATTTAATTTGATCTTATAAGGTGGTTTGGCGATGTGGACTGAGAAATTCTCACTTGTCCCACCTTTTAGTCGAATTTATGAACTATAGCACCCACAGCCTGCCTGGTGGGACACCTATTACGTAAGTAATATTGAGTAAGGGTTCTTACAGTTGCTACCACGAACTCAGAGTTTCGGTAGTCATTTTTAGTCATTTTTAAACCTTGCTCGTCATGACCTTCGCTACGATGGAAATGTAAGTTTTGCATTATATTTTGACATTGTCAGATCATGAAAAAAATTGTAGGGTGCGTTCGTATTAAAGTACAAAATTGTTATATCTCTATTGAAAAACCCTTTTTAAAGATGTGATTGGGATTAGTCATTTAGTTTAGGGCGGAGCTCGTTAACATCTAAAAGAAACTTGCCTGTCTCGCTCCTAGTTTACAATGGGTTTGTGCACAATTAGATTTCCAATTAACTCCCTATCAAAGTTGCTTTCAAGTTGTACAATGCACCAATGTCAACACTGAGTGCTCTGCTACATACAGTACATATGTATGTAGGTCTACTGGAATACTGTAAACTTAATCCTCCCACAATGCCTTCACAAAATGCATATTTTTCACTACCACCCCTAAGGGTGATATGTAATCGACTGCCATTCCAAAATAAAGTTCAACAAATGCAAGCGCCAAATAACTGTCGCTACCACATTCGTCCTTGTCAAAATACGATTCAGATGATTGATCTCTGCCCAACATAACCTATTATAAACGATGCTGTCTTTATCCTGATGATTCAAAATTTTCAAAAGCATCGTTTCATTTCAGGTCTACTGTCGGTTACAACAGGACCTCTCAAAAGTTCTTCGTACTGGTTTTTCAAAAACAACTTCGAACTTAATATCACGAAATCCCTTACCCTCTATTCACCATTAGTTTTCAATCAATTCGCTTTTTTTAAAACATTGTACGATACCGAGTTAAACTTACGATTCCATATATGGTTTTGGCAAAAAAGAAAGGAATTCTCTGAATTTTTGAGAAAAGAGAACACTTAATGTCTTTTTATTCGATAAAACCTCCTTTTCTTTTTTGGTACGACCCGCTCTTCTTACCTCCCTAATAAGACCGTCTCAATCTGATCAACCTGAACTTCTTTGAGAAACGTAGGAGCTATTTCAGACATTCTTTTCGTTCAGCGGCTACTCGCAGGTGCTATTGATTGTACATCTCTTTACATTTTTAAAATTTTGAACAGGATAGAACTGCCCCTGTCAATGCCGTCTGGGTGTCTGTCTGTGAATGGGTTGGTGGAAATAAATACTTTTGACAGGAATCTTTCTAATAAAAGATCTACATATATATTCTGCAATTTAGACAAGGTTAATTCCTATCTCGTCAAGCCGAGGGATTTCGTTTTTTATAGTCAGTCCAATTAATTGCTCTCATCGAAAATGTGTCGGGTTAAATTGTTGATATGGGACTGTTCTTCGAGTAACAAGTACATATCTCTATATTGGATGTTGAGTTCTTTATGTTTCATTTTCACGTTCAAATCTATTCGAACCTTAGGTCAAAGTAAAAGGAACATTCACATGAACAGGTTTATATACACCGTTTCGTTGGGGACGATCTGCGGGTTACGGTGTCATCGGGAAATGTACCAAGAATATTGTCCTCTTCTTGCATCACGAGTATAAAACGGACGGAGAAGCGGCCGAAGAACGCTACCTTGCGGTGATCCCGTTAATACTTCTTTGAATTCAGATTATTTGTTTCCATGTTTCCAACAAGGAAGAGTCTATTTCCGAGATATAATTCCAGAATAATATATTCTCACGGGGAGGACTCGTAGTTTGCATTTTGAGCCATAATACCACACTTTATCGAAGACTTAGGAATCAGGCGAATTTGAGAATAAAAGTGATCTGGGCCATTGTTTGCATAGGGAAATTGTGTTGCTCTCACAGATATTGTTATGTATACTCTGCCTGACTTAGTATTGTTTTCAGGTATCCAAACCTTAAAGTCCCAACTATTGTTAACAAACTAAGACTAACAAACAAATGTACTCTCTGTATGCGAAATTGCGGGCCTTACTGATTCTTCCAAGTTCGTTAAGTGATCTAGTTGGCGTTGGGAATTCCAATAGGATCCAAGGTTTCTCAATTTTTCGACTTACGGGGATCGTGCTCTCAAATATTTTTTGTAAAACTGTTCTTGTGACAGGCCCCTTCCATAGGCTTACGCGCAAAGTATTTGTTCCAATAGGTTGTGGTTTAAAAGAAAAAGAAGATCGTTTTGTGGATCCTTTTGTGAGAAAACTGGTTTGTGTCATGTCTTCTAGTCGAAAGTGGGTGTTGCGAAGGCTTTGTTTTCCTAATCTTCCATGTGAAATTCAGCGATTAACAATTTGTAAAACGTACGAATATGTATGAGCAATTCTAGGAAATTATTTCGCTGCTGACTGGGTCTGACAAAGAAAGGTCTCGATTGATGTGTAAATAGACCTTGCTGTTGAAAAATAGGGTAACATTCAATTAAAGGATGCAGACTCACTTCTTCTTTAGAGTTTTCTAGACAGTTGACTTTGAATGGTTCGCCAATGCTCTAGATCTTTGTGTTGATCTAAGTTCTTCACAATGTATAGGTACACAGATGCAAACAAGCTATAAACTCCACACTTACGGCATGGCATTGTCTATAAATCAAATTCATCATCAGTCAGGTTAAATCTAATTTGTCTATAGTAAGGTCACGCTAAATTGATGCAACATTATTGCAACAATGAGTGATTGCAGGCAGAATGCATCATGTTCTCGCTGCCAATCTGTGAATAAGATCCTCGACTATGTCAAATGGTAAATGTTTTTGTTTTTGCAATTCATTTGAACATTTGTGTCAAGTAAAAGTTATTTGGATGCTTTGAAGGAAGTCGTCACACAACTTCAACTCACAACAAGATCGTGCGATGATGACGGCAAATTTATTGGCATCCAAGCCAATTGAGCCGCGCATTCGGCATATTCGGTACTCAAATGAAATTGACAATTTTTGTGTCGGTGTCGACCGAGATTGGGGCTGCACTGTGCGGTTCGCGCAGTCGCAATCATTGCAATCCATGACGCTGTCCATCATGAACACACCTAGTCACGATTTGAATGTCGTCGAGAAAAAACAAAAAAGAAAATTGTTGTTCACCAAAGTTGTGCTGAACTTGTTACGTCGAACGATGACGATGATGGCGACTGTGGCGGCGACGGTGGTTTAGACTGTGGCTTCAATTTATCTACGAGGTGATTGAGTGAGAGGAAATGTATTCCGGGTTCGGCTGAGAGGTGAGAGTTTGTGACAAGTGAAATGTGGGGGTTGCCAGGAAATAAATTGTGAAGCCAGTATAGATATACAGCTGGGTAAGATGACAACTGGATTTTTTGTCTTTACGTAATTCAATTTCGAATGGAACGTGTTGAAGCAATCTTGAGCCTATTTAGGACTCCTTCACTTTTTGGTTGCGCCACGTTGCACTTGTAGAGAGCCAATAGGTCAGGAGATTATAAAGTACTTCTTCAATTGGGACGCCTCATTAATTTTACGACCTACTGAGTGGGAGATTCTAGGTTCCTTTGTCCAAAGAACGTTAAAAGTTATTTCACGGTGGTTGGGACATGAAGCTATGAAGACACATCAAGTGTCAGTCAATGGCATCAGCCCTTAACAGTCTTGAAAGGTGGATTAGAGAGTGACGGAGAGAGACAAAACAGATCTAGTACTCTTTCTTTTTAAAATTTAGTAACTTGCTAAGATAAACACGTCCCTCTCGCTTAAGATATACAAGCTATATACTAGGTAAAGATTGTAGAAGTTATATACAGAAGAGGCTGCTCCATCTATCATTGGCTATTCTCACGAAGGCTTTTTCTATGTTAGATTTAGCAAGTGCTGGGAGCGCTAGAACAGAGGTACCGACACTAGGTTCTGTTCGGACCTAATGCTGATTCGGTCTTCATCTTGTTCTCTAGTATACCAGTGTGTTCAAAGGAGTGTAATGTTTTGATTCACTGTTGATGCTTCACAGTCTGTATCAGATGGAATTCTACTAGAGCAGACATTCCTTCGCACTCCTTCGTCAGTTTTACCCGTCCGGCATCCGTACGGAAAAATTGTGCTGAAAGTCATATAGGCTGAAGTCATATAGTGATGGTAGTATAAAGTCTATCTAAGGTGTGCCCATCTCGCAATCGTTCAGTAGCCCATATCGCCCTCTACCCAAAGGTTAAATTGTTTCAAGCATATGACACTAGTCTAATAGATTCAGTGCCAGTATGGTTTCATGTGCTGCAGAAGAGAAAATCAAATCCCATTTCTAATAGTAGGTACTTTATGCCAGGGAGGCTATATGAAAACATGTACGGATGTAGATCCAGGCGTTTTCGTAGTCGACATTTTGAATGATGTTGTTTTCCATAATTAGTCACATTAATGGTACTTTATCCCCAACACAACATGCTTTATTTAAAGAAAAAAAAAACAAACCTTTTGTATTTGCCTTCCATTACAATGGTTCACTATTGTTGCTCTAAATTGCAATCGGATCTAGTAAACGTCAAACTTGAAAGCCACCCACAGCTACCAGACTTTTTGCACTAATCATTCATCTACCATTCATCCATCTGACCACAATCGGAAAAAACAAACAATCGTCCAATTCCACTTTATCTTGTCCCAGCCAATGATTGACACTTGTGCCGCACACACACACATACATATCTCATCCGCATTTAGTCCTTCAATTCCATTTAATCGATCCTTCATATTTCATCTGCTGCCAGTCATCATAGTTTTGTCATTCAATAGAGCTTTCCTTCTTCATACATCTTCCTTTTGTTGCCTTTCATCCTTCGAAAATCATCTCGTCATTCATGGTCGGTAGTGGACAAGAACAAAAAAAAAGTAGAAAAAACCCTCCCGACTGTTATCTGTCACTGCAAGCTCCGTTCATCTCATCGTTCTGTCCATTTTCATCGAGGAGAATGTGTCCCCGATGAGCTAAGCTGCGAGAAAGTGTGCGACGACGTAGATTGATTGAAAACTAGAACAGTGCCGAGAAGATGATGAATATCCTTCGAAAGGATGACGACAATGCGATGCACAATGACCTCATATTTTGACCATCAATCACGCGTCACTTCATCAAATTGGAATGCGAATCGTATAAACCTTTAACCCGCACCCAACTTCGATACTACTGCAGACGTTAATAATCTTTAGATTTATGGACATATCCGTTTTTTTTTTCACGAGCGCCGCCAATCCTTGCCTCGTAAACATGACCATTTGGACAGTCTTACGATGATCCGAGTGACTTTAACTGACCTCGTCGAGAAACTTGGTTAAATGCTCGTTAAATCAATGAGGTGGCTACCATCTCTAAGCCCACATAAAACGATCAGAAGGCAAAATATTTGCTTAACTTGAAAACAAGGTGAGGAACCATTTGGTCTGGCTCTGACATTGGTGGTCAATGAAATAGGATTTATCATACAGTGTGGGTGAAAGGTGGCGGTACAGTTGGGCATAACTGCACCAGGATCAGTTTCCATCAACGTACATTATTCTCAAGCCGGAGTTACATTTTGAGTTAAAACAGACCAACTTAAATATCAGAAATATGGTGGAAGCCCACGTGTCTCAGTTAGACTGCAGTCTATGTACATTTTCTGCATTTACTCCAAAGGTTACCTTGT
Organism: Xylota segnis; assembly: GCA_963583995.1. Taxonomy (NCBI): domain Eukaryota; kingdom Metazoa; phylum Arthropoda; class Insecta; order Diptera; family Syrphidae; genus Xylota; species Xylota segnis. The sequence goes on along the minus strand of OY757237.1, from coordinate 76,738,954 downwards.
GGTTGTGGAGAAAGCCAACATATCATAGGCGATATCACTGATCACTTCAGTCATTGATATTGCCGTGACAGGACCTTACGAGATTATAAGCGACACTCGATTTCTAAAGACTCTGGTGGTCTCTTGAGATTATAGTTGTCCTAATTTGAACTTCCTTACGAGTATTGCGATATTCTGGATATCCGAATATCCTTGGCTGCAACAAAATAGTGATCAAAGTAGATGTTCGCTCCTCAGAAAGTTCGGACGTACATCATACTTGAGAAATGCCTTGCGTAGATTACAATATAATTAGGAGACTTTCACGGTCCTTTGTGGTTATTGAGATGTGGGAACCAAATACTGGATAAAACAAAATGTTGCCCCGTTGGAAAGTTCACCGTATACCGCCTTGTTCTACATGCTATTGTGTACGACACTGCTACCAAAGATGTGGCCCTATTCAACCTTTGCGTTAAAGTTGCATTGAAAAACGTTAACATCATAGCTAGTGCATTGTTCAAACATATGTATGCAAGATTTATCTCTTTGCAATAGTACCCTTCAAAATGAAAAAAAAAAACGACTGGGCCCGATAAGGCTCTCATTTGGACAAAACACACAGAAGAAATAACTAGAAAAGCTAAGCAAGTTCTTATGATTTCCCAGCATCTTTCAGGCTAAAACCAAAGCAAGGGTAGACGTGTCTAAATCTGTTTTGATAGACGTCATACCAACTGTATTTTAGCTACTATGTCAGATAGCCAAACTACTATCATCGCATTTGACTCCTATGTCATTAATTCTGAAGTAGTATAGGAAAGCCTGAAAGCACTGGTTAGATAAAACACTGTGATACAGGGTAATGAAATGTTCAACTCCATAGCAAGGAAGGTAATATCAAAATCCTTCATAGGTCGTGAACCATTCTACGAAATAGGGTATCATACCCTTGGAGAAGAATTTAGAAAACTTGAAAGAACTTGCAATAACGCTTAGACCAGAAACCAAGCCATCACAACTGAAAGCCAGGCAACACAACTGAAAAAGGCACATGTGTATCACCACTTTCAAGGATAACCTTCGTTTCCTAAAAGGTGAACTATAATAGTCGGAAGCACACACTGTCACATTTTTGGCAGAAGGCTATAATCTTTCGTATTTCCACTGTTTCGGAAGTGATCGTACGAAACCATTGTTATATTTATAGTTCAGCCTTAATGGGCTACTTACTTATGTACGTGCTTAACGGGCTCCCGATATCTTCCACTCTCTTCGATCCCGGCCACATTGCTTCTGGTTGTCCAGATAAGCGCGCTGCCACCCGCGATAGCTTGGTCCTCAAAACATAGGTTCAGTATTCCCTTTCTCGAACCTGGGGACTGTAGTTCGAGAATCTTTATTGCTACAACGTTATTGTCCATTAGGTCGATGTAGTCTCTCCTTCATTTGACCATATGCGAATATGTGACTGAAAATTCGACGAAGCATTTTTCTTTCTAAATCTGCTCTACTTTCCTGCTTATTGTCCAATCGGGTTACCTAAGTGGAGTTACCTTAAGGAGAACTTAACTTAGGAACTAGGTATATCTGAAGAAGGTCTCTGCAAAGTCTGCGATAAATCCAGTGAAACCCACTGAAATGCTTGGATAAGTACCGATTATTATCAGGAAATACTGTCATTAGAGACAAGTCGTATCTTTATGAGAGATTTGTCCGGCAAAACGTTGTACGAGTACATAATCCTCAAAATGATACTTAAACATGAATGAGGGCACGTACCTCTTTAAGATGTTATAAGCTTTGCCGTTGGCAAATTAAAGTCTTCTCCGCCACCCCGTTTTTTTCGACACCTTCTTTCAGGCTGGAAGTATACCTATTGCCTGTAGCTCTTTGTACATTTTCTTATAGTTAGTACTGAAGGCTTCCTTAAAACAGGACGACTCTTTTGTATTTTCAGCAAGCAACATCACTAGTTTTGTTCCCATAACCACCTGTTTGCATTGATCTTTCTTTCAGTTGCTGAATTTGATCCGCCGTACGTTTAGGCACTATGGTTACTTGTGCGATATATGTAAAATCATTTTTGGTGTCCTTGCAAAAAAGTTTCGAGAAGCAGGAGAAGAAAACCTCAGGAACAACAGTAGGACTTCCACGTCTACGAGATGCGGTCAGATAGGATTTAGTGAAAGTGTACCATGTGAGCGTTTACATACCGAGAACTTATGTTAAGCTGATAACCATAGGAGGCTATTTTTTCCTATACCTAGTCTCTGAAACAGGTAAGTGACCAATAGGTTTCACAAGCTGTTAAAAAGGACGTCCCCTACGCAACGTTTCTCTGATGCCAAGGCGAATTCAATTCTGCAAAAGATTCTAAGGTCAAGTGTATTGCTAAACTTGGCCGTTAATTCCAATAATATCGTAGTCCTACTTGTAGACTTGATTATCGTCCTACTATCCTACTTTATCTTACTGTGGCTTTCAGCCCTGGTCATATGGTTTTAATGGTTTATAGTCCAGCTGCATATCTGGAAAAGGTCATTTCTTAGTTCACAGGTTCCATTTGCGCTCTCCTAGTTGGTTGAGGCCACCTTTTTATGAATCAAGCTTAGATTCCATTCATCAGGCATATACTCGTCTGAGCAAGTCTTCGAAAGTTTGTGTGGTCTCTACTAAGAAGTGCCACTTCTTTGAATAGTTTGACTTAAAAGGCGTCCAGTTCAAAGCCGATGTTTCCCCCATTTTTGTAGAACTTACGAGCAGCCCGTGTTTTTTATACAGTGCCGTTTCGTATGTCGCTGCTTCAACTACTGGCCCATGTAGAGCAACTTGTCCGAGGTCTTCCACTTTGCTGTAAGGACTTAGGGTGTACATCGGGTGTTTCGTTTGCCTAGAAGGTTGTGAATTGGTTGTGGTTAGTTCTTTATCTTAGTCTCATGACTCAAATGTGACCCCGGCTCTCTGGTTTTTTTCAATATCGTTAGTCCTCAATGCCTACTAGTCGGTTTACTAGGCTACTGTGACACTTAACAGAAAGACAACTAACCATTAGGCCAGAGCCTGACCATCAGCTTAATGAGTTTTTGCTTTCGTGTATACCAACTTTCATCCCACTCTGTTGTACCCTTCACTTTGGATTGTCCATTGAGATGACTTTTATGGACAACAAACAAGATGAAGAGCTGAAAATCATTTCGAGATTTCATATCTCTCTCCCATGAGCGAACGCGCGTTCGGGTCATAAAAATGAGGATTTAAGTTCTTCAACTGACAGCCATAGCCTCATCAATGTCAATCACAAATTGCTCCTCACTGTTGCTGTTGCTGAGTCAGAATTTTCGTTAAAAAAAAAAAAAAAAGACGAAATAAATTCAAAAGTTTTCTCCACCCTCTGTACTATATAAAAACCGAGGGAAAAAAAGGCGAAAGAAAGGAGAAAACTACTCACTTCACTGTCAGTTGCAGGATGTCGACATGTGACACATTCTTGGAAGGAAGTAGTTATGTTCTGTTGCTGCTGCTGGTGCTGCTGACGTCAGTCACAGCGTACGTATGTCTGTCAGATATAACAAAAAAGCTTCCAATTTGTAGGTACGTGAGCGCTTTTCTTATAAAATATCAGACAGACAGTAAAAGAGAGGAACAGTATGACTCTGGCGACGACGATGCAGTTGACATTGACAATTTCAAATGCACTCTCACTCACACAAACGCATACCGTTTCTAAATGTCGGAAAACTATTGAATGAGTGACTGAAATGTCAGGCAGACTAAGACAGTGAAATTCAACTGACAGATGACACGAAGACAGTTGGAAAGAAGTAGACGGATGGGAGGCGATTCGAAGGATATTGCATTTTCGGATAGTAGTGGTGGATGTCCTTCTTGCGGTGTGGTAAGTGGGGGAGGATAGTTTGCAGTTAAGTAGCGGGCGGAAATAAATCGTTTCTGCCGGTGTGGGTGGGGTGGTAAAAATATATTTGAATGAAAGGGTTTTAGTTTTGCTTTTAATGTTAAAGGTTACGTGTTGGCTAATTGGTTCTCTGGTTGATGGATGTAGGACTTGGTGTTGTCTAATGGATCTCTGTAGATGGATTTGACAAACTCAGCAAAATCAGACTAGGAATGATACCTTTAGATCGGAGCATGGTCCATCCGAATATGTTGTTACCATCAGCCTTATAACGCTACCAGATTTTGCCATCTCTCATTTGTCTGTTCTAGTGCTAATGCAGAGATTTTGCGGTTCAAGTTTTCTGCAGTTAAGTGCTTCTAAATATTTGGTATCGTTGAATTCACAAGCAGGTAAATAATCAGGGATAACCAGTGTTGCTTCTAGTTTTGAGAGTGTATATGGCTTAATCGATAATGGTTTCATTGACAGTCAAGCAGAAGGTAAATGAGAATACTTCGACCCAACCCATGAGCTGTCCACTTCTAGTTCTGCCATATCTTGTAACTGTACAACTCCGTTTAATAGGAACATATGACCATTAATGTATGAGTTTCCGATTTTAGCCTTTGTGGGGCATATGGCGTAAATAACTCTGTCTTCAACTTCACGCATTCCATCCTGTTTTCTCCTCAATTGTCATGTGTCAAGTTTACTAAAGTTAACTGACTCTTCCAATTTTCTTCGCCTCGTAAGGTGTATTTCTGCGGAATATCCTAAATATGGTATATAGCTATCTATACAGACGAATTTGCAACTTATGAGTGACACCGGGAGTCACGTTCCAAGTTACTTACTTACTTACATAGGTGGTGACATAATCCATTTTAGGCATACTGTTCTCCAACTAGATTTCGGAAATGAGTTGGATCATACTCTTGACCAAGTCATCCCCTACTGCCTTAAAAAGTTCGGCCTAGAGGTCTTCGACCAGGACTTTGGACTTAAGGTTGAATATTGCTATCCTCCCTTCATTCTGGTTGGGTGGACAGAAGTCAGGGTCTTCACCGTCCAAGTTGAATGGTTCGTTCCGTCTGCCAGCTAAGTGTGGGTCATCGTCACCGTTTAACGGTCTGCAGAAGTGGTTCTTCTATGCAGCGCATCTTCAGATGCTAGTTGCTTTGATGTAAGGGCTTGCTGGCACTCTTCATCAAACTATGGATTTTGTGTGACACATCACTTGGGGCGTGTCTGATGGTTTCTTGGCATCGATGGTACTGGTCTGTAGCAGTTGGTACTGGCTGCATAGGACTTCTCGAAAGGCTGAGGGGTACGCGATCGGCAACATTTTTGGCGGTTGGTAACTGCTTTTATTCGGCTGCAGATGGGCTCCACTGGGAATACCACTGATTCTGATATGAACTGCATTTCTCTAGGAACCCTCGCAAAGCCTTTTAGGTTAAATTCTGGTTAATACTGTCGAATCGTTTTTCAACAAAATGCAGGTGGAGGGTTGCCTATATTCCATGCACTGTTCTGTGATGATACCTAGAGTGTTGGAGTGATCGTTGAAGAAAGATGCGTGTGGATGGTTTCATGCGTTCCTGGATCTCTGGGTCTTATCTTAGCAACCACCTGTAAGACATATGTACATACATAGATGCTAAGTTATGGTACAGTTCGGGGTGGTCAATTAACAAGCCTCTCCATCCAGCTCAATATTTAACCAGCTGCTTCCAGTTTCACACATCAAGTTGGTTAAGGTTTAATTCTATTTGAGCTCGGCACCTAAGTCGAGGTTTTCTTCAACTGCACCGTTGCTCCAGAGTTGATTCGAAGATTTTCCAGGCCGGAGCAGTGTTGCTCATCTACTCTACAGGACCCAACCATCTTAGTCTTTTGAATTTTTGTGACAAGGTCGATAACACTGTACAGTATAACTCGTATAGCACAAAATATTTTTCTCCAATTAATTCTTATTTTTGACATATTCCATGCCCCTGCGCCCTAGAACTGGAATGATCAGGATTTTGTGTAGGGATACTTGAGTTGTCCGAGAGAAGCCTTGCTACACAATTGTCTTCTTAGTAGAAAGAAGTAGCTATTGGCAAGTGTTAATCTTGGTTTGATCTCAGCACTGGTGTTATTCTTTGGATTTATGTAAAGGGGATTCTAGGGAGACAAAGACGCAGATCCCTGCTGACTTATCACACTACGCTACGTTGTCTTTACTTGGCAGTTATCCCTTTTTCTTGGAGAGAAATACTCATTCCACCGGCTTGTATAATGCCAGTCCATTTAAAAACCTTTAGTTGAAATTAGTTTAATCTCTTTTTAACCTTTTCTTGCAAGACGTTCCCGAGAGATGGATCCATATTTTTCTGCCTGTACTGCGATCAACCTCTTACTCAAATCGTTCCGAAATCCCTCTCACATTGATTCAAATCAATCGTTTGTCGAAGAAAGGATATCCAACGATAACTACATATCCCTCAATCTATTAGAAAAAAAAAACTGCACATTTCACCATATTTCATCTGTTCTTCCAATTTGTCTACCACAATCCCCTGGACACACATCAACCAGCCATGGCCCCACCACACATATGTACTCGTATAAACGGAATAGAATCAAACTGTGGCCATAAGCATATGTATATGTAGCTCATCTTAAAAAATTCTCACCACATGGCAAAGGATTTATTTATCCTTGTTTTTTTGTTCTCTGTCTTTTTGCAAACATCAAAATTTATTGATGTGACCACATTCATCATGACTGTGGTGGATGCGCGCCAAGAAAGCTCTGTAGCAGCAGAGGCATTGAGAAATCCTTTCATCAAAAATCCGACAAAGAAGATGTGAATCCAAATAGATTACCTATCTTGCAAGTCAGTAGAAGGAGCAGCAAAAATCTTTGTCTCCAGGATGCATCCGGCTACATCATCTCGGCCACTAAGAGTGTGGGTGAAGGTAAAATACAAAAAAAAAAAAAAAAATAAAATAAATATTTTTGAGTGATATCCAAGGATACGTCCATTGCATGAGAGTTTCCAATATTAGCCGAGGCAACATATCAATATTCCCGCCCGTCTCTGCCCGTTCGACAGTCGACAGATTGAAGCCAAGAGACGAGGGGATGATGTGTTTTTGCCGAGGTCATAGGTGCTGGATGGTAGTTTCGTCTCAGCCGGAGTAAAATATCCTTGCAAACGATATTCTTGCACACACATATCCCATCCATCCATCCATCCATCTATCTATCCACCACTACCACCACCACACCACCCCCAATCATTGAGGAGATATTTTATATACGTATGACGTCCACGAGGCATAAGAAACTTATGCTGCTGTTGGCTGGTCCTTCCTAGCCTTGCTGCAACACCGTGAATGAAGGATTTCATGTCTTTCCTCAGCGTCTGGTGTTGCGCGCTGCTGGTGCCGATGCCACCTTTTTCCGCTTCCACTTCCAGTCGTGTCGTGTGTGTATGTGCGCGCCCATTTTGCACCTTATTTATGGATTGTATTTATCATTTTTGAAATATTGATGGGATATAAATCGAGAAATGTGAGTCTGTATGTGTGTGTGTGTGTCTGACTGGCGTTACCAGTTCGGCCATCGTCGCCATTCTTCGCTATCATCCGTCCAGCAAGAGTGTTCGAAACCAGCCGGAAGGAATGCATGAGGCTAAGATGGATTGCAAAAGATGGTCGCTTCACTAGAAGAAGAAGAAGAAACAGAGAAGCAACATACACAGTGCAAGATGAAATGGGTTAGCTGGCAGATGACGAATTGAAAAATATGACAGGAGGTGGCGGGATGGGATAATGGTGTTAGGAAAAAAAAAAAGAAATCTGCTTGCACATATTCTGTACAGTTTCCGGCCGGCAGGACGATTTAGATTTTTTTTTCTCCTCTACTCGTGCTTCCTTGCCAATTTATTTGGATTGAGTTGTGTGTGGAGTGGAGACATATTTCGGGAAATATATCAAAATCTGATGCAGGCGGTGAACCGGGGGTGGTGTTTCATTTTTTTAGGTGAATCGTGAATGTGGACATGTGCAAGGGAGTGATTTATCACGCGGGATTGAACAGAATTGGCCTGAAGCAGGGTTTTTCAAAAAGTCATGTTGGTAAGTTACGATAATCGATTATAACAGACTTTTGGTTGAAATTTTATGCACAGAACGTATTCAGAGATGGAATGACTTCTACTAAGACCGAAATTTAAACCTTCTCCCAAAAAAAAACTGCCATTGATTTCCAATGCAAACATTCTATTGGGGTCAGTCGACATTTTATTGGGTGTAACCCCAGCCACTAGCATCCCCCAGCATATCATCACCATTAACCCAATTCCACTAATCATCGTCTCATCGTATACGTTCTCAATCCTTTAAATCATCATCACAATCATTAACACAACTGCCACTGCATATGATGACTATTAATCATTCGGCATAACACAAGGAAATGTCCACTCGCTCGCCTTTGGCAATCATTCAAACTGACAACCGTGCTGGACTACATTTCATTCACAGAATAAACACAGGGCACACACGACCATGCACGCACAGGATTGCAAAACGAATCCAAACCAATTGTCACGTCCATTCCAACATCAATGTTTGATGTGTTTTACTGAAAAATGATGGATTGTTGCCCATCACATCCAACCACCCACATATCTGTGTGCGCCCACCTCAAGGATTCATAATCGAGAAATGTCCTGGTCATAATCACTATCCTCTCCTCATCATCATCATCATCATCATCATCACCGTCGTCGTCATCATCCTCTGTGTGACATTTGTTTATTGTTCATCGATGTGTCTGTGTATTTGTCTCCCCCCTGTAGCCAGTTTATCTGGTTTGGTTATCCTTATATACATACGTATGTAGGTATTGTCCTGCGATGTCTGTCCTGGCGTGTAATATGCACTTATCGATCGGGCATTCTAAACGTCCATCCCAACAATGATCTCCTGTCAATCATACCGAGGGCACACGTTGATGACGATGATGGTGATGGTCATTGTTGGACACAAAAAGGATTCGTATCTCGTGTGTGTGTGTGTGTGTGTGTGTCGCATTGAGTCCTTTTCTGCTGATGTCATGACGGAGGAAATTATAATTATTCAAAAATATTATAAATGTTTATGAGGTCGTGTCTGCGTACGTGCGTGCGTTGGTGTGTGTCTAGTGCGGTTGGTGTGCCTAGCATACGGGCCCGCGCTTAGTTTCGCCAGTGGAAATGAATATGACAAACGTTGTTGTCCATCAAAATGCGGGACAGGTGAACAACAGCAGTAACAACGGCTTCTATGACCGACCATCACATAGTCATGACATGGTGATAACGTTGACATATATCGGATGCTAGCCATTAGACGCTTGGATGGATTTGTAATTTACGCTTGAATTGGGATGATGATGGATTCGCCGCCAACGGTGATGGTTGGTTTGGGACAGTGCGTACCGGGCAGTGATGGGGATTTACATGTGTGCGTGCCAGGGGGATTGGAGCGACATTTGGAATGAAGTTTGAGCATAATTTTGATTTGCATTACAGGCGACATTTTTTGTGATAAGAACTGACAAAGTCTATTCAGAGCTGGGAGTGAGGAATGATTTATAGTATGTTTTTTTCTACTCTTTACAATTCTGCTGTGGAGTGCATCAGAATAAAGTGAATTTAAAAAACTTTTGATTAACATAAATCTCATCAAGCATTCTACTGAAATCGATTATGCTTCCGCTCAACTCTTCTGGTACTCTTACTTTATACTGAGTTTCCATTCAGTGCTTATTAAATCCGTTCCTTTGTAAAAAAATTCGAATTGATATTGTTGTATATTGTATTTCAGTAGGTACATATGTATGTATGTGTTCTCTGTCTGTCTGTATGTATGTGTTGTCGTCAGGGCTAGGTCTTGACTGTTCGTATTTTAGTATTACACCACTGTGTGCGAGACGAAGGAATTCATTTTTGCAGTTCACTATCTCCAACCGAGAGTCATTTTAGAACGAAAGTTGACCCGCTTAAGTGTGGTCTCCTTATTCTTCTAATCGTAGATTATTCCTTTAGGTTAGTCCCCTCTTTTGTTTATGCTATAGAATAAGAAAATTGTTCAAAAGTCTTAGCACAGCCCTACTTTCAATGTAACAGTTCGACCCTTTATAACCTTTCCCCATTTCGAACGTCTTTCCAGAAGCCCTATCAATAAGGAAGGACATCGAATCGCATGCGGGACGTAACACACTGAACATGTAGCTGCATACAGCAAGGTTAAAAGGTTTCTCCCAGTAGCAATTTTTTTTACTTTTTATGCTTTCCTGTGTTTGGCATTATTTTTAATAACACAAGATTCTTCCGAGCACCTATGTACGTAAATCCAGACTTACTACTTCTGCCCAATTCATATGGGTTCGTTACATGTCACTAGGTACATAATATAATCTAAATCCTAGGTATTTAATTCTGTCGCAGTGTAAGACAAGCTCTAAACTTTCTGATACCATATCTAGTGGATAAGGACATACCACGAATGGTAGTGAGTACCTAGGACCTAGGTCTCATTGACCTGTCACACCAAATAATTTTTATTTGTTTTTGATATGATATTCAATTTTGAATACAATCTTAACTGCCTGGAATAGTGATAGTCGCTGCTGGTAGCACGGCGATAGCATGAAATAGAATAACTCTCATGTACATGCTCCTCTTGCCATTAAACTTGTTCTCCTTTGGTGGTGTTGTAGAAATATGTTCTACTCACAATCCATAACCAAACTCTTCTATTTTCACTTACTTCCGATCTGGGTTTGTTGTTCACTTACTTCGTCTGTTTTCCTACGTACAATCGCTATCCTTTCTCTGTAATAATTCGCTAGTAGTCAGGAAAGTTTTTTATCAAGAAGTCACAACTGTTAAAACCCACCAGTTGATTAGTCATGAATCCAGTTCTTGCGTTGTGCTACAGAGCAAGGGGCTCTGGAGTCAATCCTTGGACAACACGGCTCCACCTCCCGCAAGACCTCCCGCAAGCATCAGGCAAACATCTGAGAGTAAGACTTCCATAAGAAATCTTCTCAAATAACAAATTGCCACTCGATCTCGGCCCCTTTCATTCGTGTAGATAATACAACACGCACTAAGAATTGCGAGAAGCTAGGACATGGGTCCTTTAGATCCGTCTATCTATGTATTTATTTATTTTATTATCAATAGCCGAGGCTATTGACTATCCCTCTCTCTGATTTTTCGATAGTCAGCATGTTTTGGGCTAAAATAAGGATATTTCGAATATCGACTTTTGGGTATAAGATGCAGTATAAGTGCGGTAATGCATAAATTCACCCACATAATTGTTAAGTGTATGTGCTTACCGCTTTTAACTTTCAGCTTTCAACTATTTTTATATTCGGTACCCAGCCCATGAGTGAATATAAAAGCTTGACATTTGGTCTTTGACTTTTAAAGGTCGAACTCGTTTACTAAAACACCACCTGCGCAACCATAATATTTATAGGCTTAAGTTGGCCTTTTCTGCACTGTTTTGCACTATAACTTGTACAAGTAGCTGCATACCCTATAAATTAATTCATTTTACTTCTGAATTCCTTTTAGGATTAACCATACTCAGTCTACAAAGGATTACCGTACTGGTGGTGTCTTCGTTAACTTATTATTATAACTTCATTGGCATAAGTCGCCTTTACACTTTAGTTCTCATCATACGAAAAAACTTGTCTGAAATCGTATTGTCATAACTCTGTGCGACAGCCTACCAGCACGAATTATTTGGAAAATTGGCATTATCCTTGTCAGTTGTATCGCAATGGACGAAAGGTGATAAAAACCACACACTTATTGAAAAGCTACTGAAACGGATGGTATAATGCACCATACTTCTTGCTTTGTATCAGTACTTTTGCTTCCTTTGTATCCACTTCAATTATGCAACAACAGGATATCGTGTACATCACTGCACATTGGGACAGTTTGTCATATATGTACTTTTTATATGGGTTAGTAGTTGCTATCCTTCCAGATTTCGATTGAATTCTCAACTCGTTTATAACGAATCTAGCACATTCTCCCAGCGAACATATTTCAATGAATAACCCTGAACAATATTACGATTTATGAGCCTCTACGATCGCCTGTCACCGCCACACATCTCTCTTGCCAGAGTGATCTCACAAAGTCACAACTCGAGCTCATTCAAATTCCTTTCTATTTTCGTTTTATCGCTCACAAATCATAATCTAAATTAATTTTCCTCACACAGTATATTTCCAATGACATCGTCAATCACAATTTTCCTTATTTATGAATTTGAATTCTCCAACATTGATTGCAAACGTCAACTTCCACATCCTCCTCCATGCGAACAAAAAATTCATTAGATACTATACTCTCGTGCTAGAGCCCGATCTAGAGACAGTGCTATAGTGCCCGATCGATGCAAACAGCAAATATTTTGCAGTCCGCCAATTTGCCGCCAAACTACAGTCGTCGGCACTGCACCGCTGCCCCATCAATATGACAGCGTTGCCTCATGAGAAAAATGACTCAATCATTTAGCAAAAACACAGAGTGTCTCTCTTTCTCGGTGTCGTTGTCTATAAGTCGTCTGTCAGGTTGACATTTCGCCTTGCCAGTGTGTTGTAAATTTGTGTGCAACAGCGAACAGTATTCACCTGCGGGTAATTAATTTCATTCGAAAGATTATTGACGGCGAACGAAACCGCACTCTTGGTCTGGTCGTCACATAGTCGGCAACAGAACAACATTGACGCTACCACCACCGCCATTACCACCACCAGCGTCGTTGTCGCCTTACAGCGCTCGATTATGACATGTGGTTTTTATTTATTTGGTTGTTAATACAAAAAAAATAAAAAATTATTTAATTCCCGTCCCGAAAACAACTTCCACTAACCCCTTGATCGTTGTCCCCACCCACATGGGACATGCTTGAGATGAATTGCTTTGGCGTTGTGGCAGCTTTATGACATTTCGTGAAAAATAATCATCGCCAACGACGACGACGACTACGACGACGCTCGATAGCAACAGCCACGTCCAAGTTTTTATTAGCTTCCCCCGCCGCTGTTGAAGTCGTTCAATCAATCACACCAGTGTGCACTATATTTGGGAAATGCAATGAATGGATTCGGAGAAGGGTATATTGGATTAGTTTTTCATCAGAAATGATGACTCACTATCAGGCAGTACAGCTCCTTTATATAGCATATGGGGTCTCATAGGTTAGAAGAGTAAACCTCACACTGACCATTTTGAAGAATTTTTCAGAAGTTCCTTACCTTATAAATGATTTGTCATCGGAACTTCAAATGCATACTGCAGGAACTCATATAGACTACTCTTTAGCGCGACAGTCCCATATAACCATGCAGATATAACCATACATCCTCCTCGAGCTGTCTTCACGGATGGTGGGAAAATGGACGTTTAGTCGATCAATAAGGCTTTGAGACCATTCAAGCATTCCAGCGATCTCGGGTCGTTCGGAAAACTGTTCTTCTTGTCATCTTTACGAAAATAAGTCGACATTTGAGTGAATATAGATAGTTTTACACCACACATCACGAAATCAAACCTTAACACCATACCCTGTTTGGTTCTTAAACATACGACTGTTCACGAGCATGAGCACGAACAGGCTCAAACCCATCAATGGTCGGAGACTTGTGTGTATAAGTCATGGACCTTCTATTATCTCTAGCATTTCTTTTGGAAAAAGAGTGCGTTTAATTTATTCCGATACTGTAACTATATAGTTCCTTATGTTGAGAAGATCTTACCTAAAGTTTCTTATAGGGATTGTTGCACTCGTTGGCTGTTGTTTGTGGTTTTTCTAAAAACAATGACCAATAGTCATGATGGGGAGAGAACATAAATCATCATCACAGATTCTACAAATTTCAGAAAATCATAAAGCACTTTCAGCACAGATCCACTCTAAAACTCTGGAAGGTCACCCGTGATGTTCAGAAATTCTTTAGCCGAAAACTGTATAGATCCCTATATTTCTAACTGACCTAAGGCAGTCACTCCTTATAACGTCCAGTCGAGCTTTTTCGTCCTTTCAATCCGCTCACATTTTCTTTGCTTTGTTTTTGAATCAAATATTATTTTGGAACTGCGTTTTGATGCCGATAAACTTTTTTGTGGGGCGCCATTAAATATCGGTCCTATGCAAACAATCCAGACACCATTCTGACAGTTAAGAACAATATTGTTCAAGTTAGACCGATGTCATCGAAAATGTGTTGAACAATTTTATAGACAGGGTGAGCTCTTGCTTAGCCACCCAGGACATTCATGTGAATGAAATAATATTCAATAAGCGAACATATGTTGAAAAATATTGTACAGTGTATTATTTAAAGCCTTTTAAATAGATAGCAACAGATGACCCACTATTGATTTCCAGCTTTCGTGTCATAATTCGTCGAAATCGTAAAAAATATCGAGAAAAAGTATTTTTCAATGTATTTTGGAAAAGTATCTAGTATATAGCCACGCCCACTTATAGGGGCATTTCCATAAGAAAACCACTTTTGAAGACATTTTGCGACGAACATCTCTACTCGTATATAAGTATATGTACTTCTATCGTAGAACATCCTCAATTCCGAAGTATCATACGGTGCCACATAGAGCTAATGGGAAAGATGTAGGATAGAGTATTATATACATACATACATATGTACATGTGTCTTATCCGTTCCGGATGAATATTACCTTTTCTGTATGTTTTAGGCTTCTGCATTTCAGTTCACTTCAGAGATCGCTCAGTTTAGTTCAGATCTGTTTCCTGAGCCAGTTTGTTCTTTTAGTTCAATTTAGTCACACTCAGCCTTGTGCGACGCATATACATACATACATACATATGTATATATGCACATATTCTTGTATATTTGTAAAATGTCCGTTTAGTTATTCTTATTGAACGGAATGTATGTATGCAGAGTATGCCTGAACTTGTTGAACTACTAAACTAAAAGAACTAAAATGAAATGACATTTTGAACTAGTTCATTTAGATCACTTGTAACAGCTCGTTTTTGAACTAGTTCGTTCGTAAACCACACGAGTCTAGTATGTTTGTTTCCCGATGGTTTAGAAGGTATGTAAGTGGTACTCCTACTACAACCATTTCAAGAGAAGCCAAACTAGTGTCATTTTGAAAGACTATGGTACTTCTTCCTTCAAATGTCTAAAACATGCAGTGCAGGCAGTTGTAGAACAAGTTCGAAAGGACTTAGTAAAGTAGTCTGCACTTTGTTTTGTCGTAATTCCACTGTTCCATGTTGCTGTAATTCCAAGATCTAGATACTTTATCTCATATGGATATAGCCGACTATACACGACACATGCATGTCCACAAAATAAAATAAAATAAAGTGCACGACTGGGTCGTACGTACTTGCACCGTAATGCTATAAGTGCATAATTTTATCAGGATTAAAGTCCAAGTCTTGCTTATCCCAGTAAAGTTGGCGTGGCATTCCGCGTTGTAGGAGTTTACTCAATGTTTTGTTTTAAAAAAAACACCTTTAAAAAGTGGGCGTGGCCAGATAGGGTGTTTGAGTGAATTATAGAGAAGTTTAAGGCCTATTACTTTGCCTAAATAATTTTGTCTCAATTTCTAGTAAAAATTTTGAAAAAAAATAAGTTTTATAAAAGTGGGCGTGGCATTCCAATATTTGGTATGCCATTATTTTGCACTTGTCTTATAACGTACAAATAATAATTTTTAGCCCAATCACCGCACAAATACCCGAGAAACAGCTGATTTTCAATATTACCGTTATTCGAATTTTTCGTGAAAAACGTGGTATGCCACCTCATAGCATATACCCAAACTAACCCACACATTAAATTTGATCGAAATCGTTAGAGCCGTTTTCGAGAAAATCTATTTTAACTGAAATCGGCCTTAAGTAAACTACCCTTAATTTTGAGGTTAGAATGAAAATTCAAATTTCGCCTCTAGGGAATATCCCACAGACCCTATATATGAAGTTTGAAGTAAATCCGCCCAGCCGTTTAGGCTGTAGTCGAATATACAGACAGACAGACAGACAGACAGACTGACAGACAGACAGACAGACAGACAGACAGACAGACAGACAGACAGACGGAATTGCCGGACCTACTTTTTTGGACTTCTCCATCATAGTAATGTCAAGTTTGATTAAAATCTCGAGTTCGATTATTTTCACGATTGCAATACTTGCCCTATAGGTATAGGTGCAAGTAAAAATCAACATAACGCATTCCAATTCAATTAACATCAACTGATTAACGAACAAAACTGTTTGACATTCATTTATTTTATAGACAGACTGTCCGTCGAGATGTTGACTCCGATTGATAATTACCCGCACCAAAGCGCCCCGGCACACCCGGCGTACTTTCGATAATAAAGATAAAACATTTAATGACAAAACTCCATTTACTACTTCTGGCATGAGCATGGGGCTGGTACGATCAGGATTTGGGGGTTTGAGGCCATGTGACAATCTTTTTAATTTAATTTTCTGTAATATTCTTGCCCCACTCCCCACTTGTTCCACATTGTGCTGTCATCCCATACGTGGGGAAGTGTAAGCACTCTGATTCTCTTCGCGCGCCAAAACTGTCATCTGTCGTCCAGGCTAACTTGGGCACAAACGATTTCTGATTTCCCCATGGGGTGAGTGAGTGAGACATATTTATGTCCCACGAAGGACCAATACTTAAGGCCACAAAACAAAAAACGAAAAAACGTATGTATGTCCAAAATGAAGCTGAGTGCACAAGAGTGATGAAAAAAAAAACCAACAACGAAAAATTATGATAATAAGACACCCACCCGCCGATTACAGAGTGCGCGGGCAATAAATTAGAGAGGGTGAATGAAGGATGAGAAATGAAACAGTCTAGGGCGACTACGACGACGACGGCAACGACAGCGACGCGAACTGGTACGAAAACAAAAAAAAACTGTTTAATAGGAGTAATTAAATTTTCTAACAAACATGACGAGATAATGGACTGGAGCCATTAGACTGACCCGTCGACGAAAGGGCGAGAAAATGAGAGGGCTGGCTCTATGGTGGGTGAAAAGTCCACGTCACAGGATACAATAACAGCGAGAGATCTGGGAGAAAAATGCACTCCAATGGAGACTTGTTGTATTTTTTTATGTTCCCATGAATACGCGTTAGATTGGGACGAGCAAATGATTTGGCGTGAAGCGTGGGTGTTGTTAAATTTTTGACTTTTTCTTGTTGAACTTGAATGAATACTAATCTAGCTAGTGTAGACTGGGAACAGATTAATATTTGTCTTATTGGACGTTCTAACTTAAAACTGCCCTGAGTCCCGCACTTGGAATGATCCAAACTACAGCTAGGACCATAGTTTTGGATGGAAAGAAAGGGCAAAGAAACTTCTTTAGATTTCGTGCTAAGCTTCAAGTAGAACTGATCCACAACGTTCTCTGCTTCCATTAAATATTTAAGTAGACACTCACAGCTTGATATCATTAGTATCACTTATGACCAAGAGTAGTCTATGCACTTTTAATCGTTTTTTAATTGTTTAAATCTGTTGGAATGCCTATATCTTCCTAGATCACCTATCACACCTTTTGATACAGAGCTTCAAGGGACTCCGAGTCCCCTGGACTGTGTTTCAGTCATGTATTGGCTGTCGTCCAATAGTAGCGGGCCCAGCTTAGAACCTTCTGGAACTCCCGCGTTGAACCTCTTCATTGGTGAATTCATGGCGTGAATTCTGTAGATTTTATTAAATGGAAATTGTTTTCCGATGTCATGTACGCATGCAACCATTGCTTTCTTCTTATTTAATACATTTGTAACATCACTGGATTGCCTCACCTGAAAACCAAGTTGGTTTTGTCTGATTTCCGAAAGGAGCATTTCAGTTTGGAGAACTCGTCCCTCTTTCTTTTAAAAGAGCCTGATCGCATTTTGTCCTCGCGTTTAAGCAGGCCGCGCACTAACCCGGCTGTGAGCGTAACTGTCAATGCAACACTGCTAACCCAAAGCTACAATGAAGTGACACTTCAGTGAACGGCCAGTCCAGTTTATGTGCTATATTCCTTCCTTTAGTGTTTCCAACTATCCTCAGGGACTTGGAAAGGTTGTTCAGTAAAACTACTATCCAGTCCTGGAAGTAAGATTTTCTTCATGTTCACCTTCATAGAGAAGGTGAGCTGTGTCTTAGAGAGCTACAAGTGGAAGCAGCTGCTTTTTTGGGCAAAATACGAATAACATAGGAAGAGCCTCTCTTCTTTAGATGTGATCTCAAGACACTGGGAGAGATGGTTTTAACCAGGACGAAGTAGTTTTGAATGCTAGGCAAACGTGACGAAAAATGGTCTGTGCTCATTGGACACATACTTATAGCCGACTAGTCTATTTCTGTCACGGACGGCTAACTCGATTAACACGGTTGAAGTAAACGTAGGCTAGAAAAATTATTGCCATCATTTAATATTTTTCAAAACTTGTTATGCAAAGATCAAATTCTACTCATTCATGTCCCAGTTATTTAGGGATATCACCTGCGCGCTGACGCCACCGGACCAGACATACCCAATGGACCAGACTTGAACACTTTTGCCTCTCAAAACTGGTAGCATAATTATCAAAAACATTGATTTGCAACGCGCAAATGTTTTGCATTGAATCAAAACAAAATTGTCTAACAGCGAAAATATTTGATAGCTGACATGGACATAAATTTCTATCTCAGGCTACACCAGCCAGGAGAGGCTTTTTAATCATTTATTCAGTTTCTGGCGGGTGACAAATTTATGAAGCCTATGTAATGTCTGAACATTGCGCATTCGTGTCAAACTTGAAATTGATGCTGGATTCGGTTGCAATGAGAAATAAACAACCACACACTGGGTTACAGATACATCTCATCTACTCGATGTAGTGAGAGATTGGTCAAGGAAAACTGTCTCTATGTTGAGAATTTGTTGTCTCTTCTCACAGACGACGTTCGACGACGACGACGACGACCACGACAACAAGAACGGCGGCGGCAAGGCATGGACTCTGTTTTAGCCATCTACTACATCAACATCACACACAGCGTCAAGATCGCACAGCGATCAGTTGCACCAGCAACAGCTAGCTAGCCAGTGTATACCACAATTTGAGCCTCCTCAAATGCATTTATGTGTGGTTAAATTATCTACAGATGCCCGGGTTGTTCAGTAGGCAACATGCAATGCTCGATGTACGCTTAGATAGTTTTGCATCTGAATTTTTTGTTTTCAACTTTTTTCCATTTCAAGTATTTTTAATTGAAATTAGCAAATAACCGTCAATTTATGATCACAGTTAGAGATTAGTAATATGCGCAGAAATTCCAATTAAATTGATGATTAAATTTTCTAAATGATTTTCTCTTGTTGGGGATTTTTTTTTTCTCAGCATAGGACAGGTGGATTGTGGAAATGCCTAAGGGGGGTTGCTTGCCGGTGCAATTGGGCATATCCATTTGTCAGGTTGTTGTTTAGTTGTACTTCAGGCGAATGAAATAAATATTTGAAATTTATTCAATCAATTAAGTTGCATTATACCCGTGAATGGCAGGTATTTGTCAAATGAGTTTTGTGGGCGCTGTTGGCAGTATGTTAGCAATTAAGAAAATTTTGCTTCGCGTTGATGAAGATGTGCCTGAAGTTGAATGTGTTTAGTTTGGCTGGGATTGGGGAATTTGAAAAATATTTTCTTTTAACACTACTGGTACTAATTTAAAAGAAGTTGTTTTCTGCGTGCTTTTAAGTATACATACATATATGTATGTATCTATGTTATTCTGTTTTCTTTGAACTTAGACTATATTTTATTAAACCAATTCAACCACTTACGTTTTGTCCTAGATAGCATGTTCTTCGTCTGTAGATGAGAGGTACTCTATTTACTAGGGCTTGTTGTATTTACTTGTTTCATGATACTTTGCTTTTCACAGCTAATGCCCTACGATTATATTGATATCTTTCGATTATTCGGATACCTAGACTTGTTGATGAAAGTGTGTTCCGCGTTAAGATCTCTCCTACACAGTGAATGAAGAACAATTGTTTGACAATTTTATTTTTTCAGCATTACGCGAGACCTGGGATCCGAAATTTCATTGGCAAATTTTATGTTTGATATTGCTCTGGAGTTCCTCTAACATTGTTGGTTTGTTGGCTTAAACCAACAGTGTGGGTCAAAATCTTCTCGTACCATTTGGCACAATGTGAACTGAGAGATTCTCAATTCCTGTGATGATTCCTACGATGTTATTGGTCCTTCGACCGATGGGTTGTCTCATGGGTACAGGAATGTCAATATGCTGACTTAAATTTATTCACGAAGCATAGACTGTTTGTTAGGACGATTTTTTCGACCGAAAATAGGAGTAAGCGCTTTTAAAGTTACGACTAGCGACTCCGTAGTAATCATTGGTGGTAATTTATAATAATCTCTGCACGTTGGAAGTTTTAAACCTTGACTGACGTTTTGACATTGACGGATCATATCAAATTTAAGGGTACGTTTGTATTAAAATACGAAAACATTGTTATGTCCCTATTGGAAAACCCCTTATGATTAATAGGTATGCATGGACTTTGTCCCATTTTTTGCAACAATTCTGCTGAACCGATTTTCATTAATTATATACCATTGGAAGGCGCTTTTCTTGCAGTTGTTTTTTTTGTTTAAAATTATGAGGCCAGATAGATGAGGTCTTCTGGGGTCGTCAAGAGTAAAATCATCCTTATCCGAAGGCGTTGGTCGGTACGCTACTAGTTTAGTTTTTGAGTGGTAGGGAATTTACCCTGAAGCACAACCTCTAACCTTTGGTACCGGTTTTAATTTATACCTCTACGTCAAGGGGCCGGATATTCCGGAGCCAGTATCCTGTTTCGGGGGTGCGACCGCCGCCATTGACCCGATAAGGGTTCATCCGCCACCAACTCTTTTCCAATACTCTGGGTCAGTATTGGTGATTTCTATAGACCTGGGATTCATATACATAATTCGAAACAACTCTTATAGGGATAAACGTTAATAGATTAGCTGGACTAGAACTGGTAGATGCCATCGTTGATTCCATCTAGGAAGTTCGTCCGTTGTCGCCTGTTTTAAGAGAAAGTGATCTAGTGAGAAAGCCCTGCCTTTCTGTCATTCTCTACCACCAACGACCTTCCAAAGGGGTTGGTTGCCCAATCTCCCAGCAGCCAATACGTGAAGGTGTACAGTAGGAGTTGATATTGAAAGGGATTTGTGGGAACACTTGTACTCCCATATATTCGCATCACTACCCTTTGGCCACTGTCCACCCGTTAAGGCTGCAGTTTTAGTCCTAGACAGGGAGACAGAATTGGCGCAGTCAGTTTTTTTTTGACTTCTCTATAAATGTATCTGTATATAAGTATGTACCTAGTAATGTAAAATATGAAAAATGTCTCCCAAATATCTGACAAGTGTGTTAACTACCAAATTTTGTTTGACAATTTTGTAAGCATAGTATTGTAAGAAAATAGCCAGTCGGCCATAGTGAGATGTGAGTGAGAGTGAGACTTAGCAAATTTGTAGACATACGAAGCTTATAATGTCTGACAAGATGCTTTTGTTGTTCAGAGAAATATGTATTTTGGATGCGCAATTCGTATGTACATAGGTATGTTCGGTGCTGCTTATTCAAACTTATTATACTAATGACAGATGAGTAAGTAAGGGGAATTTCCATTATTTCGCGGCGGACTACCGAATCCTTTGTCCACACAGTACGCCATTTGTGTGGCGATTCGTCTTCATCCTGGTTTCCTGGTTTCCAATATGTTTGTGGTCAAAATAGTCGCAATTGCTTCCTTTTGTTCGATTTCTAATTAACGTTCGCAGTTTCCCAGATGTTTAATTCAATACAGCACGAGAAAACATCTTGTGTGAAATGTTATAAGTGGGACAATGGATCTGCAAATTTGTTTCGTAAACAAATTATCTACCAAACACCTGAACAGACAATTTTTAATCTGGCAATATTTTAAGCAAAACCGTTGTCGAACAATTGCCAGACCAGCCATCTGACAATAAATTGTCAGTAATTGGGTCAAAATCTAACAACCGTGTGAGCTGACAATTTAACGCTCAAATTAATTTGTCAGTGTCAGCTCATTTGCAGAACTGACAATATTTGTAGATCTGGCAATGGTCTGAACATAGTTTAGCAACTGAATGAGTTCAATGTGTTTTGCATTTATAGTTTCTATCAATATGAGTAGACAAATAAAAATATCAATTTGTGATCAAAAATATACACGAGCTTTATTTTCATAAAAAAAATAAAACAAATTCGCATTATTTATTGCCACTCTGTATGTTTATTCCGGAATCATAAAGTTTTCTTAATACTTTGACTACCTATATAATTTTAATTAAATGAACAACTAACTCGTGCCGCCCCAGACACATTAAATTTTAAAGGTTATTGTAAATTGTACGGAGTGTTGGAATTAGAGCGGGTTACTAAGGAGATTTTTAATTTAACATGTATACTTTTAAGGTAACAATGTAATAAATTCACCAATTCCCCATTCTTCATACCCTTTTTTCTTTTTATAAAATCCAAACAAAAAAACCCAACTTTCATCTGCCAACGCATCCCAACACCCAAACCATCAATATCAGAAAACTGAAAAGAAACAACCTGACTACTTATAAACGTCTCGCCTGGATGATGTGATTTATAACCATCAGGCTCTTCATATGTGTCCCCTTGTCAACCATTCCCAATGCGATAATAACACATACGTCACACAATCACAGTCCAAACAGACCGAATCTCTAAACACATGGCATACGTCCTACCTATGGCTACCGAATGTAGTGTATATCTTGGAATTTTCCTCTTTTCATTCGCAAAAGAGAAAACAAAAAGAAAAGAAAAAAATAACAAAATTATTTATTGGATACATCTGTTCCGTAAAACAAAAACTAAACTCAAAAGAAGAAAATCCTTTTCCTGCTAGCCTCATCGTGCGAGATAGCTTTATGGGTTCAATCAAATCAAAATATTTGCTTGGTATTATGTATGTACATATGTATGCATGTGCACATATGTACATATATGAGAGCATACCTTTAAAACATCATCATCCTCATCATTAGTTGCCGTTATTTGAGAATGGTAGCATGATGCTGCTCTTGACAGTGAAGATTAAAAGTATGCATTCTCTAAGAATTTTGTTGGTACTGTTGTAAGGTTTACCAATCAATCCTGCAAATCGTTGTAGGCTCTTGTACTAATAAAATAATTGTCTCATGACTCAATAAAAGTAGAGCACTTTCTCGGAATGCTGCCTACATATTTCCTTAAGAATCAACGGCTAGTACCTACTTCGATGACTTACAAATATATGGTTCAACTAAGTGCCTCATTCTATTCCAAACCCTTCTACTGGTAAGCAACGATGTCTCGTGTAACTCCTTAGCAACACTGGTCATAAGAGATATATACCTACATACAAAAGGTGTAATGGACATTTAACAGAACATCCGTGAAGGATCTATCTTTCCAAAGCATGTAACTGGCTTCACTAGAAATATCTATTTTTAAAAGGCCCTGTTCACCTTGGACAGCATCTTGTACACGCATAAGTACGTAATAATTTATTTAAGAACTTGTTCCACTAAGCCGGGGTTTTTTTTAGAAATATGATGATGTCAAGGTTAATATCATTTTGATACATTGTTTTCATTGCGGTATCACTCGTTGCTGTAGTAATTGAGAGACATTCCTTCGAGATACTGATTTAATGTAAAGATTTGATTGAATTGCCTAATTCTATAACCTCATACAATACTCACCATCCAGGGGTGACAGATGACACTCTCAAAAACAGGCTGGGTAAGAAGTTAGTAACTAAACAACCTTCACAATTGCTTAACAGTACCAGAGGCCTACATAGTCAGTTACCTCTACCACTCTTACGCACTCGACTATCTTATCGGTACACCTAGGCAGTAAGGATTCGACTAATTCAGTCACCCAACCTAGGCAATGTCATTTGCATAACAATACCACGAGTTCGATTGAATCAGTCAGGTCCAGTACTTGTTTGCACTCTCACTTTTTAGCTCCACCTGACAGTTAGGGTTGATTGAGATAGTTACTCTACTTAACCATTTCAGGTACAACAAATCTCACAACCCAGTTGAGCTAGCTATGTATATACATATATCGAAATGGACCTTCTCTTGGTCTAAGTGTATCTTACATAGCTCTCGTCAGGATAGCCACCATACCTACCTAACCTATACTCAGTTTTGTAATAGTCTGATATACAGACGTAGATAGGTATGTGATAGACAAACGGATAGCTTAAAAAAATTAAACTTTGTCTAACTGATGTTGCCAAAATGGACAGTGGATTTGGGACTAGCATTTGTGGTGCATGCTCTTTTTGAAAATGGTTCTTTATACAAGTCCTTCAAGAGAAGCCAGCCATCGATCACTATATACGTATGTAAGTTTCTTTGAGATTGCATCGTTTACCCGATCTATAGTATGTATGTAGGTGGGTTGGTTAAGAGGCGAGAATCCTCTCTTCTTCGCACTTAGATCAATATATACCCTTTGTCCTGTAGCATTGCATAATCAATAGAAGCTTAAGGTAGAACGTGAACCACTTAATGTGTCTGGAGCACATGTCGTTAACCAGTTTCTCGAACAATTCTGTGATGTCTTGCAAAAAGCATCCAAGCATCCAAGAATTTCAATGACACAGGAAGTGGGTATGTTCTTATAGAGATCTTCTTTGATCAATCGTAGTTTCTTCTGATTGTTGTGTTTCGGGATCACTCCTTTGTGTGAAGGTAGATCCGTAATTCCTTTTTTTTTTGTATCAGCCTGCCTGTTCTTACTTCTAAGTAGAGCCTACGTCTTTCTCGTTGTAGAACATAGAGCGAGGTGAACACTATTAGTGTCTATTTCCCTAAGTGTGCGTCGGAATGTTTACCGTGCGGTCGACTTGATCCAGGTCAAGTGTCGAAGCATGCAGTGCTTTCATTCCTTGGTATACCTTCATGACCAGGGATCCAGCAAAATTGTAGCTTATAGTGCTTTGCAAGAATTCGACAAACCTTCACAAGCTTCTATTATGTTGCTACAGCAGATATCGCTTTTATCGGTACCTGGCTTGTCGGTAAGAAAGATGATGCCCTTCATCGCAGACTTACAGGCAGCTATTGTCAGTACTAGGATTTAGTTTGGAAAACCCTACTGTAGTTCGGGAGTATAACTATGCCAAGCGCGTCAGAAAATGCACCTGTTTCTACACAGAGGTCCAATTTGAAACCATCAGTATACAATTTTATGCCTCACTGGCATGGTATTTCATTGTTTTGCTCGCTTGAAACAGAGCATGACATCAGTAAGCCCTGCCTATTCATTTAGAGGCCCTTAAGTCTAAATGCGTTCTCTGGACCCCTTTGTAGCTCATTAAAAAGTTAAAATTTAAGCAAATTTGGTTTGGATTGAGTTCTTTAATTGGCTTTTAATTTAATTAAAGTTTCTAAATCTGTTATTCCATTCGTAACTGTCATATTGAAAAAGGGCCTACGAGTATAGTTTCCTTCCTCTCGCCGAAGACCTAATACAGAAGCTGTAATAAAGTTGTGTCTTAAATCTACTTGTGTCCTGAAGCAGTAAGTTCGAATTTCAATTAAAACCCACAATAGCAAGATGCATTTAGTGTGTTATGGCAACATAATGAAGTTCCTATTTATACCCGAGAAAGCGTTGCACAACTTTTGCCCATTAGTGTGTTTATCTTATGGTTGGTCGCTCTTCGGATGGATGGATTGCCGCCAGCGTGTGTCGCAACAATTGTCGTTGTCATTAATTCGTCTGTTCGCAAAACCAAAGGCAGCACACACCCATACGCACCACAAAAATATTTTTCTGTCAAAATTTTATAAACTCATCCCCGTCGAGCTAGGAGTATCTTTGTGAATCCAACGGATG
This sequence comes from Xylota segnis, assembly GCA_963583995.1. Classification (NCBI taxonomy): domain Eukaryota; kingdom Metazoa; phylum Arthropoda; class Insecta; order Diptera; family Syrphidae; genus Xylota; species Xylota segnis. The sequence goes on along the minus strand of OY757237.1, from coordinate 76,713,000 downwards.
GTGGCATCGTGCCGTCCGGCCGTGGGACAAAATCTAGAGCGTAACACACCAAATGACTGATGTGTTCGTCACAAAATTATACTCATAATTAATTGTTGTGCATGCGGTTTTTATAAATCTATTTTCCTTGACAAATAAAAGAAAAGAAGAAGAGAGGAAAGAGAATTATCTTACGATTATAATAAAAATTCTAATTTTCTGGTTAAGTGTTTGATTTGTTTGATTTTTAAATCTATTTTCAGATTTAGCGACCTCATTAGTCTAATAAAGCCGCCTTCGTCTCTCAGTGAAGTGTTTTATGGTGATTTAGTGTCATCGGTGTGTTCTTAAATGTGCCGATAATACTATGGACTGTTGAGCAGCTACATTAGTCGTAAAGGCTTACTGTTGAGAAATAAGGAAGAGTATGCGGTCCAAGCAGCAGCCAAGACCATCGTATCGGTGGATGAATACAAATGAAAATGGTGAGTCAAGACGAGTCCTACATTGCATGAGTCTATGAATACTTTTTTTTGTTCGTGATTCAACACCTTCGAGAAATTCCTCCGGTTGCATCCAAATGCGAAATAGATAGCTATGGACCAACATTCTAAATTTCCTTTGAATTTTTAAAAAGAATTCCATCACACAGTTCCCTTTCGTCGTCGTTCGCTTTTGGCCCAAGTTCTCTCCGACCGAAAACCAACTCCAGACCAATTGATTGACACGTAACTATGGATTTGATGGACTCTACCCAACCACACATCTATCCATCCGACAGACTCTTAAGAAGATTCATTGCTCCTTGGTCGTTTTCTTTTTATGGGCCAACCCGTCTGCAACCCCCACCCACCTACTTTTGGGTTTTCTTGACAAGACTGCAATATAAAGTGAAATGCATTATCCCCTCATTGTCATGACTACGTTTTCTCGTATGCATTCGGAGTTCTCTGTGATGTGAGGGCATTCGGGAGGGTATTCCGCCTGTCCACAAAAACCTTCTGGTTCTAATAAATCCTCGGACTCTTGGTCCTATGTATTAAAGCAGCAATTCGTCGCTGTGTTTCTTATGTCCTTAGCTCTAGCATTTACTGTTCCGGTTGTCCATCTTTGGTCGTCTGTCCACCACTACCCATTTATGTCTAACTGTCAGTCTGTCTAGGTTCACTGTCCATCTGTCTTTTGTCGTGTCACTTAGGAGACACTAAAAGTTTTTGAAAGAGAGAGGCACAACATACACACACACACATGCAAGATATTTAGGTGTGCGTTAGGCAGAAGAAGGATTCTTGGTTTTCTTCTTCTTTGCATTCCTTAACATTGACTTTCTTAACTGGGTTTTCGGTATCATACACTTTCTAATAATCCTTTAGTACATCACAAGAATGCATCTACATATGAGAAGGAATGGTCGCAGGGGTAGGTTAGGATGTGTCCTCCTGACATGACACTATTAAGCTACCTCCATGTTTCATGGTGATGCCTTTGAAAATTATTGCCATAGATGTGCTCTCACAATGGTTGCTATAGGTTTGGGTGAAAATTGAAGAAAAGTGTACTTCTGGGTGGTGGTGTTGGAAAGGTTTTCTTCCAAAGTGGATTAGAGATGCGAAAAGATAGGAAAGGAGGCTGGTTTTTGAGGTCTTCGAAGGGGCAGATGTTGATGTTTAGAATGCGTTCTAGAGTTGCCAGGATTCTGCTGTGGATAGAGTTGATGTATTGAGTGGTAGTCTGGGTTACCAGATGCTCAAACTAGTCCTTCTCTAAACTTTTACACTTTATACTTTACGCTGAAAAGTCAACGTTATCTAACGATACCCTATCTTTGGCCCAAACACATCTGCACTATCTATGTATATCATCAAATGTCTCTATGGACCATATCTCAAGCTTATGCCATTAGTCCATAGACGATCAAAGCTCTCATATTGATGTTTCCCTTTGTGTGTAGCCTTGAGAGTTCTTAGGGAAGTTTCTAGTTTTCGGCGTTTTCTATCTATACGATCGAATAGTATTAGGCTATGGATAACATAGAAGACCACTGGGGCAGCGGAAAAGAAATGGAATCAACAATAATTCTGAGAACGGAATAAAGTATGGAGTACCTCAGGGTTCAATGCTTTCACCGAGTCTGTTTCTGCTTAATTTTAATGACTCCTAGAAGTCGACTATCAAGTAGGTAGGTGTATAGTCATGTTCAAACAATACGCCTATGAATTTTCAAAATTATCGAAATGACTAAGTAAGGTGTCTACCATCGCCACCCTTGAGTGCATACCTATTGCCTCCAATGGAATACATCCCTTCACATTATCAAATTCTGGTAAAAGTAGCATAAGTGCTGTTGATGTACTAGTTTAGGCAAAGATACTTCTATGCCATGCACGTTATTTCGGAGCTGAAGTACTACTCCATCATTTTGGAGTTTGGCTCCTTATTAACATCCAGTTAATAATTACTAAGAAGTCGAATATCTGTAACAGAGATACTAGGTACCATGTTTCCTAGAAATACGATATTTTGAAGTCCACTAATTTGGAAGACTTAAAAAAATAGTAAAACGAAAACAAGGAATTGGGTAACCCTTTGCCAATCAACCTTTGTTTAGTACGAAGTCATCCAGCTTTGCCAGCAATCGCAATATCTTTATCTTCTATCCGAGCATATGCTTCTCTCCGTCAGTAGTAATAAGTTTTCCAACAGATTGTCCACGTTCATCAGTTCAACAAAATGCGATGCCAAGAAGCTTCGTCCTTGTTTCCTTGTACGGCTTCCTCCTTTCCGTTAGCTACATGTGTGTCTGAGATGGTTTTCAAAGAGCTGCGTTTGCAATATCAGAAAAGTTCCCTTTATTTCTTCGTCATTTAAACTGATGGTCTTCACCATCACCATCATCATGATGAACATGCATGTGAGCGCATATCTAGGGTTATATCGAAACTTTGACTCTGAAAACGGATCAAAAAGGGAAGAGTAACACGAACCATCTCCTTCCTGAGATGTTGATTTGTCTGCATGCCTTTACGTTCGAACAGGACAAGGAATCTCCTCATCAATCGTGAAACGGTTTGTAATGCAAGTACAGCAGCCGACCCATCTCTCTGACTTGGACATGTCAGTCTAGTCAAGGGTTCCTTCGTCGTTGTTTTGTATTTGGTTATTTAAACTGCATTTGTTGGGGATAGTCCTTCGATATTTGTCTTGTCTGCCAGTCAAACCAGAGAAAGGGTATATCCATCTTTTTGATGTTCCTTGGGTTGGCAGAGCATGTCATGTCCTGTTCAATTGAACTTTCTGGCCACATATACCACACACACATACTCACACACACATTCGCACATACAGTCCGATGAACTATACCACCATCATCCTTCTCGACTCGTTAAGGAATCAATTTCGGAATTTTTGCTATCCTCCTCCTCTCCTCAGTCCGTAGCCCCATTTCTAGTTCACTTCCATTCTACATGGCACGTCATCTCTTGGTAATGAAGTAAAAGTTGACATAATTCAAATGCAGCCGTAAGAGTGTCACCGGCCAGGGAATGTTTAATTAATTTTTCGAAATATTAATAAATAAATGATAGAAATCGGTGGTAGTGAGCAGTGAGTAGGAGTAGGTGGGGAGAGTAGGGGATGCTCATGCAGTGGTACAAATGATGAAATGCCATTAATGTTAAGCCAACCATCATATCGTTGGCTGGCTCTCTCCTCCAGCTCAATCCCAATGCCTATGTGTGTTGGTGGCTTGGTGGAGGAGGAAATACGTAGGAAAAATTATGGAAGCAATTACCCACTGCACATGGTATGCCTACCGCCTCACTCGTACGGAGCTACTATGGCGGTACTACGTGAATTATGAGCAAAAGTTATCGGCGGCGATTTTAATGGCAAAATAATGGACACAAATCAAATCAGTCATTAGCGAAATGTCAGGAGCAATTTTTTGTATTGAATATGTCATCAAATTAAGGAGGAGAGGCCTGTTGGTGGACTGGACATACCTCCTCGGTCCTCAGGGGTGAACTGGGCATGTGGCGAAAGCAATGCCAACTATTGCAATTGGCGGCAGATAATTTTTTCTGATTTATGTGTCAGTTTTTTGCGCGTTTGTGCAATATATGCATCGGGAAATTGAAATGAGCAAATGTGTCAGAGATTATAATTATTTGCAGGTGACTGCATACGTGGATTTTTTAGACAAGCCACAAGCGAGCTGTAGTCATACCTCTATCACATGTAAAATGTGTCGCCGATAGTGCTGAGTATTTTCGAACTACTTTGCCAAGGAAGGACTGAATTCCCATGTGGAGTAATTGACCGTGAAGTAATGTTCCTGTACTGTGTTGTGTATGTGGGAACAAATGACAGCTTTCTCTTGTTTTTGGAACCTTGGTTTCAATCCTTAAATTTTTTCTGGTCTCTTTTATGTCAGTTTTATCTTTTCGATGCTCCGAGTAACCTTTTTCCCTCTCCTGAGGCTCTGTACTTTTTTTGGTTGCGCCAAAGGATGTGTAATCTTCTTCCTGGCATGTGCTTACAATTCGCAAATCCTGATGTATCGATGCCACTCTCCCGTTGTCACTGTCGTTAAGTATTACTTTGTGGGGTTGTCTTTCCCGGTGCTTCAATATAATAATCGCCACCATGTCACTGAATGCATTCCAACTATCTTTGGAGCTCATCACCTGGTTAATCATAATTTCTGGGGTTAAAACTTCTTCCGGGGGTAATACTACGTGCAAGTACATACATGTCGTTTAGCTTTGTACTGTCTTAAATATTTTCTAGCCATGTTATCCATGTCCTGTGAGAATCTGCCCAGATAGAAGTTTCAGTCCGCATTACCTCTATTGATCCAAGTTTCTACGTTGATTATACGTCACTAAGTCCACTTCCCTTGCGCTTTTTGTGCCTCGCAATACTTGATGTCATCCAGAGCTGTGGTTCCATTTCGTGGTTTTCCTGGCTGTGGATAATGTACGTCTTGTTTGAAGCTAAGCAATTCTGGCTGGTAGAGCACTACGACTGGAAGAGTCGCAGACGGTACAAACATATGCATGCCGTCAACAACATTATCATATCATTATCATAGAGTTTTGAAGTAATAAACCTAAAACAGGGCCTTGAGGCTTTAAAAAAACTTTATGTCAATCATGACGCCTTGTTATTTGATGACTTCTTTCGATCTTTTCTTCTGTTTTCTTTCTCTTACTGATTAGTACAGATTCTGTTATCTGCTCAAAGCCCAAAACAGCGTTGTGCTATACCGATAGCTTAGTTGGTAAATTTAATCACTTCCTCTTGTAGCTTGAAGACCATGACGCTGTTCTAATGTCATTCGGAAATCTCACGATCATAGCTTTTTTTACATAGTAAGTGTAAAGATTTGATTTGGTTTGAAACCATACTGATAAGGGCAATTCAGGTTGTTGTTGAAGGGTTTTAGACGTTCACACAGGATCGCAGATAAGATCTTATTCGTTGAGGAGGCTGATACCGTTGAGAGGGTCTCCTTTCTTCTCCTATATTCCTAGAGCTTTTTAAACGAAGAACATCATCTCAAACTTGAATTTTGTGGCATCGAATGAAGCAAGTTGCTTAATAGTCAGCAAATGAGTTGACAGATTTAATAGATTAGTCAGAAAAGATTACAACCTTTAGTAGCTTCCTATGTATCCCTAGCATCTTATATAGATTTCAAGGGCCTTATATCGGTAAAATACTTCTGTTGATGAACCGAAAATTAAATTGTTTTGCAATCTACGTACGTGATCTGAGACAACAACAAGAAGTCAGTTTATGACCTTTCGTACGTTTCCAATGGAATTTACATTTCAACAAAATTAGGTTCATCTAGCCTGTTCACTGAATTTATTTCAGTCGCGATGGCTTCCTCTCACCCAGCCAGCCACAAGGGGAAACAGATAAATTAACTCAACCCAAACGTAAAGAATAAGAATCGCACAGGTTTAATGCTTCACTTCCTTTCCATTGGGCCGAAAATTATTACGAATATTAAATAAAGCCCACAAAGAAACAGAAGAACTCCACTGTGGAACGGTGCGCATCCATGGGATAAAAACCCGTCAGAAGCTTGAAAAGATTTATTTCTCTCATTTCCTTGGCGTTTTTCCCATTCTCGCTCGCTCTCATCGCACACATCAGCATGGATCCATCTTCTTTGTGTGTTATGCGTGCACATCCGCGTATATACCCACTTTGTGGCGAATTGAACACGTTAATCGTCGTCCATCACTCATGCGAATCTTAGCCACAATGAGCGTGTTGCACTAAGACCCCCTCACCGGAATGCAATTTCCTCCTCTTCGTTGGACGGTCATCGCGCAGAACCTCATCATCGTCATCATCTCGGTCCGATCTACAGGTATCCAGTATCTGAGTGCATAATTCCATCATTTTCGCGAATGCCCGCTTGTTGCTGTCCGTCTGTCCGACTGACCCTCACTCTTTCTGTCTCTCTCTCTGGCTGGAATAAGTTATAGGCAAGCATTTCCTCTGGATTTTTGTTTTTTTTTTTCTTACGCCAAGGCGAGATATGCTTTCGCAACCAGCAAAGCGAAGAGAAAACCGATTCAAAGCGATCCATCTGCTGTCCGTCCGCCCAGTGTATAGACCGGCGCGCGTATCCATTGCAATGGCACTGGCGTTCCTCAGCGTCGATCAGTATGGTGGCAATTTTTCACTCAATTCAAAATGATGGCGTTTTTCCACGACTTCCTCTCTCTCACTCTCTTGGCCATCACTACTACTACTAGCAGCTAGTGGCGCACGGACTTTTGACAGCTGGACAAGAGAGTGGTGGAAGCCTCGCCACGCCACTGTATGCTCTCGCTCGTGTTGGCCAATCGTCTGTCCATCTGTCTGTGTGCTTTCTGTTGTGCGTCCGTCTGTCCAACCGTCCGGTCCGTCTTTGTTTTGTATGCGGTGCGGTTGGCGTGCACTTGTGTTTTCTCGGATTCGAATTTCGAGGCCATGTTCCAAATGGAGCTGCTACTCCTCTCACTGATCGACTCTCTCGGTCGCTCTCACTGATTGATTAATTGATATCCAAAGTTAATTGCCTTTCAGATTATTTATGAGTTATTTATGGCGGCGGCCGGGTTCGGTTGAGTGTACTTGCCTGGCTGTATTGCTGGTTCTCCTCTGTGTTTTGATCGTGCAGTGTGCACTTGAAGTGCTGCAAAGCGGCATGAGAGGGAGGCACACAAATCTGAGGAGTTCGGTGAGTGTCGATCAATTTGACAGTTAATTTGGATCGTTTGCGGATTTCATTTTTATTTTCTTGATTTGCTTCATTTACTGCGGTGTGGTGCGCGTCGAGCAATTTGTCGATATAATCGAAGAATAATTTTCGATAAATTTTCGATGACCTCGTAATTCTGGTGCGCCGCGGTTTGTGCGCAGTGGGGTGAGAAATTTATGAGGAATAACTCTAAACGAGTTTAAAATGGATTACATGGCATGATAGTTTGCAAACAACCAGCTTAAGATACTTGTCGACTATCCGAGAGCTATCAGTGTCATCGATAAAAGTAATTCAATAAATTTGATCAACCAAGCTGAAGTCAAACAATGTTTCCTTTCAACCAAGGCAAGTGGTGAATTTAGACAAGCAAAACCGAAAACCTTGGCATAAGTTGGGTTTTCAAAAAGGAGTCGTATTCGTTAAATGTTTCTTAAAGCAGAAATACTCAAAAGTTGTCACACGATGTTTTTACTTTTTATACCTACATTCATATACATATATAGTTTTTCTTATAAATGAGAAACTGTTATATTGCTGATGTACAATTTGCCAGGAGAGATCAAAACAGTGTTTCAGATCTAGCTTAGGCCAAATTTGTTTTGTCGCTAGACACGTTATTTCACTTGTCCTCCTGAGATTCGATCTCTCCAGCTTTAATTAAAATTTGTAGCGATTGGAATACCTAAGTTTTACTGGTAAAATAGGTACAGTAGCTCTATGCCTGACACGTTAATCGGACCTACCATTCCCTGGAATACATCTGTGCCCCAGCACCTGTAAATATTAAACTAGTTGGTGATCTCTAAGAGAGATACACGATCCTTTAGCACAGCTTTCTAAGTATTAGAAAAGGATTCCAACGATTTGATAGCTGTCTGATTTGATGCTTTTCCTGAGCCGTACCTGAAACACGCTACAATCTTTATCAGAGAAAACACTATCACCTATCCTGTTGTTAGCTTTAGAACCATCATGTCATGTTAAAGAAATGCATCGACTTGCTTTTCAGGAATACCTCTTCAGAATGTCCTAGAAGGGAAGTTTACCCGATAGTTTTTGTTAATACCTATCTTAAGAATTGGACTCACTCCACGGCATTGGACATTTTGGTGGATCTGTTACACCTAGATATATTTAGCAACCAAATGGCAGATAGTGCAGCCGTTCGTCTAAAGTCTTATTCACTTATTCATTTTTCACGTGATTTTGCAAGGATTGTGCCCATGATCCGTTCGATGAGGACGGACATTTCATGTCTTAAGATGGCCAGTTTTTTATCAATTGAAGGCTTCAAGACTAAGAAGTATAGAACTTGCTCCGATTTAGGGCTAATCGTATTCCAACTAATTTACCAGGTTCCAATGGTTAGTTTGCTGTGCATATCTAGGAACTCTCTTATGTCCTTATAACATCTCGTTTCGTGGGTGGCTGTTTTGGATCCCAATTCATTTGTGTAAAGCAAGAATTATAAATTTTATTTTGGGTTGAGCTCAATCATATCGGGTTATACCATCCAGCAGCGATGAAGCTCAAACCCAAGTCCGGCGTGTCCACTATGAGCAGATTTTCGCGTCCACTTTCAAATTTACTATTTCAAAACGTTCACCATTCATTTCCTTTCATAGGAAGGACATTTACTAATAGCAAACAGTTTATGAGATGCCACTCAAATACAACAAACAAGGACACGTCGAGCAATTTAACTGCATTAAACTTTGTCCTGCGATGCATCCGCATGTCCACCTCCATCTCCGGTGATACGAGAACAGACAAGGCAAAAACAGCCATGTCCAACAAAAAGTACATAAATCTCTTCCCCATGGCCTTAAGTAATGTGGAAATAAAAGTCAACTGCAGTTGTTGCAGATGAAAGGATGCGCGCGCGTACCCTCCTTGAGGGTGATTGAATCATCTCGACTTCATAATACAATTTTCTTCCGTCGTTCATTCAAGAGCGGTGGGAAAAGCTGTGTGTCGGCTTCTCCTGGGGCAAGAGAAAGAGTGAAGAAACTTTGTAACACCATTTTGTGTGACGTTTTTCTCACTTCAGTCACTTTACACATCCGAAAAAAATTGTTAAAGGACACTCGCTGGTATGCTACACAGTGTGTCCTTATTTGTTTGGTTTAAATGTGAAATATTCACTCGTTTCAGATGGCGCTCTAAAGTTTGGGAGTTTGAATGTAGATGGGGACTTGTAGTGGTCTTTTTCGGTAAAAGCTTCACCGATAAGGAAACGAACGGAAATGTATATGTATTCTGATACCGAAGTATATACTCGCGATACTATTGTCATCTCGAGTTGATGACACCAACTGAATGTTCTTTTGTTTTGCGTAGAATTCTTTTATTCGTTCTCGAAATGTCGCCACTCTGACCTGGTTTGTCAGAGGATTGAAAAAAAAGAAAGAAAAACGCTATAATCCTCGATGACAGGTGAAACAGATGAACGCAATACAACATAGCCTGAACAAGATAGCACAAGGGGAGCTTGCTCTGACATTTTGTAGAATGAACCTAATAGTCGATTGGGATGATTGCCAAAAATTATCCGCAGAACAATGGATATCGCTTTCTTTCACTCTGCAGTGGATGTCCTTTTCATTGTCGCGTGAGAAGAGAAGTCATCTCATTGGGTTATTAGGTATACTATTGGGGTAATTTTCGGTTTTAATCACTGCAGCACTTTGACAGATGTCAAAATATATGTACATTCTCAACCATCCCACGGCGATTAAACAAGAGTTTTTATATAGTTTTTTTTTTTATTAAAAATTTATCTTAGGTCACAAACTTAGAAGTGGGTCAGGAAGAGCATGTCTAGAGACTTTAAATTCTAAATAAAAACATCGTATTTGATGTTTCTACCGAAATTCAAAGATGGCAATACGCTCGGACAAATAAAGAGCAAATCCTAAATGGTCAACTGACACTTAGACGTGTAGTTTGTAGCTTGATTGGTAGGTTAACAATGGAGAGGTCTAGAAAAGTGGGCAATTGCTTCTCCGGTTCTGCTATTAGCTATAATTGGTCGTTTCATTAAAATGGAGACACATATGATATCCGGTAGTAGATAGTACTCACTACTACTTTGAATAGTACGGTTGAAGAAGTTGGGTTATCTGTAAGGATAGGACCAAACTTATTTTCTTATAAAAAAGAATCCAAATCCCAGAAGCACTCAGAGTTTCTCCTTGGTGGTTGGTGGTTGTTTCTCTTACATGGTTTTGTAGCTGTGTTTGTTCTCCGCTCAGGCTTGAACCTGGAAGCCAGCACAAGCAAACACTATCCACTGGATCAGTGGACTCTAACTAGTTCAATATTGTATCGGCTTATAAAATTCTCTGCCTTCTTCATAGAGGATTTCATATTTTAACGTTTTTCTTGTAGAAAATAAGGGTGTTATTATCTAGCATAAGTCCCCCTTCACGATCTTTCTGTTTGCGCATCCCATCGAAATTTTTCCCTTTCATAATCTATCAAGGGAAATATTAAGGTTGACACATACTTACTTACATATAGAAATACCCTATGCTCTTTCCTTTGCAGCCCTTAGGAAGTGACCGTGGTCGCATGGCATTTTTTTTTGTCAAAATGCAACGATAGCTTCGAATATTTGTTGATGCTTTATACAAAATTTCATCAAAATCGGTTTAAAACGCCCCCAAAAAAGGGGTGTGTCTAAAATGAAATGAAAATACGGTATCATTCGATCCGTTCCAGTCGGGCTGCAGCTTTTTTGTATGTTGTATTGTAAAAGATTGACATGTTGTCGAGGTTTTCAAAGTGGTATTCACCGAGCCGTTTTCCTAGTTCTGCACAGGCTTAGGCATTCGCTTAGGAGGTGGGATATGCCTAAGCGTGTAAGTTTGTGTGCGTATGGTACAGGATAGGCAGGGCTCATAAGTTGCTAATTCTATTCGTCTACGATGGGACACCAAAAGGTTTTGGCCATTAATAATCGCCATTAAGGTGGGTCTATTAAGCATCAGGATCCGTTTAATTTTGGCATTATCATGCATCGTCTAAAGACACGACAAAATGGGAGTGGGCTCCATCTCTCATTTGCTAGTGTCGCGAAGGCTAGCTCCACCATGGATTTAACAAAAATTAGGAGCAGTAGAACACAGACAATAACCATTTTCTTGTCCTGTTTGAACTCCTTTCTGCTAATACCCGTTAGTTTTGACCCATGCGTAAAAGTCGAGATATTATTCGGATTCATGGTGAAGCTGAAGTCGTGAAATGGTTATATACATATATAATCTATTTCCGTGCCCAAGTGTGCATATCTCGCAATGGAACGGTAGCCTCTATCTCCGTCTTTCTATAGGTTGGATTTTTTCAAGCATAGGGTATATCTTGGGCCCTCTGTATCCTTACATGGCATCGAACAAACTGCTAAAATTTAATTGTCTTTTAAACTAGTTAAAACGTTTACCAAAACGTTTCAATAAACCAGGCTTATGGTGATGATTATCTATCCCGTGGCAGAGTTGTGTACGCAGATTAAAAACGGACAAAAATGATAACCAATATGTTGCCCAACTGAGATCCATGATCACCAAACATTCCCTGAAAACTGTGCGTGAATTCATACCAAAAGTGTTCAATGCGTTTTTAAGTAAACAGAACATTTTAAAAGGAGGTGTTTTGAGTGAAACCATGTATTTACTTAAAATCGCCTTCTATCTGTCAACTCTAGTTTGCTACCGAGCGACTTACGTTTCGAAAAGTGCATTTGCGGAAAAAGAAAGTTTTGTGGGCGTAGAAGCCATCTAAAGGGTTGTACCGACATGGAGTACATCCCTGCCAACGGATCTATAACACTCAGGCGATATGTGGGGGGTGGGGGCCAACCAATTTTGTCAAAAAGGACTTTTTCTTGTTCTTATTTTAAGATCGCCCTTTACTTTGAAGCACGTCTTGTGTTTAACTGCTTCTTTGTGCAATACCCCACCGTCTGAAAAGATAATTTGAGTTCGTGGCTAGTAAGTTGCGAGGTCTATCCAAAGGACAATGCGAGACGGTTTTGCGACCTAAAGTCGTTTTACAAATGTTCAACCCTATTTGTTGAAAAATATTAGTCGCTTTAATCGCTTTACCCTCTATTTCATCTCTATTGGCAGTCCTTGTGTGATTCACTAGAAATGCCCAACTCTCTATTTGCCAAGCTAATGTAACAAATTATGAAATATTTCAAACAAATAATGCTACCTTCTACCCTTAACCGTCCAACCCCCAAAGGACACATCTAAAACCCAAACACAGTATTTCGCCGGTAATTTACAATACACTAACAACAACAATAACAAAACTGCAAAACATTTTCAGCTTTCCAATAATAAACTACAATAAAATGTTATAGACCGTCAAATAAATAATTTTTACGACACAATTTTACTTGTATTCCATCAGTACCACCGACCCATCGAACGTGGGTAACCTTCCTTGCTTTTGCCAAAGAGTTATGCCACTACGGTTGGTGTGTTGTTTGTAGACTTTTGGGGAGTCGTCCTGCTTGACGCGCCCGGCGCTAGTGTTTGCAGAGCTACCCCTTGTTTCAAATGAGCAACAACACCGATTGATAGAAAATTATGGTGAAAATGAGGAGAATTCCTCGGCGATGCGAATAATTTCAAAGCAATCTCAATCTCTCGGCGAAAATGTGTGTGTATACAGTCCAGGCCTTGCACAATCAAAATTACCCTCGGTTGGCAGCCTTCGCTCGTAAAATTCATGAAAGTGAAGTTTTCCTGGGAGGAAGGGGTTGCACAAAAAAAGAGCTCGCGACACGAGTGTTGGGACAAACCTGCCATAAATTTGAGTGAATAATGACAGTTAGTGCGCTCACTAATCAAAAATTAATAAGACCAGAGAAGGGATCTTCAAAATCATCCCCAACCGATTGTACTTTTGCAAACGAAATGGGAGAAAAATTATTCCTTTGCAATGAATTTTGGTCACAGTAGGAGTTTTGAATTGAAAGTTTTTTTTTTATTTCTTAGTTATGAATGCTCGCGAACTCCTTCCTGTTGAACATAAAAAATGTACTTCAAAAAAATTGCTTCATAATCGTTTGGCCATTTTGAATACTCAACGAGCCCATACGAGAAGCAGCAATATAATGCGACATTAGCGATGAGAGAATGTCCTTAGAGCAAAAGTCCTCTGCGAATGTGTGTGGCGATATCTTTATCCATCAAATGGATGGCAATTCAGTTTTATTGGAAAGCTAAATATATGTATGCCGGGTCAAGCAAAAGGATATACTCATCCGATTGCAATTTCTTTTTCGGCCATATGAGTTGACCATTGTCACGCTAAATGCGTTCATGCGTGCGCGTAGTAAAGTGGGATGGCATCCTTAATTCCTTTGCGTGCGTGCACAGATGTTGACAATTTGGGAAATATATATGTATGTATATATTTTTTTTTGCTTTTTGATTGGGGATACTTTTTGTTGTTATTGTTGACCCTTATGGCAGTTAACATGGTCAATGAAAATCAATGATTTGGAGATGAAAGGGTGGATGGTTGTTTAAGTGATTGCTATGATTGAGCTTTTGCAGGGAAGGGGTTGTTTTATCTTACGTATTTCAGTTTGAGTGTTAATTTTGCAAAAAATAAATTGTTAAAATATTTGATACCATCGGTGTGGATCGGAATATAAATTTTAGGAATCTTAAAATCTCATGGATGGCAGGATGAAGGATTCTGAAAATATCGTCACCACATTTCCACTTCAAATCTCCAAAATTCTATTTTGACAGAAGGTTTTTCAATTAGGATGACCCTTTGCAATTTTTCTTGCCTCATCTCACATTTTCTAGGCTATCAGCTGATTATTATTAACTATCTTCCTTCGGAGCACAGCTTCCATCTCTTCTATTAAGTTAATCAATTGCTCTGGAATTTGTGATTCCTTAGTACAGCAAAGAGTGCAATCATGATGTCTGTTGCAGACGGTCATGTGCGTCTGACAAATCCCAACCAAATCAAAGTGGCCGCCAAAAAACATTGACCTGGAACATAAAACAGTGTAATGCTCTTCTGCAGGAAATATACAACTCAGATAGTAGACCCTCCTTCTCTCAATGGTGTCAGATTAGCCTTCTCTGATAAAGGCAGATTGCTGATTCTTAGCCTGAATAAGGAGCTAAGCCGGTAGCCTAACATTCAATAAGAAGTCAAGAAAGCCCCAGTCCCACTTTTCTCTTGGAAAACGAATGGGGTCTACGTCGTCTACATCGAATAACACACTGGCTATCCTCTCCCCCATAAGATCATTATTTAAATTCGGGAAGACTGTCTGGTGGATAGCCTTAGCAAAACCTACAAACCGCGGTTATCTAAGTAAGGTCCAACGTACAGTGTGTCTGTGCACAGTTGAGGCTCTGCGAACAACTCTCTCTGAGTGTAGACATTGTCTCAAAGCTAGCCTACAGTGGTCGCAAAATGAATTTGGCCACAAACACGAAATCCCTTTCTAAAACACCGACTATACCACCCCATGTCTTAACTTTCTTAAGAATTTCGCCGTCACTATTCCCTGCAGATTACTATGGAAAGAGTTTCGCAGGTAACATATGGTTCTCAATGTTCTCGGGAGTTGGTATTTCTCCCATTCTTTCCTCTGGTTTTCTACGCTCTACGCAGAATCGACCTCTCTGTAGTCTCGGTCCATCCATTTGGTGATACCCGGTTTAAGTCTTCAAACGCACACCTACAACTACAGTAGGACGCGCTGGACACGCTTCTCCCGAGTACTGACTAGAGCACTCTCCTCGAACTCGCTCTACCCACCGTCCAACAGGAACCTGTCAAACGAGGAGATTGACAGATACCTGAAACAATTGGACGAGACAATCAAACGAACGATGGACAGCACGATACCTCGGTATCAACATACTGACAACGTCGACATATTCCGCAACGCGATAATCGACGCACTACACCGACAGAAAAGTAGACTCCTGTCGAGATTAAAAACCTTGTACAGGCAGTTTGCTGACAGACACAACTCGGAGGTGAGGACACTGAAGTCGTTGATCAAAAATCTCCAAAAATTGATCAAAGAGAACTACAGAATGAAGGTTAATGCGCATTGGAACGGGAAGATTTCGGCCATAAGAGCCAATAATCCAAACATGTTCCCGCAGATCAATAAGGTGTTTCGGAGAAAGAACATCAACGACCTTCCGTGTCTTAAGATACCCCGAACAACGAACAACGAACGAATACTTACAACAGCAGGCATAGATCCAGATAACGCTGTCGAGGATGACGACTTCTTTATGATAGAAGATCCGCAGGAGAAAGTAGAGGCTATAGGAGCGACTTTCCAGGAAGTGTACAAGGTGAATGATAGCGTTCACCCGAACCATGACCTGGAAAACCGCGTCCTTTTGCACAACTTCTACCTTCGAAATGATATGCAGGAATGGCGATCTGAGAACACTGGTTTCACCGTGTTCAATGAAGGGAACATAGCAAACAATGCCATCGCCAATGACAAGGTTCACCCCCCGTTCATATCGAAGGTAGAACTCCAAGCGATCTTCGTCTCACTGAGGAGTAAGAAATCCGTGGGAATCGACGGAATTCCGAATATTGTGCTCCGACACCTCCCTCTAGAAGCGGTAGATATATACACCACCCTGTTCAACAATGCGCTGAATAATGCACATTATCCGGCGCATTGGAAGACAGCAGTGGTGCAGCCCATTCCCAAAAGGGGAAAAGACACTTCCAATCCGGCAAATCTTCGGTCGATAAGTCTCCTTCCGAACATCAGCAAGGTATTCGAGAAAGTTATTCATAGAGCCCTGAATAAGTGGGTTGAGGACAAACACATAATTCCGGACAACCAATTCGGTTTTAAGGCGGGGCATGATACCCTACATGCCGCGTCTAAACTGGTGTCGGACGTCCAATGGAATAAAAGCAAGAATCAATGCACGGGTGCCTGCCTGGTTGACTTGGAGAAAGCCTTCGATACCGTATGGTTGGAGGGGCTCTTCTACAAGTTGAGCAGGCTGGGTATCAGCAAACCACTTCTGTACATCATCTGCAATATGCTCACCAGTAGACAGTTCATTGTGAAAAATGGCAACGTGACTTCTGCTGGTACGTTTCAAATTAAAAACGGTCTGCAACAGGGTGCGGTTAATTCCCCTATCCTGTTCAACATTTACACAAGTGATTTGATAGGTTCTCTTCACCACGCTATTGCGTACGCAGACGACTTGATTGCGTACAGGTCAGGTCCTAAGGTCGAGGTCATTGCAACTCTCTTGCAACGTGACTTCGACAATATCCAGCGATATTGCGATGACTGGAAGTTAAAGATCAACTTCCAGAAATCGGAAACCATCCTGTTCAGAACGCCGTTATCTGGGGCCTCAAGGGACACCAGAAAGAATTGGCGAAAGTTCTATATCGTGGGACCAAACGGACGCCCATTGGAGAGTAGAAGTGTAGTCAGGTACCTTGGGATCTGGCTAGACCAGTATCTGTATTTTAACAAACATATAGATGCTGCTTTGGCCAGAGCCCGAGCTGCTTTTGCCCTCACAAAGAGACTGTTTTATAGCAGCCAACTCGATGCGAGGGTGAAGGTAATCTGCTACACGGCCCTCATACGGCCAATGCTCACCTATGGCTGTCCGGTGTGGTTCAACGTGGGAGCAAGCTTGATGGAAACGATTCGGGTGTTTGAGAGGGCTTGTCTTCGGGCTTGCCTTCATTTATACAGAACACCAGAGTCTGAGTACAAAAAATTCTACTCCAATGAGGTCCTCTATAACAGGGCGAATCTGATCAGAGTGGACAATTTCCTGGTGAAGTTGATTCGCGGTCATATTGCAAGAGCAATGAACTCGACCAATAGCCTGATCTTTGGGGCTTACTACCCCAATGATAGGTACCACGAGAGAGTGCGCCTTAACGGCTTTGTCCCTCCAGAGGCGTTCCTCTATTTCGATAGACAAGGTCTGGTACAAGAAAGAACGGGTACGCCGTTAATCTACCACGTCGCCAGAAAAGCTGTGGATAGGCGACTCAACTACGACCGAGGCGTAGCACAGACAACTGAGGATCGTCTCCGATTCAGTAGGTCGGTATCGGGGCGAGATGTGAAAGACGTAGAACGGCAGCACCAAAAGTTTTGGTGGCTTTACGAAGAGGGAACTCCCTCGTCGATCCCTCTTAATCCTGGCTAGCCCTTGTAGGGCAAGCTGGCCATTTTATTTATTTATTTTTTTATTTATAACTAGCCTGGCCGGCTTACATAGTTCTAAGGTAGTCGTAGGTGTATGTTGTGATTGGTGTGATTGTCCTAGGTATAAGGTAGTACGTAGCAAACACAGCACTCGGCTTTGTAAATATATAAAAAAAAAAAACAAAAAAAAGAAGCAGCAGTTGGCTAAAAATATTAAAAATACAAAAAAAAGAACGTATTTAATTACGTTTTGAGCTTAAGTAGGTTAAGTAGATTTAAATTTATTTTAAGGTAGAATTAAGTTTTACTTAAAATCAAAAAAAAAATGTTCGTTTACAAAGTTTTTCTTTAAATCATTTTCTTTGTTTGAAGTAGAACTAAGTAAATAAATAAATAAAATAAGAAACAATTAATTGTTTTAGCTAGGTTACGTCGAAAGACATAGGTTAAGCATTAAGTTTAGCTTAGAGCGCCCGCATAGGGCCAGTAAGTTAGTCATAACATAGTTAAGTTAGTTAAGCTAGTTTTAAACAGTTTTGTCTAGCACGTAAGAGTTAATGAATTAATAAATAAAAATGAATTAAAAAAAAAAAAAAAAAAACCCGGTTTAAGTCGATGGGTCCACTTTCCCTTTGCAGAGTGGGTCCATCTCTCCTGCCATTCTCTCATACTTCGCGGTTTCTTTTCTAGTTTGATATCTTTAAATTACGCACGGTGATCATGGACCTTAGCATCATAGGTCATTTGTAACTCGCTGGCCAAAATATCTACTGGTGAAATTCCCGCGACGATATACATAGCATCGTCTGACACTGTCTGACATGAAAAATGAACCCTCAGTTCACATAATCGGTTGACTTAGTTTATCCTTCTTCCTTACGACTTAGCTGTCACTGCTCTGGCTCATACTGTTGCCGCATACATTATGTTGGACTGCACCGCCCTTGACAGAATTAGTTTCCTTTGTTGTGTAGGTCTTCCAATGTTAGTCATTATTCTAAAAGGCCAGCACTCACCTTTGCAGCTTTCTCGCATGTTCTTTTAAGGTGTTTCTTGTAAGCGAGTATAACATTGATCATCACACCTACTCTCTTTTTTTGGGACTGCTACGATTTATCGCCCCACTTTTGCTATATTAGTCAATTTTTTTGATTTTTGCCGCATTAGGAATAGGAAAATAGGATGGGTTCTAACACCGATCCTTGTGGAACTCCACCAGCTATGTGATATTGCCTTGCCTTATCATCGGTATAAAACAGAAACCGTTTGTCCAAGAACTTTGAATTATTTTTATTAAGGACCATGGGACCATCATTGACCTGGGTTGAAACCTGTCAGGATGAGTGTCAGCTGTGGTCTATCGAGTCCTAGTTCTCTTGTCGCTTTTTTTTTTTTTTTGTAGTGGGCCCAAAGTTGGGCATGTTGTGGAATACCAAGGTGATGTGACGAGGCTGAGGGGCATTAGGATTGACTGATTCTAGGTAATTGCCCTGGTGATCCATATAGTCGTCAGAATTTGGACTCTTGTGATGGTGCTCAAGTTTGTGGTTTTCGCTGCGGCGGACCAGAATAGGCAATCATATGTAAGAGTAGGTCTACCGGTGTATTCAAATGAATGGTATCTTGTTTAGGGCCCCATTTCTTAATAACTTTCTGCTGTGTGCGTATAAAGCTATCAACGCCATCTTTGCGCTTTTCAGTATATTGCCCTTCCAGCACAGTTCACCATCCAGCATGCACCACTGATTGCTTTTTTCCGAATCTGAGCAGTGGGGCTCAAGTCAGAGTAGTTGACACGAAAACGGGTTTTTTTCTCTTATTTGTAATAAAAGCTAATCCTGGTTCTTTATTCATTAAGACCGAGATTCATCTAGTTCAGGGTGCACCGTCATACTTCTGGTTTCGAAACAATTATTTTCATATTATTCTTATAATGACAACGTTTGCTGTGTCCTATAATTCGTCCTACTATAGTTTGACTGCCCTTAGTATACAATTAAAAAAAAGGGTGTGTCTCATTGTACATATCTTTCCTCTAAAAATACTTTAAATATAATTTATATGCGAAACTTTAATCATAGGCTTTAAATTGTCGGCATTATTTTATGTTCGCCTCATACGTACACCTTCTACACCAGGTTAGTGTATGGAGATGGCTAGAGGACGGGAAGGATTGATTAGAACCCGTTTTGATTCTATCAACCATTACGAACGCAATAGGATTCAGCTTGGGATCCATTATTAAATTAACCACAACTCCAGTCTATTTTTTCGCATAAAGAACATTGTGTGCGAAATTGTATTAGCCAACATCCTTAGAGATTAATAAAATAAATAAATGAAAGATATACGCCCCCAGACCAAGTCGGCGACATAAAACTTGACCCTACGGACGAAGGCTTATAGCTGGCATACACGCGTCGTCCTCTCATGCAATTGCTCCGGCGCTCTCTGAGGCGAATCCATTAGATGGATTTCTCCAATATGTTTCTCATGTCAAACGTCTCGCCATCGTTGTCCTCTCAGCGCGAACTCCCACTGAAGCCTTGGTCCTTATTTATTATTATATTTCATGTTGACAAGAAATAAATCAACTAACACACACTGCTGCTATTGCTGCACCCTCTCACGTCATCAAGGTCCATCGAAAATACCCATACCCCATAGACCACCCGACCCCAACACCAACCCCAACCCTCCAATGTCGCACGACTACTACTACTCATCATGACATTTTCCATTATGGGATTTCAGTTCTTTGGGTTTCTTTTTCTCTGAGCTGTGTGCCATTTCATATTCTAACCCTAGAAATAGAATTCGTCAAAAGTATCTGACAGCTCTGTGACGACGATATCACTACCCCTGAACACGCCCTGTGACACCTCCGCCCGTAGTCGTCGTGGTTGTATAGTCCTGATAGCCCACCGAATGGAACAGAAATTGATTGACATTTGTCATAAGTTACGTGACAGGACTTAATGATGTCGTTTTATCAGTTCGAATGAACGGAATTTATTGCTGTGATATAGAGGATGATGATGGTTTTGGGGGTGGGCGCGCAGAGCTTCTGAGTGTGTAGAACCCCTTAACTGGATGGCAGGTTAGTCTTTGTTGGATTTGAGGGGATTTTTTTTTTCGTGCTGTGTGTATGTGAGCTGTGTGGGGTGGGTGGGTGAGTGAGGTGCGTCAGAGTCCGTCAGTGTTATCAGTGCACAGGATCAGGAGTAAAAGGGTTATTTTCTGTATGTGTGTGGTCTACGGTGATTAATGGCGTGCGGTGAAAGCGACATAAATTAGACGAAAGGTGTAGCCCGGATTTTTTGATGCGAGAATATATTAGTTCCGACGAGAGGGACATAATGAACTTGATACTGTTACTCTGGTGCGTGTTGTGGTCATGCTATTTATTAATTCTTTTTTTTTCTCTCTAAATAATCTCTTCCGGTAGATAGCGGGAGCAGGGAAATAGATCAAGTTTATTGATTTATAGTGCTTAGCAGGGGTAATTAGCATGTGTAGTTGTATTAAAGGCAGAAGGGCAGGTGGATAGTCCTGGCGACCCTTATATGGCGGTGGTAAGCGTTACTTTTCCATTTTGATAGCCACTAGCCGCTCTTTAATTTTCTTGCGTTTCCATACTTTGTAGGTAAGTAGGAGGTGAGGCTGCGTTACCAGCTGGCACTCGGATCATTAATGGATCCATTGTGAAACCCTGTTGTGGAGTAACTATAACCGAAGCCTTGGTATAACTAAGCGGCTTCTCTGAACAATCCGAAAGTGTTATACATTTTAGTATAGTTAGCGATGGTTTTCCAGGACAGACGTCGCCCATACCCCCAAGATGATATTTCCTTTGATTTTTTAATGTTCCTAGATCTGTTCAAGTTTGGATAGAAAGTGGACTGTAATCTCTTTTGTATTGTAGCCGATAGTACCAAGCGCTAAAATTTGATTGATTTTCCATTCGTCATACTTCGTTGAGCTTAGCTCCAGCAGTCATTGTCTAATCTCATGAAGGCATGTTCTATGTTAAATTGAACAAGTGCTAGGGGCCGCCATCGTCAAGTCCTCTTCGGTTACCTTTCTTAGTAATTCGTTCACCATTGATTTATTGTGAGCCTCTCACGGCATTGTGAAACCAGTTTAACCAATGAGATAGCCTTCATGGCGCCCTGATTACTCTAGATTTCAGATTTCCGGGCAGTTTTCGTGACTCCTCCATACTATTTCTCTATACTTTGGGAGACTGTGTCCTTTCTTAGCTTTTTCATATACCTACTGAATGCTATCGCTCCCGTACCATTTTCAAGGAAAGCTCACTTGTTATATTCAAGCTTTTAAATAACATGTATCTGTTCTATAACATATACCATTTTTGACTTCTGATGCTTGCCATGCTTTATTAAATTATTTATAGATCAGGATTGGCCCTTCTATTGTATACTCTTACTGAATTTCATGAAGGAGGCTCCTGTCGTTCAAGTGATTAGTGCGTTGAATTACGGAGCAAGGGGTTCCAGGTTCAATCACTAGAGAAATCCCTGAAATCCAACCTCTTGCGAGCGTCTGATAAACATACGGAAGTACAACAGTCATGAGAAAGCTTCTCAAATAACAAATTTCCCTTCGGATATGGCAGTAGGCACCTTTTTTTTCATATATACAGTGTTGTGTAAAACATACCGGATTTTTCTTGAAAATTTTTCATTGAAGATTTCTAGGGGGCAGGAGGTACAATAGGTACAATTGTTTGACTATTTAAGAAAACCTATTGAATAAGTTTACAAATAGGAAAAAAACAAGGCATTGCTGTCATAATTTTTAGAGTTTTATCAAAACCTGTAACTCAACTCAATACTATGCCTGTGCAAAACATACCGGATTTTCTAAAGGACTGTATTTCCTTTCTCTTTTACTTGCTGATAACGGTTTTTGCTGTCATTTGAATTGAGTTATAGACTTAACTAAACTTAAAAGGTCAGGTGTCTTCAATTTGTTTATTAATAAAATAGTTAAAAATAAATACAGTGATGTGGTTACCAATCAGGTGGAAGCGGAGTTTAGGGCAGGGTAAAAACAAACATCTATAGCCAAGAAGTATAAAATGTTATCATCAACAGTATGTGACATTATAAAAAAAATCACACACGTCTCAGAAAAACCATACTTCGAACCGATCGTCAAATTAAGAAAATGATCCTTAACGATCCTTTCTTGTCTTAGAAAAAGATTGTTAGTGAATTCAATCTTTCAGTTGAAGCAAGCACCGTACGAAATCTTTTAAGAGAACCCGATTTTTGTGCTTTTCGCCCAGCGAAAAAAGCCTTTAAAAAAAAAAAGCTAAGCATACACAAGAAAGGTACTATTTCATTCTTCTAGTAAGGCTTTGATTACTTTGCTAACGCTAATCGCTTCTTAGACTGGAATTCGCAAGAAACCATTTGAATTGGTCAGCAACGAAGTGGAAAAGGATGATTGTTTTTGATGCAGGTATTCATGTTAGACGATCGAAGGGTACACGTCTTCAGCCAAGACATTGTCGTACATTCGTGAAACATGGAGGAGGCTCAGTTATGGTGTGGGAAAGTTTTTCTGGTGAGGGATGTGGACCAATACATGAGATTAGTGGTACTATGGATCGTATTTCATTTTTTCAGTATAGGGACCATAGGCCAAGACAACGGCACTTAAAAAAGCCTCTTTCACTCATTTAAAGTTTTTTGCGAAACTACTCTCACCGCCTTTGAGCTAAAATGAGACTCACATTGCCAAACAAGGTTTTTTCACTTATTGTTTCCTGTAACTGTGCCAACTTTAAATTTGGAATAAATAGTACACTGAAAATGTATGTATGTACTTATATATGGCACTACAGACATGTTATTCATGATACTGACGTAACACGCATGCGAAACACCAGGCGAACAGAAAACACAAGAAGTAACTTTTCGTAAAACCAACTTCAAATTTCGAAAACTTCCACTCCTCATACACGTTTGCTAGACAAAACATGTGTTGTATTCTGTCTTTCGACTTCAGAAGCCGCTGAATTTAAGCTTTCTTCGAATATCGAAAACTCTCCTAAGAATTATATTTATCTATGTCTTACTTACATAATATGTATGTGTCATCTTTTTTTAACTGATTTCACACCACCAAGCCAGCGTTGTACTTTCAGAAAATGTAGAAGGTTTGCTTTCTCTAATCGACTATCTCTTCTCGATCTTGGCTGGACTATACCTGAGCGTGTAGATCTTCCTGACTTCTTGTCCAGTTTTTTGTTTTTGATGAAATCGTAGATTTTCCTGTTTCGATAAAGAGCAATATTACGACAGACTTTAGAGAACTTAACAGAGAACCTCTATTGCGCTAATACGTTGCAAACCTGTCGCAACATAAGATTCTAAAGGTTTCTCTTTAATTTTTTCGTAGCACGTGCTTTCTTCTTTCAGAAATCCCTTAAAAGAAATCTCTTTCGAAGATTTGGTATTTCTCTGCTTTCATTTAATTTGAAAGACCTGTAGACTCCGACTACATTCATTTGTTTGTTGCCCCTTGGAAGTCGTCTAGAAAAGAATGCAAGTTCTTACTTTCGCGAGACCTAATAATTTCCAATCGCTTCGTACCTCGAAATTTCAAAACTCTCTCAAAGGATTTAGTCTTCCTTTCTTGATCCTTTTTGTTTTCACTTGGCTCTTATTTTTGTCTTTGAAACACACAGGATGTTGCATTCTTATAGACACACAACCCGAATGTTTGTGAAAAGCTAGTGGCTGGATCCCATAGACCTGTCGTGCCAAATGTTTATTTATCTATTTGTCATCAAAATGGTGTCTAACAATATCTCCTAAGATGATAGTACTTATAGTTTCAGCCTTATAGGACTCTGCTCTGATTTTTTATTTCTTTTGACCACATTCCTTCCCTTCCGCCATCAAATTTTCATATGCACTGAAATCTTCCATTATGGCCACCTGTCTTAGGCGGACACCTTCCTTAAACGGACATAGTTCCTATACAAACTTTTCCGATTTCATACAGTTTACGTTCTCCTGGACGGACAACTCGCTTGGGCGGATAAATATGTTGGGCCTGTTGGTGTCCACCTAGGGGTGATTTCACTGTAAACCTCTGTTGCCCTAAAGATACTCACTATTGTTACTAATAGAAACGTTTTCAAAGTTAATAGCAAATATAACTAACATACTGCTTGATGGTTACGTATTAGGCCACAACTGGTCCTAATGTGTTGAAACATTGTTATCGCGACAAGCGCGGTTCTAGTCCGATTAGACTCTTGTGACCTATCGAATGTATGGGTTGACTGATATTTATTGAATAAGAATTATTCAAGTCACCTTTAAGTCTATCAGGTTTTTAAAAATAGGTTTACCAAGTGTGCGCTGTCTGATATAGACTTGCTTAGAAAGTGGTTAATTGCTTCCTCTCGTCGGATATTACGGCTCCGATAATGTATGTACATTAAATGGAATGCATATTCTTGTCCAATATACCCCAATGGGCCAGTGGCCAGTACTAATCAATAATATCTAACCTAACATCTACTAACAAATATGTATATAGATAGTGCGTAAAGATTCTAACCTTGAGGGCTCCAGTTCATCTTTAGACACTTCTACAAGTTTCGATGATGTAGTGACCAACACAATCGCCCTTGATAGCCACCTGGCCGTTAATAAGGATGGCTTTGTTGCTACTGGGTGTGGTCGTTCCCTTAAATATAGGGCAGGGTTCCCTATTCTTCATGTCAGACATGGACATGTTGAGGTATTCAGAGAAGTCCTCCGCCTCTACAGTCCACTTTTGAACCGTGCCGGGGTGGATATTGTAATTTCGACCTCATTTGTCACTTCGCCTATTTCCTTCTTCTCCTTGGTTGGGAATCTGACTCAGCATCTTGTTTCTCTTAACCTGACCGCAATACATGATGATAGCAACATTATATGAAGGTCGAAGAGCAATACTTCTCTCCAAAGGTTTTGCTGCAAAACCACAGGGAACTGGAGGATAAGAAGTGTAATTGGTTGCTGTTAAGGTTGGTATTTTGATTTTAATTTTAAAAAGCATCGGTTTCGCCTTGCTGGATTCAGGATTATTTTATAGTTGAAGTTATCATTTTCGATATCCAGGACGGATTGTACTGCTCTCAGGGTGTTAACCCTAATTGTAAACATCTGAAAAATATTTAGATTAACTAATACAGGACAAGAACGGTGTTATTTATTAGATCACAGTATATCTTCTTTAGTTATATCCCTAAGAATTCGAATGAGGTGGTAGGACATACTTGCGTTTTATGAAGCTTGTAAATCTGACTTACAATAATATGACTAGCTTCCCTAAGAATTCGAATGAGGTGGTAAGACATACTTGCGTTTTATGAAGCTTGTAAATCTGACTTACAATAATATGACTAGCGAGTCAAAAACGAAGGCTGTTTCTATGAGGTAGATATTGCCTTCCAGCAATTACTCTCTTTATCATTCGTCTCTAAGTCAAAAGTTTTATAAATCCTAACAATGGTATATTCGTAACGATCTTATCGCATTCGCTTACACTTATATTCGCTCAAGCTATATTGCTCAGATGGAAATACCCTGTAGTCCTGTCAGCAATCCTCAGTGCCCACAAATACAGTTGAAAGTTTGACCTTTTGTGGCAGCCGAATATAGTAATTGTGTCACAGCCTATCAGTATACTAGACTCCATAAATCACTATATGGGTCATGGTAGCCATAAATGTTTTTGCGACTTGGTCACCAAACAAAAGGGTGCTGTAGCCTATTAGCCAAATTATGTATTAACTGCAATTAGTAGTCACATGAGTACATTCTTCACTCGCAAAACTCGAAGCGGTACTACTTTAAAATTGAAAATTACATAAACGTTATAATGTTCACTATTAGTAACATTTTTCTTATTCCAAATTTATGGAGTACAACCTCTGCACCTACTACAGCCAAACCGGCATCATTAAAACGTCAAGGAAAAATTGCGCAAATGAATCACCCAGTGTCAGCCAGGCTTGGTTTGTTTTTTAAATTAATTTTACGAGCTTTTTTAAGATCGCTGTCTGGGATGTGAAATCGGATGGAAACATGTTTCAATATAAAATTGAAAATTTTACGACAACTGATACGGTAATTTATTTCCATTCATTTGATGTCGAAGGATACGAATATGACTGCGCGAATGAACAAAACGACCGGCGACAACGATTGCAACTACAACAACCGACTGTACTATAGGTAGAGCTACGAAAGCGCTGATTGTGTTGTGATGCCGTCGATGGTGTTGATGGTGTCAGTGTCGGTGTCGTTGTCGTAGTCGTCCGCTGCTGTCGGATATGTCGATGACGACAAAGACGAAGTCACCCCAGCCCAACATCATTTCCCTGCGCGCCATGATAGTGGTACACCATTACCAGAAATTATTACCATTCAATTCATCGGCGACGACTACGACACGGTGGCGGAGTGATCTCCTTTTTCGAGTTCGCTGGTGGTGGTAGTGGTGATGGTCATAAGCGATAACTTATGTTGATTTTATGTTAATGCAGGTGTCAATTTTCACCGTATTTTGCGGTCCGTTTTGTCTTAATTTTAACAAATCGCGAAATAATAAAGTTTCATTGGTTTTATATTGATATCTGTATCGGGAACCATGGACGGCCATTGAATTGACTTGCTGTGTCGATTTGAAATGATTTTTGTACTTTCCATAACTTATCAACTTTTGCAGGGAGTGGGGAGTGTTTTTTCCTTCAGGTGGACAAAATTATCGGTTGACAACTTAGTGAAGTCGGTCAGGTTTTGCAATCGTAGTTAGGGCATCAAATTACAGGACACTCAAGGTAGATAACAAGAAACCTTTATGCAATAGCTTTGTAATAAATCAGGAGTTCATTCGTAGTAAATATAAGACTCGCGCAGGAAATGTCATAGTTCTTCAGATGTATGTATGTATGTATGTATATCTATATGATTCGCAGGATTTAGAGTTTTTGAACTCTGTAAGTTTGGTTTTATTAGGTTTGGTGTTGAAAGCGAGGCATATAAGGACCCAGGATCAAGTTCGAAAGAGGGAAGTAGGTTTGGCATTTTGCTAAACCTGTCTGACATGACTGATCAAATATTTCTCAATTCATAGGTATTCTACATTCAAATGACCTTAGAATAACCTTTACGCGGTACAAGCCTTGTAAAAATAAAGTGCACGACTGGGTCGTACGTACTTGCACCGTAATGCTATAAGTGTATGATTTTATCAGGATTAAAGTCCAAGTCTTGCTCTTCCCAGTAAAGTAGGCGTGGCATTCCGCGTTTCGATGGAATAATAGTCATAACATTGTAGGAGTTTACTCAATGTTTTGTTTTTATAAAAATTAAAATAATTTTTTCTCAATTTCTAGTAAAAATTTTGAAAAAAAATAAGTTTTATAAAAGTGGGTGTGGCATTTCAAAATTTGGTATGCCATTATTTTGCACTTGTCTTATAATCCACAAATAATAATTTTTAGTATAATAATTTTAATACCCGAGAAACAGCTGATTTTCAATATTACCGTTATTCGAATTTTTCGTGAAAAACGTGGTATGCCACCTCATAGCATATACCCAAACTAACCCACACATCAAATTTTATCGAAATCGTTAGAGCCGTTTTCGAGAAAATCCGTTTTAACTGAAATCGGCCTTAAGTAAACTACCCTTAATTTTGAGGTTAGAATGAAAATTCAAATTTCGCCTCTAGGGAATATCCCACAGACCCTATATATGAAGTTTGAAGCAAATCCGTCCAGTCGTTTAGGCTGTAGTCGAATATACAGACAGACAGACTGACAGACAGACAGACTGACAGACAGACAGACAGACAGACGGCATTGGCGGACCAACTTTTTTGGACTTCTCCATTATAGTAATGTCAAGCTTGATTAAAATCTCGAGTTCCAAATTTTGCACGAATACAATACTTGCCCTATATGTAAGTAGGTATAGGTGCAAGTAAAAATTAGTAATAAACTTATTTTTTGTTTGTTTGTTTTGTCTTTGCATGCAAGTTGTAGTCCTACCACGTACAAATAAAATTTTATGATATTAAACTTTTTTTTACTTTTATTTTCAGGTAAGTGGAATACCTAGTTCGGATTTCGTCCTCAAAGTATGGTAATTAGTAGTCAAATTCTATCATAATAGTCCTAATAATTCAGTTGAGAAGCCTTTAATTAAGATTTTTCAGGTACCCTGTGTTTTAGAAGTCCGTTAGATCTTGCTTATTAGATTAGATTTGATCTGCATAAATTCTGATACCGGGGTTTCCATGACCGGTCATACCGGTCATCTGGCTTAGTGAACGGTTTTTCACTTAAAAAGGCATTGCAATGTTCTGAAAATTAAGGACGCTAGTAACATTTTGCGTTTATGTCGTCCTTGTTTCTGTAGGCATTCGTGAAGATTAACAAATATTCTATGTCGAAGATACCGTGCTGCGTTCAGATCAGTTTTACCGACTATCAGTAGACCAAGTTATAATCTTATTTAACGAGCCGGCTATAAGTGTCGCATGTCCATTGTATAATTCTCTCTGGGGCTGATACTGGGGTAGTGAGAAGTTGGTTTTCGTCAATGTCTACTAAAAATGATTGTGGTTTTCAGGGCACCGATTACATCAATTGGTGCCACCTTCTCTCCCAAAATGAATTCATTTAGATCCACTTTAGTTGTTAACAGATCGGTTCACTTAGTTGGCTCGCAATTACAGAGCCTGTGTTAAAGTAGTCTAAGAGTTAACCCAAACGTAGATGTTAGTAGAGTTCTTCAATGCTTAGTGATAACAATTAATTTCGTAGATCAGACTATTACTATGTAACAAATGAGCACAACGAGTAATAAATCCAATATCGTCCTCCTCCAACTGATACCCAATGATCCCATATCACTTCCCCAGCAAAAGCTAACAACAATAAAAATAAATAAAAAAAAAACACTCAATGTCTTGTTAGTGTCTTCTGTTGCCTTTGCGACAGAGATGCGACACAACAACACACAACTAACGCTCAACCCCGATTTATGGTAGCCACAAGGAATCTATGTACCGCTCAGTCCGAATGAAGGTTTACACAATTTCCTTTTTAAGCCACTTGTGTTTGCACACACATACAGCAAAGCGGAATGCCTCTGCTTTGCAGAGAAGCAAAGTTCAAATATTCCCCCAGGTATACCGGTACCAAGCGAGGGCATCCTAGAACGCTGTACCACATGAAATTCTTCTTAACATGATCCATGCTACACACATTTTCGTCTTCTTCCCATCCAAGAGGCCAAGTTCTGGTATATAACGCGTTCGTGGATGGTGATGGCCCATTCCCCGAGATAGAACCTGACCATTCGGGGTCGATGCTATTTGACACTTTTTATTTGTGGTGCTACATGCCGTGTGTAATGAGTCGTTGGCATCGCCATCGTTCTCCTAGTAGTAGTAGTAGTCGTAGTCGTCGTCCGTTTAAAGTGATCTCGTTGTTGCATCTGTCGGACATGTGCACACACCGGCGAGAGGATGAGGTGGACATGATGGCTGCACTGAGCTCTGCGCAAGCACGCCTAGGAAGATCCTAATGTCTTGTTTACTAGAACGCATGAACATAATGGTAATTGCTTTAATTTGATATCGTTGGGGAGATTACGAATGCATAACGGTATTATGCTACTATGACAATATTGTGCTGTGAGGTTAGGTATTTCTTTTTGCCATAAAGTCCGGTGAACGGTCTTGGTTTATGGTGTAATTGATTGGAGTATTAAGTGGGAAACTTGCTGGTGGTTAGTAAAATCATGGGAGCTAGAGATCGTACAAAGGCGCCGGTCTAACAGGTTCCTTAAGTGATGGCTGGGAAAATAGATTCTGACATAGTTTATCAGCAGGATGTCAGCCTTCAATCAAAAACCACCGACTCATAACTAAAAAAAAAAAAAAAAACAGCATCCTGTCCATTAAAAATAAGAAAAGCAGCACAAAACAAAAAAAAAAAGCGCTTGTCACTTGGTAACATTATTTTTAACTCCTAAAAGCATTCGTTACAATTTGAAAATGACGACAAAAAAAAAGTAAAAAATAAAAAAATAAATAAACTTTCCAGCGTATAAAAGAGAAAGTTTGTTGTTTGGGAAGAAAAAACCACAACCCACATGTCCACAGATTCGCCCCGTCACTAGTTGTATACCCGAGTAGTAGCACCACCACCTCCTCCAAACTCAACTCTTAGCACTGAACTTTCATAATAAAGATCGACAAGCTGTCCAAGCCGATGTCCACATTCTTGATATGAAAGGGAATATTATGTTGTGGCATGTCTCCGAGGATTACAACTGACCGCCAGCCAGCCAGCCAGCCAGCCAGCCGGCAACCATTCCAGTCTTACATACACGTGCTGGTCACTTGTATCCGTATACGTATGGTATGCTGCTGTAAGCTCCATAAATGGATGAGAAGCATGTAGGAAGCATTAAGCGTTCAGGTAAATGGTCTTGCTTTCTTTTCGTCTCCCCCTCCGGCCATCTCTTTCTTTCCCTCTCTAGTGAGTTTAAATCTGTCAAACGAAAAAAAAAATTCAATCAGATGAAGGCGGTCAAGTCCGCTGACGGACAGACAGAAATAAAATAAATATGTTGCTTTTTAAATATGTCCTGTTATCCTTTCTGTTCTCGTATAGCATTTCATCATCAGTGAAAACCATCATTATCCTCGTCAACCAAAGCAGATGCTTGTCCACCAGAATAAATGAAACAACCCAAGTGAGCAAAAGGAAGAAGGACGAATTCATCCTTGCGGCGGCGGGCGGCTTAAATCATATACAAATACATAATAAACCGTCAAAGGATTATTATAACAATTTTTTCTCTTATTTTGGCGGCACATTCGCCTACTCCAACACCAATTGCTCGTATCCTTTTTTTTCGCCTCCTTCGTTTCGCCCTTTTAAATATTTTTACTGTTCTTTTGCCAAAATAACACAACAGTTAAGAAAAAAATAAACGTGAAAGAAGCAAATAAAAAAAGGGCAACAAAACTTAAAATGAATGGTCCTTCGTCCTGCATTTTATGTGATGTCCTTTGAGAGTAAGTTGAACGTTCAAGAATTAAACTTAAAACTTTAGCACTGAACGAGTGAGTCGTTGTTGTCGTGTGATGGTAGTACAACGTCTGTCCGTCCGTCGGTTAGTCCGCCCTGTCCGCTTGATGTGCACATATTTTATTTTTGCCACAATATTCTTTTTTTTTTTTGTGTATTTATTTGTTAGTCCTTTCGTTCTTTTTGATATATTTTTACACTGTTGTCCTTCTGAGTTGTCAAATATTTTTCAGTGTTTCTTTGTTTTTTTTCCCAACTTTCATGTGTTCACAAAGATGTGAGAGAGTGAAAGAATATGTATGTATAGAGAGAGTCAGTTTTGGACGATGTTGTCGCTCGTCCTTTCGTCCCACTTATCATCCCTAGTGACACTTTATAATTTCTTCCACTTTTAGTGTCCTGTCACTATGTTTCCTAAAAAAAAAAGAAACGGAACATACAACATTTGCTCCTTTCTGTTGTGAAAGAGGAAGAGAGAGCTCGAAAATTGAAAGTTGAAGAGGACATAATATTTTTATCACACAGGAGGAGGACGGTCTGGGGGAGAGATAACTTTTGACGGAACTCCACTTTGTGGACGAACTGTTACCCCACTAATGTCAGTTCATTGTTTTCTTTTAGTTTATTTTATTTATATTTCACCCTTGGCGGTGGATATGGTTTTTTTTTTCTTTTTTTGTTTTGTGTTCTGGAAATATCTCACAAAGAGAGGACGAATTTGAAAGGAGTGTGGTTCGGATGTTACTCTCGTTAAATTGACATTGCCATTGGACTTGTCTGTCAAATTGAGGATGACAGCTGACAAATGGACAAGTTTAATTTTTCTTAAAGTTTGTTCTTCTTTCGAATGATGAAAAGTTCACACACAGCGCGAGAAAGAGGGAAAGAAAAATGATGAGGTGGACAGACAGACACAAAGTGTAATGAATGCCCAAAGGAGGAAAATATAAATGAAATGGTACAGAATGGAATCAAGGAAATTCAGTTGAGAGGAGTTGACTTTGTGATGAGATTTTCCTTTAAAATTTTCATTTTTGACAGCTTTTTTTGTGCGAATTTGGATGTAAATTGGAGGGCGACGCTGAAAGCTGTTTTTAATGTCACCGAAGTGAATGTGTCCAGTGAGTTGTAAGTTTACGAGAACCTAAGAGCTAGGCGGGAAGTGTTGCGTCTAGAAGGGATGAGTTGTTACATGTTGTTAGTGTTCCCAGTTTTTTTTTTACGGCCCCACCTCTCAGGAACGTTTGACAAACACTTAAAGTTCTGCGAATGTTGAGCCCGAGGCACCCTCTAGCATTTAGCTTTCAGTTCCATTGTCTTTCATGATCTTGCAAGCTTATATACTACACATATGTAAATACCTTTGTTAAAAGGGTGACAAAGGTTCAGTTGCATGCGGTGCCCTTCTAAATCCTAGACAAGTTCTAAGAAGTGACCTAGCTTTGTTGATTGTTTTGTCAAAATGGTCGGTGACACCACATACATGTATGTGTGTATATGTACATACATACATAGGTCATAGTACTGCTGGTAGGTGAACCTTATCTCAGATAAAAACACCTTGCACTTTGTCCTATCGGAAAGTATCGTTAAGTCTTCATAGTGATGGGCATCGGATCTACATGTTCTAAAGCCTTTATTCATAGTCTCATACACAACGTTTTTCTGTCGCACCTATACTCATTATCTGCCTGGTTATACGAATTGGGCCTAAGCCTTCTGATAGGGCTTTTAAACTTACTAGCCTCCAAAAAACTGGATCATCTAGAAAATCACCTCCATGCTTCACAACGATGTTGATAGTATTGATTCAGATGTTTAGCTAGTGAGCACTGTTTACAGAACCAATTGCATTGGTCCGTCATTGGCAGCAGCAATCCTCCTTCTACAGTTTGTGTCATTATACTGACGAGTTCATCGATCGTGTCAAACATGCACAATTTTCAATAGAGACATGCCTCAGACATGACGAATGCCTCCTAAAACTTTTTTAAGATCTGTCACTGTCAAAATATTAGTTAAGGTTTTCATTTTTATCGTGTTAAATTCCATGAGCAAGAAACGTTTGAAAATTGCTAAAAATTACTACCGAATTTCTGAGTCTGTGGTCGCAACTTTAAAAGCATTTATTCACTATTGTACATATGTGGCAGTGGAACAAAGCACTGGTCGAAGTATCGAAAATATCGCAGCTCAAAGTCATTCAGTTCAATATTAGGCAAATCAGTCTATTCCACGCCTTTCACAGGAATTGGAATCTACACCCTTTACAAGATTAAGAACATGTGGGTGCTTGACAACGGTAATATGTGGTTCGAACAAGATGGTTCCACATGTCACACAGCTGGTAAAGCAATTGATCTAGACAGGGTAGTTGGGTAATCGTGTAATCTCGACAAATGGTCCAAAAGCAACGTCTCTCATGCGATTTAACGCGATATGTGTGGAAGAATGGTGGTAACTTGGATCCACAGAATCGATCGGTATGACGTACTCATCATATGAACGAGATCGACTACACCTGGAATAAACTCCAGGCCAATGTCTCGATTGTTCCGTGTTTTATTTAAATACGAATTTGTTATGTCCTTATTGAAATACTGTCTATGGAGATATGTATGTACATACATATATACGGCTTTTCTTCTTCTTATTCTTATAAAATATCTTTGGTCAAATTGTGAAGCCATCAATGGCATCGTATCTGTTTGTAATAAGAGCTCTCCTCAACTTTTTCTTAGCGGCCTTACGTTTTTCTCGACTGTTTTTCATTTTTCTTAGACATCCTACTTTTTGCCACTGAACTTCACTGTCAACGCTGCGGTAGAACATTGTCCTTATGACACCATTGTCCTTATGACACCATTTTGTTTTGCTGTAATCATCGAATCAATACAAATGAATCTTTCTCGTTTACGAAATTCCAAGTCATGTTGCGCATCCAGGAAGTTTTTCCTTGAAAACAACACATTCCACCAATAAATTTAGGTCCTAATCGATGTGAATTAGGTCGTCATTTGGAAAAAAAACCTTCACTTCCCAGTGCGCCTTGTCAATGGATATGCAGCGCAAAACTGCGTCTCCACTAATATCCACGCAACGACACACACTTCCTGCTGCTCGTCCGTTCGTCAGCCATTCGGCCATTAACTGCACATTAAAGCCTCCCCGTAACGAGTGCCGAACCAAATGTTTACAATTACTTAAACTGAATTATGATGCGTACTTAATTTTTATTAACTTGACACAATTTCCCCCCTCGGGCGTGCGGTGGGCCCACATCAATCCGTCCAAGTGCCAAAACGATCTCGGCATCAAAATGATATGTGTGGACATGCTCGTATCATGCGCCGACGCTGTCGCATTGTTCGCTTTGTGCAACAGTGAAATTCTTTGCTACTAATAAATAACTGTAAATTGCGAAAGTACATTTAATCGTTTTGCATAAATTCGCACGAGAAAGTCGCGCAATGCGCGCGAACAGATATCGACTGATGATGATCGCAACGCTGTGCCGCGCCGCACCGGCCGACGTGACGGAGGGAAGAGAAGCACCCACCTCTCATAAAGACTCATCGCCCCATCTATTGGCAGGATGCTGCAATGGCTGTGGCCGTCTGGCACCAGATTTCCGCTTATGTACATAAGTATTGGATTGGTAATTTTTCGTGGCGTACACAACTCGCCGCTATGTGTGTGCCGGCTCGGTTGGGTTAGGTTAGGTTAGGTTGTTGCACAAGGAGTCGACGAAGAGGAATCTGGTTGTATACATCTGTCTGTCAGTCAATCTCGTTGTCATTGTACGGTCGGGGAGGTTGCAGCCAGCGCGAGAATGAATTTTTCGATATGGGCCTGCACATCTATGAGATACAGACGAAGGAGATGTATTTTTGCGTGGAAAATATTATTTCTTTCTTTTTTTTGTTTTTTTTTTTTATTTATACCGGTTCCGACAGTTGCGTCGACAGACGATAGACATCGATTGTAATAATTTTCAAATCGCACTTGCAGTGAGGGGTGGCGGATAGCTTCGAGAGAGAGAAGAATTTCTGCACTGTGAAAGGTGGGTGGGTGGTGGCTGGACGATGAATTTATATACACACTTAATAATTGAAAAGGAAACACCGATCTCCTTGGAATGTGCTCGATAAATTGCCGACTGTTACTGCTGCTAGTGCTAGATGCTGTTGCTGCGGATGTAAGCATCTAGGTGCAGTACTGGGAAACATAGTGAGAAGAGTGGCAGAATATGTTGTTGATACATTATGATGGTGGCGCTAGCAGTTATGAGGTGAGAAATTGCAACGAAGAAGTCAACAGGAGCCATGTCACTCGGTGAAAGGATGTTTATGGATGGGAAGTGACAGTTGGAATTTTAATTCTCTAACAGAGGCGCCACCTTAGTTTACAGAAATCATGTGAAATGTTGAGGTGAATGTGGAAATAGTTTTGAAACGAACTGTAGGTGGGGCAGAAATATTTCAAAATTTAGTCAGTCTGGTTCTACATTTGTTGACTAGACCTTGACCTACCTTCTTGTGGAGAATACTCATCAGAATAGATAAATCTTGAATTCCGTAAATAGAATGCACTCTAAGAAATCATTTTAGCCCCTGCAGGTGACATTAGAATTTCAAAAACAGGATTTGCTTAAGCTTTAAACAGAAGCATCCTACACCCATTCCGTAGCCTAGAGAGTTCGGTCGCTTGAGTTCGTTCTATGCACATCGTAGAGTGAATACGCGGTAGTCTGTGTATAGTGTGGAACAAAAGAGGTAAGAACTTGTAAGCTTTATGTCGAAGGGAACAGACAAGTCATTAGTCTTGAGAGCGATAAAAGTGTATAAAAACTTATTCGATTGGGCCATATCTTTCTATAAGTCTTCCGTTGAGGGGATAGTGGGCTTGAATTTCGTGACGTTTTGAACATAAGGAATACAGTTGAGTACCTACTACTGCCTACCCAATTTCGAAAACTCTTAAAGAGACCTAACCTGTCTCTGTCTTACTCCAATTGGACTTAGTTTATAAATGTTCATGTATTTTCGTTCTCTTTCACTCATTATCTTGGCTTGTGGATATGATTTTTTCACAATTAAAGACAAGCTTTAATATGACCTTCTCTGTTGACACATACAAGTGCAAAGCAAAACTCCTTCAAATATGTACATATGTCAAATTTCTTTTCAAGTAATTCTATCTTTATCTCTTGATTATTGGACTAAAGCAGCAATCAAATTAGAACAAAACTCAAAACCAGTGATGTACTAAGCTCTCAGAAAATGCCGAGGCG
Source organism: Xylota segnis (assembly GCA_963583995.1). Classification (NCBI taxonomy): domain Eukaryota; kingdom Metazoa; phylum Arthropoda; class Insecta; order Diptera; family Syrphidae; genus Xylota; species Xylota segnis. The sequence goes on along the minus strand of OY757237.1, from coordinate 76,676,090 downwards.
AAACCATTTAAAAACATATTTCACTTTTCAATACTCTTCTCATACTATTGCTGGCACACATGTAGTAGGGACTTTCTTACATACATTACATAATACATACACATGCATTTAAGATAAAGTACTAGTCTCACAGAAAGCGTAGTAGGTAACATGAGTTATTTTAGATCGAACTTCGAAAACCCCCATATAATGTGACTATCCTTTTCAAACAATATCAACGCGATCGTAATGCTCTATCTCACTTTTACTTGGCTTATTTTTTCTCTGTCAAGATTGACAAGCAGTTGTGTATCATGTTCAATAGTTGACAGACCATGTACCGACAACATCTTGGGTTGCTCTGTAAATTTATAAGCATGGACCCTGCTTTCAACGAACTTAAAAATAGTGTTTTTTGCTTCCACACATGTATTGCATACTTGTCTCTGACAATCAAAATGTGATAAAATAGAGATTATTTCAAACTTCCAGGGATCTGCCTAAAATATTTCTCAGATTACATGTACCAGACCCGTTTTGTGGCTGGGTGTCTGCTTCTTTTTCGTTTAAAATCTTGTTTGTCGAACTCGAGATTTTAATAAAGCGTGAGAGTTCTGTATATCTATAGCTAAGTCTATGTCTATTTGTACGCCCGATTCCGGCCTAAATGGCTTTTTCGTTGGATCACAATTCTAACCTCAATGGATTAAGTGCTTGTTTGGACATAATATGTACATGTGTAGATAAATGTACCATTGGCTTCTATTTCTTTCCCAATCAAATTGGTGGTATTTTACAGAAAACTAACATATTTTTGTGATTCACATTTACATATGTACAATAATATGTAGATATGTAACTTCAGTTGCAGCTTATTGGGGACATTTCATCAAGTATCTATGCACCCACGACCGCTTTCTAAGGTCTCAGGAGAAGAAAATGTTGGTAGAATTTCGATTCTTAAGAATTTGCAAGGGAGAGCATAGTTTAAAATCCTACAACTAACTTTGTTTCTTAAAAGAGACTCTACCATAACATGAACAACCATTATTAATGTAGGTTAGGTTAGGTTAGGTAAGTGGGTCGGCGACTAGAACACGTCGCCACACTCAGGTCAATACAGGCCCATTGTGATACCCAAAGGGGAAAAAGTCCCTTGTCCATTGGTAAACCCTAGTACTTACCTAGTAATGTAACTCATAATAAACTTAAAGGAAAATTAGCGGTGTTAATTTCTCTGAACTCCGTAAGACCTATAAATCACAATGTATCACAATGGGTCTGTGCTGACCTGAGTGTGGCAATGTGATAATTTACTCTAGTCGCCTACCCACATACCTAGGACCTACAAATCACTTATAAAATGTAACACGCAGGCCAAAACAACTTCAACGTGATCTATATGTTACCAGTAAGGATCTGTTATAACTTACACTGTCCATAACCAGTCATAGGCTCACACAAATTGACACCTTCTGCAGAAAGAAGATTACTTCTAGAGTGCTCTCCATGTTATATGTGTCTAGTAAAGAGAGGTTAATCTAGAGTTGGGTCAGGTGTGCTAAGAAAGCCTCTTCCATAATTGATGCAGGATAAATCTTAAATATTTACCATTATAGTTCTGCCTAAGATACAGTCAACAACTTTCTTTTCTGAGCTCACGTCTTCAGCCGTACAAGGTTGTAGATAGTTGGTAAATACGAACAACCCGATGGAGAGTATGAGAATGTAATTCGCGTATGCTTAAGCGTAGACTATGTCTCTTATATCGCTTAGCGCAGTGTAGCTCAAAAATATTCACAACAAAAAAAATGTATTTCTGTTGCCTGGAAGCGAGTTACCTTATGTCGAGTTAGTGCAAGGTACTTCAGCATACACTTGATATGTATGTATGTTGCATGAAATTTTAAAGTATCTTTACGACAGTGTAGCTCTTTCGGTGATTTTTAGCCTACACGATGCTAGATTTTGTACAAATTTCTTTTTCAATGCTCTATTGAGAGTCCACAACAAAGCATTAGTCACTCTGGAAACTTAGTTATGACCTTCTGCTTTTTCTTCAACTTTTAAGTGTCAAAGTAAGAAATTTTGTTTTGCTTTGTTTGAATATTTCAGACTGAGTATCTCACACACTAGGTTCAGCTGTCTCAAAGACAAAGTAACTACAATTTCAAAAATACCAACATCTGCATTTTTTACATTATACGTAAATATAATTGGAATTAAATTTCTATTACTCCTAATTCCTTTTAACTGTAATTCTGTTTACAGATTTCCATGGTAACGATCTTAGGATAGCAAAGATATTACTAGTGCTATCAAGGCTAAAGGTACTGAGTTGAAGAACTACAAGTAAAGCAAATCCGTACATCATACCAGACTTCGTGTGGTCAATGTTGGTTCAGCATGATACTCCTATCCGGCACAGAAGTTTACCCCCTTTTTCTTGCAGCGTGGTGAACAATCAGGCCCTTTCTTTTTATGACTCAAAAAAAAAGGCACAAACTAAGGATATTCTTCTCAAGTCCTCTCGATTTTAGAATTACTTACCTCTTAACTATTGTATATATTTGAAGCTAATCAAACATCTCCCTATTCTTGTCTCTTTTTCTTTTCTGCTTGAAATCAATTGGTTTTGAAATTGTCTCAATCAGGAAGTCTCGTTAAGTTACATCTTACTTTTGATGCCTTTCACTTACACTTTTCCCAAATTCTTACACGATTTGCAAGAAATTCTTTTCCACACACAGGCGACTGCTAAACCCGCAATAATCAAACTATCTACCAAGGAATCTTCCCACTCATGAAATGAACCACCCACCAACCACCATCATCAGTAACTTCATCGTTACCTACCAGGTCTGCGAAGTCGTCGTTGCCACCGACGCCAACAGGTGGAAATAGGGAAAAACGAAATTTTCTTGGCAAGTTCGCACCTATTGCGTGCCGCCATCATCACAGCAGGTAACATTCACCCATTGACGCCTTCATGTAGACGCGCCTGGTAGCTGTTAGCGTCTAATCTCAGGTGGGAAATCTTTAAGCTTCTTGAATTTTTTTTCTTCTACCTCTCTGTCCTTCTACATAGTATTGTTAGAGGCGGCGACGGCTAAATAGTGCTTTAGGCAGGCAATAGATTTTCAATACGTCCTCTCGTCTCATTGCGTATAACATTCCGGCCGTCTCCTTCGCGTGCGTCGTCGTTACGATCTCATCTTTTTGTTGGGTGTTTTATTTTTTTTTTTTTGTGTGACTTCCGCATTTTGTCGAACAAAAGTTTTGTGTCACCGTGCGCGACACTGAATGTGTGTGAGCACGTGAAATCAATTGATTTGTCGACGACGTGTACTCTTCTGAAGTTGAAGGCACAAAAGTCAGTTCTAACTCCAAGGCAGACGGCTGAATTTGAGCAGTTGGATAGGTGTATGTGAAGAAGGCCATTTTTTTTGCTCCTCGTTGAGTATGGAGGAACGTCAGAGTGAATAACAAATCGCTAACAATTGCAGATGTCTCTATTATCATTTCCGCGTTTGCTTTGTTGGATTGAACGAGAGCAATTTGCTTTCTTTTCGAGACTGTGGTTGGGGTATTATCTGTGTAAGACTATTTCATTTGTATGAGTGTATGTAGGGAGTCCTTATGATATTAGGAAAAGAGACTGTATGACGATCTAATCCACCATTCATAGCAGAAACTCTTAAGGCTTCAACCGTATTAATGTTATGTCACCTGGATTTTCTATATGGAAACGCGCAGTATGCTTAGAAATCCTTTACCCTGCGTCAGTCATGTCCATTAACATCAGCAGACAGTTATTATTCGTAGTTCAGTTCAAGGACAAACGGCAAGGAACTGAACCCCACGTGATGTAGTTGTGGTTGTATTGCGAAAAACATACATTTTTCTACAGCATGTGCTCTGGGAGTGTGCTTCAGACCTCCGACTATCATTTGGCGTTATTATGGATATGTATGTGACCTGAGTGATGATGTCAGGGACGATTATATTAAAATTGAACTGAATCAAAAAGAGAATCTTTATGGGTTAGATTTTAATTTGCTACTCTGTCGAGTAGGTGCTTGATGATGTCGAAAAGGAGCACGAGTTTTATGAAACATTTTCGTGATTTCACCGTCTTTATAGTGAATTTGCATTATTTAAGCACATTGTGCGGGTGTGTAGGGTTTCATATTTAATAACCTCCTAATGTGGAGGTCGGTGGGCGCCGTGGCTCAGTGGTTAGTGCGTTGGACTATGGAGCAAGGGGTTCGAGGAACCCCTAAAAGTTTTTCACGGTCTCTTCTCTCGCGAGGGTCTGACAAACATCCGAGAGTACAACTGTCCTGAGAAAGCTTCTCAAATAACAAACTGCCCTTTGGACGCGGTATTAAACAGTCGGTCCCTTCCATTCGTGTAAAGAGTAGGTATAACACGCACAATACGAATGGTTGTGAGAAGCTAGGCCCTGGGTCCCATTGACTTGTTGCGCCAAGTATTTGTTTATTTATAATTTGGAAGTCATCACAATAATAACTAAATGTTGACAGTTCAACAATGTCCCAAAATTTAAAATGACAACTCTTGTTGGATCAGACTTTACCTACTGACTATTTGTCTATATGGCTTGAGTAACAATTTTTATGTATCGTGAAGCGATCGTCCTTCTGTAAAAGAGACCTCAACCAACTTGATGTCCGAGACTGGAGACAGCTGGCTGAAAAAGTTTGTTGGTTGACATAGTTATCACAGTGTCAAACCTGTTGCCTGCTTATTATTTGTCTGATGATGTTGACTGGGGTTATATTCTCACGCAGCTTATTCACTAGCAAGTGGTATCGTGGAAACTGCTTCCGTGCACGTAAGGATTTAGGGGTCCAAACCGATGCAGATAGCCTGTACTGACCTGAGTGTAACGTTGTGAAATTTTTCCACTCGCGTACTTACGAACTTAAGACATGTGGTTCAGGTAAAAAATGCATCTCCCTATGCTACTTATTAAAGCAAGCATCTATTTGTGATTCAATCTCTTCGTACATCAGCCTTTATCAGAATGATCGCATTTCTCTTGCCACTCTTCCACAATTATCCTTGGTAGTGCCTCAGAAGAATATCTCACTCACTACACAAGGTGTAGGTGCTACATACTCTCAACGATTTGATTCTGTAAACTGCCTCAGTCATCTTCTATTACGATTCCATCTTCATGGGACCAGCACATATTTGGGATCCATAGAGCGTTATCCATGCCGCAACGCTTACTAAATGCAATCTTTTCCTTTGTTTTGGATATGTGCCATGATCCTTCTCAGGACTTTTGCTTCCCTTTCTAACTGTATGCAGTAGGTGTTTCTTGAAATAAGCCTTACATCTAAAGTAATGCTAACGTGATCGTCCACGGCTACTCTTATAGTCTCCTTTAAGGTCCTGATGAGCACTACTTCTGTCTTTTCTTCTACAGGTTGTAGATCCAAGCGTACTAGTCAGTCGTATGCCATTGCAATAGCTCCACTGCCATCATGCTCAAGTTCCTCGAGAAACCTGGTCGCTACAACGATTGCTCGGGAAAGCCAATTAATTTAAAAAATCTCGTTAACTCTAAATCTGAATGTCATCGTACATTAGGTTAAGCAGTAGCAGACCAAGTACTAAATAAGCCTTCCGGAACTAGTCCTGTGACATTATAGAACCTCGTACCATCTTGTGTTGGTTGCGTCGAACAGTATCCAATTTCTAAAATAGTCCGTCATTACCTTCTGGAAGTGCTCTGATACTCTCTTGGCGGTAATTGCACGCGAATGCTTCTCCAGCTTCCACCCTGGACAGTATAAGGATGGCATCTTTTACAAGCTTCGACATTACCAACTACAACGTAGAGAGTATTGGTCCTTATATGCTACTCTACTCTTTCTAATTCATTTAAATTTATTTTAATAATCATACTCTTGTTCTTTTAATCTCCTGCCATCATCGTTGTCAATCTGGTGTCCATCTGTCATGTGACGAAAGAAGTTACCATCAGTAGAGGACAAGACATCTCTCACCAACGCCCCTTAAATTTGCTTGGTCATTTGCGCTGTGTTTGTTCTTTGCGAAATGACCATCATTAGTGGAAGGCTACCCCTGAGTCAACCCACTGCCACACCCTTTAATATATTTAATTTTTTTTTATTTCCTCTCTCTGTGTGTATTCCTCTTTTGAGTGACTTTGTGTGAAGTGAATGAAATAAATTTGATGACAATTAGCGGAGAATTTTTCTCTACTAACTCCCGGCGCACCTCTGCTGGGTCTGTTGACAACGTTCCATCGACGAGGGAGACGTTCATAAATCAAATTTCGGTGCTGCTGACTAATGAACTCCAATGGGAGAAGTCACCTTCAAAAGCGAGACTGAGTCGAGGACGGCTGATGTGTCCAATCGACATGGTCGACGACAAATTCACGTTTTCGTCGAAATTCTGTCGAAAGATGTTTTTTTTTTTGGTCTTCGTCTTCTGTCTCCACAAAGGTCGAGACGGAAATGAAATTTAATGATTCAACGGGTGAATTAATTAATCAATTAATGTTTGTTCTTTGTGCTGATGCAGTCGGCGGCGCCGCGAGGGATGTGGAGGGATTTTTATTTTCGATGACATTTCTTTGTGGGTTTTGTTTTCTCAGATTTTTAATGGGGTGCTGATGGATGTAGCGACAATCGTGGTAATAATAGTTATTTTTTGACAAAAAGGTATTAAATTTCCAAATTTTGGCTAATTTGCATTTGGCATACAGTAAAGCAAAAAAAAAATTCATGTGATTCACAGTGGATTGCGGGTTTAGTTTGCATAAACTATGTGAGTTATGAGATGTGCTTGTCGGGGGATACAGGCGCAAATAAATTAACGGATAACATTATGTCTTCGTTCGAATTGAAAGGATTAATTTGCGGGACAAAGGAGGCGACAAAATGGGTCTCGCAGACACAGCGGGGGGATGCGCAGTTGTTTCGGATTGTCTCGCCCATTTGCAGGGTTGTTTGTCAAACTTTAAATGAAATTTATTGTAATAGCTTGACATATCTTTTGAGATGTTTCTTGTTTGGTTGATGAGACTTACTCGTATGGGCAGAATCAAGATTGGCGCCGTCAGTGTAAGATATAAGCTTTGATGAGGGAATAAATATTAACCTCCAATATGTTGCTGGGGTAACACTTCCATTCTGTTCATAGGATAGCTAGAAAATATTCTACCTACGTCGATTTAATCTACGCCCAAGGACCAACTAATTTGTATTTATTTGTATTTATATTTTTGGGTTTTCGTTGTTTGTACAATTTGCCGTTCTTTTTCCCTCCTTTGCTTTTTCTACATAAGTTGGCGAATTTCTGCACAGTGTTTTGGGCTCCTGAAGCGCGAAGAATTATTTCAAGATTTCTTCCACGAATGGTAAAAGCATTCCATCCTCAACGATGGAAATACATAACATTTGTAATTTCAAGAAAACTTTGGCTATACAATAAAAGTGGGTAATTTCAACGTTAATCTAGTCATAATGTGCTATGGTTTTAAAAGAACGCTATTTATAAAGTTACGAAAGAATACTTCCTCCCAAGATGCTTAACAATTACCTGATAGTTCTAGTAGGTTGAAGTCTGTAAAAAACTGCATCGACCTTTCATACTCATCAGACCTGGTTAATTATTTTCTTTCAATTCCTGGCAGCAAGTGGGAGGATTTCTTTAAAAAAAATGACAAACTACCATAATATTCGACTGTATAGGATTTTTCAATAAGGACATAACAATTTTGTACTTTTCTGAACCACCGAATAAATGAGATATCGGGCTGCAATTATATTTCTGATATAGTATACGTATTAAATTTAAGTATGGAATTCAATCTTGTTCGTATTGCCACCGCGACCACGTTTGCAACGATTGATTCTTTGAAGCGTTACCAATTTCGCGTTCGATAACATTCCTAAGCTCCGATAACGTTCTTGGCTTGTTGTCATAAACCAACGACTTAGCCTTACTTTAAAACAAGAAATCCAATGATGGTAAATTGCATGAACGAGGTGACAAGTCAACCGGTGCATTTCTCAAGGTTACACAATTATCTAGCTTCCTCTTGAATAGATCAGTTGTTTCACTAGGTGATTGGCGTGTGACACCATCTTTTTGGAATCACATATCACCAATGTCAAGCCCATTTAATTGTGCCCAAAAATAGTCTTCCAAAAAGGCGACATTTATTGACGGCATCATGGCCCCATTTTCATCGACGAAATGATCGTCGGTGAGACTATTACGACTGAAAATTGGAGTAAGCGCTTTTAAATTTTAAGTTCAGAATTTCAGTAGTCATTTTTAATAATCTCCAAACGTTGCTCATTCATTAAATTCATCTTAAAAAAAATGTAAGCCATGCATGACGTTATGGTAGTAACATATCATAAAAAAAGTTTATAGGTGTTGTTGTATTAAAATAAAAGTTTGTTATGTCCTTATTGAAAGACCCTTTACACAGATTGCAATGTAAATGACTTTAGCTCTACCAAGTAATGTCGCTAGTGTCTCCTTACTTTTGTAGTCTATCTAATATGATTGAATTTGAAGTACTTACTTCTAAGTTCTGTCCCATCGACACCTCACTGAGGACTCAACATGAATATATTAAGGGTAAATCATTAGAAACTGCGATAAGGTAATGTAGAAATAGAAACTAGCCGCTAGAGATTTTAGACTTGAACTGCAGATTTTAGATGATATTTTCGGTATCCTTGATTTCGTTACACGAAGTAATGTACCGGAAAAAGGTAATTTGGCTGAGGAAAGTGGTATGTCTACAAAATGAGTTTACAAAACACGTACATACTCCAGACATACATACATGTTTAAGCCTTCAAGTGGGCTTGTGACTTGAAGTCACATTCAGTGTATTCCAAGCAGGGATCTCCAGCTCTAGGTACTACTAGGGATGGGATCAATATCTTACAGGAATATCGCTACCGCCGCATCAGATTATGATGAGTATTGCGAAAGAAAGTATTTATACAAAAAAAGTACAGTTAGAACCATGGAGGCATAACTAGGAGTAGACTAAAACACTTCAGCAAGTAAGATCTACAAATTTAGGGAAATACTAAAATATTGTAGGGATATCAAATGCATGGAAGAAATGGTTGGATTAGGTTTGTTACCTTATTGACTCTCTAGGAATCGCAATGGGCTCACTATTGTGCCTAATGATGCTACAATTTTTAGGACCTAGTTGAAGGACCCTAGTATTACCCTTGTCTGTCTAAATTTTTGCAGTTCTCTGATGAATTAACGTAAGTCAAGGCTTCCTTGTCATAAGGAATAGTTCTGATCCTGTTATCAATTTTTCTCTTAGTTCCCACCAATTCGTCTCCTAGTTACCATCTACTTGTACTCAGTATACCTAGAGTAACTTTGTATATTTCTCTTAGGTTGATGAACTCATTTGAATACCTTAACATAGCATGAAGGTTTCTATAAACTTAACGCTTTAGTGACACATTGGCTTTCTGACATAAAACCAATGTTTCTCTAGAGATACAAGGAGCTCTACCACTTAGTGGGCTCCGAACATAAATATTTTTGATTCTGTTTCTTAAGCTTTTATCCATTTGACATTATAGATTTTTATATTGTATCTGCCATGGTTTTGTAGAGCCGTAGATTCTTGACCTTGGACTATCAACGTATATAACATCAAAGCTTCGCCGCCGACAGGTGGTGCAGTGCGAATAAATTGGACCTTCACCCTAGACAGGTTCCATCAACGACAGGACAATTAGAAGACCTACATATGTATGTATACAGGACATACCTACATACCTACAGGAATATACCAGTTTTTGAAACGATTATCTAATAAACAGTGACACTGCCAACTTCAATCGTAACTTATTACTAAACGTCGTAGTAGACTACAAGAGTTGCTGCTGATGATGTGGATGATGACGACTGCGACAACAATGATTACGATTACGATGACGTCGGTGACGACAAGGACAAGATGACTAAAATCCAAAATAGACTTGTTTTCATTTCTGCTTTTTTTGTGGATCTGATTTGTTGGTTGCCCATCAAAGTGATGTCAGTGTCAGTGGCAGACGACAAGGGATTAAGAAGACAGAGACTCTGCGATGCGACAGGACTTTTATCTGTCACAGAGGATATAAAACTCCGTACATGGCGATGATGAGTTGCGGTAAGGGGAGGGAGGTTGTTCGGTTAAGAAGGGTTAATGTTGGTGAAAAAGAGGTACGCGCTGGTTAACAGGACTCGTGTTGATGTTTATCCTGTTTGAAGTAGGCTTAGCTTTCGGGGAGACGAGACACATTGGTCTAAGGAGTGATGGACGAGAGACATTGGCATATAACCGTGGTATATCCTGCGGCATTTTTGCCGGAATGTCGAGAACATTGTCGCACGCATATTAACACAGCAGGGTAATCCTATCATCGGCAAGAGAAAATCGGTTTTGGAATGACAATAATTTGCCGACATAGGGGTTGTTTGTGGCGATGATGGTGGTGCCTGTGGTAGAGACGTGTTCGGGTGATGTTTGTGATGTGAGCATGACAATGTGATGAGTTTACGACTGAGTTTTTGGAGTTTTAGGAGTAAATGGATTTAAGAGGATTTGCAAAAATGAAAGGAAAGGCATACGGAGTATGTACATATGTTGAGGGCGTACTATGCAACTGAGAGATGGCTGATGTGAATGGGAAGAGGTTTATAAAAAGAAAATGAATACTCAATCAGACACAGAAGTAAACAGTAGGCACCTTTCATTTATGTAAATAATAATAATAAATGGATCCCGATCGTCATTGCTTCGAATCCATTGATTCGTCTGTTTGTACGTCTGTCTGTGACAGCCTTAACGGGTGGACAGATTTGCTTTAAATTTAATGTCTGTGGTTTGTGGGGTCATGCACTATATTACTAACTGTTAATAATAATATAGGGCAACTAAAAATTAAAAATAAATAAAAGATTCTTTGAATGTTTCTTGTTTTACCGAAGTTTCACAGGAACTCTATGTACCTTAAATCTTTTAAGGTTTTCCATAGAAGCTTTTTGGCTGTCCTCATGCCTTGAGTTCTATTCCAAATTCTAGATATTTTTTCCTGAATTCACAGGTCCTGTGAAGGTGTCTGATATTCACTACTTTGCTTAAAAGTCTGCCATTTCATTACCCTCTATTTCTACATGGGTAGTTACCTCAGTGAGACTCACCATGTTTCGTTTTCCCAGTTCATTGAGTACGTGTAGTTCATTCCACATAAGTTTAAAATTGATAACATAGAAGTCAAGCGCCTTGATAGTAGTTCGGCTGTCTGACAATATTTTGACATATCAGTTGATGTAATGTAGGTATTTAAACCTGACAGATCCTATTGCTTTTGCTTATGAATTCTAGTTGCAGTTACTTCACCAATCCGCGACCCACCTGTGAACCATTTCATTTTGTGACAGATTTACAGATTTAAGCTTCATAAGTTGTCCCCTTTATGATGTTTTCTCTTCTATTTTATCTTTTGCTATTCTTAAAACCACAAGATGCAAAACTGTCAGCTCCAATAGTAGTTTCATGGCCTTATTTAAGCAATTCCCCTTTAAAACAGAGGCATGCCAATCTAGAGTGGTTTTACCCATGCAATCGCTCCATGAGTAATTGGGCAGAATCCCCAGGACTTAGCGGCCAAGCCTCCTCGATTATCTTAATTTTATTGGATCATTTTGTCCTCTTGGTGTACTGACTTTCTATGATTGAGTATCTGCTGATCTTTCAATTTTTCATAGCATTTCGTACAATTACTTTATGCGATGCGGTTTTGTATCCCTCTTCGCGTAAACCAACAGTACCGCCTCTTTCGGTTCAAGAGCTCATTGGACAATCTCTGTCTGCTAGTATAAAATTGGATCTGCTCGCCTTTCTGTATTTTACTGGAAGGTATACTTAGTGTATCCTCCCTTAAAAAACTGTCTAAAGCTGTTTCTATTGTCTTAAAAAAAAGATGTTGGTTAATTGGTCTAAAGGACTCCGGTAAGCTATCTAGTATCAGAGCTCGGAGGACTGCCGGAAAATGCGTTTTGCCCGGTGCTCCTTTTCTTCAGTTTAGCTCCTATTTGGTTTTGTGGGAGACATTGGTATTTTTCGTGATTTGGCCAGTGATCTATGCAAATTTTAGTCTACAGGGGGAATTGTGTCTCAGAATTTCTTAAAGCTTTCACGATTCGCTTTTCTTTCTTCTTTTTTATAAGTAGTTAGTACCGTCTAGTAGCAATTTCCATCTTTAACAGATTTTTGACTCACCATCTCTTCATCTCCTCCACATAGTTTTCTAGATAGTGAGCACAAGCATTCCATACATAAGGCTTAAGTCAACTTTTCATTTGACCTTTAGAAACGCATTCGTTTATTATAGATGTAAAATCTTAGACCCTTCTTTGACATGTCTTTCTAAACATATCCTCAATGGCAACACTATACAAGCACTGCTCACAGAATAATAATAATAATGCTTATAGTACTTTATCGTGAACTAAATAGAATCCAATGTTTCCAAGTCCAAACACTCATTGTCGTCTCTTTTCCCTTTTCCCCTCTCTAGCTACCAAAATCGACCGTGTACTATCACTCAACTTCAATCTAATTTATGACACATTTCCATCAAAAACGTGTCCTCAATGCCTCCCGTCGTAAACATGTGTGGCGGCAAATCGTCATGCCGTCAGCCGCTGAAATAAATTTCTATGACAATGCGGATGTATATGATATATTACTCGAACCCATACACACACTTGTGACAACAGTAAATACAGGTGCACCCCTTTAGCGAATATCTCCACCATTACCATCCCCAAGTACCACACCAATGCACTTGCATTGCAGTGCTTCTTCCAGCTTAAGGGCGATGGCCAAACTGGAACGCAATAACAATAATTCGTAACCAACAACCCCCCACACACACTCACACAGTGCAACCCCCCCTAAAGCTTGTGTACAGCATTGACGAGAACGACCCAGAGACAAAAACATGAAAATAAAATATATAATAACGAAAATATCCATAAATCCATCGAGTGATATCTTTTATTCAACTACCGTCGTTATTTTGGTTGGCAATACCACCAGGATACCACCATCACCCCTCACAACAGTGGAAGCAGTGGCGAGAGGCTAGACAGTGGCTGGGTAACAAGAATAAAAAATTGTTTGGCCATAAATTAAGTTCTCATAACGTAATAAAATTTTACACTGACATTTCGCCATCAAACGTTGCATTCTACAATGACTCACTTAACCCACCCTGCGCTACTGCTTTGCCAACCCTGAGTTCTTGCCAATTGCACTTGTAAGTTGGCTTCCGATTTATGTGTACCTGAGCGACAGAGTTATTCGCATGCTTCAACCCTCTTTATCAGTGCAGTAAATTCAATTTTAGCAAACTATTTGTTTGAAGTAAAAAAAAAGAAAAAAAACAAATTAGCAAACATCCCCTCTGGTGGTTGGCAGTGTGATGAAGTTGGCTGCAGCTTGGATGGATAGGTGGAGTTTAGCAACATCAAAGGCACAAAGCAAGTCTGTTCGCTGTGACATTTCAAACTTCTGACAGAGGCGAGCATTCGGAGTGATGTAGATCATGGGACTGTGTCGCCTGTGGATGTAGCCTGAAGTTAAGGCATTTTGCCGGAAATTATGACAAACAGGCGACGGGTGATGGTGATTATGTAAGACATTGTTACAAAGGCTACACACAGTTTTCTGGTTTAAAGGGTGTTTGTAGCTAAATTGATCTGATAATGAACATGAAGTAGGGGGAAGAAGTTTTCCTTATAGACCGAAAGAGGTCGTTACTGTGATCAGACATTCAGTCGATGTTTGTAGTTTTTCCCTGGAACTTGTCTACTCACCGTCATACACCTGTTTCTATTCCAATTTTGAATTCATCTCAAGTGATCTTTCAGTGCGTGATAGAATATTTCATCGAAGGAGAAGGGGTTTTGTATGATTCTATTATATAGAATGATCCGTCGAAATACAATATTTGGATGCCTTCAACTGGTAACCACTCAAACATCACACTGCCGAAACTTTAATTCTGATGGAACTCCGAAATTTGCACACGAAAAGACCGAATACACCTCGCTGAAACTGAAGTTTGAACGTAACTTCCGGACTAGACATTCCTGCCCGCAATGAAAAGGATAATGTTGCCACTTTAGAATAAAGTTCAATTCTATGTAGAAGGTTGCAAATTGAAAGGGGGGCTATGAAGACAGTTTCGAAAACAGATGGCAATATACCTAGACATTCTATATTGTTGGGCAATAGTCATAACAGCATACTACCTAAAGAGGAGAATTAGTCCCAAAGGCTAAGTTTCGATATTCCTATGCCATTAGGAGGATGTTCATTTGCTACCATCTGTTTTTCTTGATTCTGACTCAATTTTGTTATATCCTTATCGACATGGTATCCGAATATTTCGAAGTTGTTCAAATAAGATCTGCTGTAATGGATCAGAAGGATCACATTATACTTTTCTAAATATAGTAGATAGTTGATTTTATAGAACATACTTTGTCTAGTTAGTTGGTATATATGTACATACATATACAAAAATGTAGATGTTCAGATCTAAGTGTTCAAGGACACATGACTAGTCGGACTCAGTCTTCGTTCATCATAAGAAAGATATCCACAATTCGATTTTGTTCACCACTTCTGACACTTCCTTACATACATGCATAGGTGGCGCCACAGTTCGGGGTGAATCTGGTCATCCACTGACAAGCGTCTCCAATTAGTTCGATCCTTAGCTAACTGCCTTCAGCTACACACTCCAAGTTGGTCGACGTCCCTTTTCACTTGTGCACGATACTTAAGGCATGGTTTACCTCTACAGGGCTATCCCTTCGGATTGGATTTGAAGACTCTACGAGTCGGAGTATTTGTATAATACTTTCATTTGCCCATCTTTGCAGCTTCCATTTAATACTGACGAACGCACCACTGATATCGCCAATAATGCCATCACTAGCAACTGAACAAACTTTTGAAAGACTGGGCCTCCAGTGCTTACTTGTGAGTTTCGGACAATCCTTTCAAGTGTAGCGTACTCAAATTAAACATGTCCAAATACGCGCTTATGTCACCGACAAATGTACTACCTTTAAATATATGTGCTCTAACGTAGAATACGGGACAATGGGCTGACAATGGTTGCGGGAAGATCAGACGATCAGTTTGACAGAAGACTAATTACTCAAACGATACTCGATTCAGTGATTACAGTACATCCAAAAGTATGAATATAGACAAAATATTCTTTTGAGTGCTACACAAGTATGATGTTGAAAAAATCGCATGGAGTCTTCTTGTCTAAGTCCTGATATCAAAAGTCTCGGTGAGTTCGGTTACCATCTTGATGGAGCAGCAAACGTTCTCTATCTTTATCCTGCATATGCGAACGAGTTTGGCTCGTCTCTATAGATCCTGTCATATGCCGCCTTGAAATCGATAAAAACGTGGTGGGTACCGATTTGGACTTCTTGGGGTTTTTTCATGGTCTATCGTCGGAGTGTAAAAATTTTATCGACTGTGTACTTTTCTGGCCTGGAACCAGACTAACAAAGTTAAAGTATTAACGAAGGGTTTAAAGCGTTCCCACAGTATGACAGATAAGGCTTTGTGTGCGATGTTCAAGAGAATAATACCTCTGCAATAGGGGTAATTCAGAGTTTCCTTTCTCGTGGAAACGTGTGGCAAACGATCCTCAAAATTCCATTCATCAGACATACACTCATCTGATTAAATTTTGGAAATGGGTTGGTGTTTGCTCCCTACCAAATTATCTCCGGCTGCTTTGAACAATTCGGATATCAGGTCCAACAGCATTGTTTTTTTTTTTATGACACATTAGCTTACTCTCATACCTCCTGATCAGTAAATCAGCCACCAGTACTGAGGACATGTTTCTCCGTCCAACTACGACTGTAACCGGTGTCATTGATATTATTTGAAGATATTCCCTAGAAATTCGCCTTCGTCTTGAAAAATAATGAACCCTGTATCTATTTACAAAGACCTCCGTACCGCTCCAATGGCATAAAATTCCAGCCAAAACGTATTCGTACTCACCCCCAAACGTCTCAAGTATTTAATCAACTCCAAACGAATCAGCAAATTATGAAAACATTCAGATATCAAAATTTATGACCTCCATTCGGTACTCACCTTTTGGGCTTCGCTCTGCACAGTGCCAGACAAATGCCGCTGGGTCACGAAACAACCCGCCCTTATACTCCGCTGAGTGATTATCATTTATTTGTGGCTACCAACTTTGACTGGTTGCGGTTGAAGGGTGGTTGGTGGATAGAAAATCAATGGAAACCCCCCCGAAAAATTAAAAATCACATTTGCATGCTGTCAAATAAATCACAGAACACAAAGCACAACATCGAAGGATAATAACAAGAAACTATCAAATTATCTGTCACGTCCTGCAACACACACTCGCATGTGCATATGTACGAACACTCACACAAATGCGACTATAATCGGCTTCCATACGAGAGAAAAAAGCAGAAAAATGTCAAATCGATTTCCACTTCCACACTGAGATGGCCAAACAAACTTGGAATTAGCATAGCCAAGAACCATTGTCCTTGTTTGTGCGGGGAGCGATGTGTGTTGTATGTGCTGCATGTCCTACAATTGGAAAAGTTGAAGATGCCCATTGACAGGCAAAGCAATAAAATTCAAATGCGATTGTTTCTCTAGAAGACACAAAGACGACACATAAAGCAGTTCTCGCACAGGTTTGGCGTGGGAGGTGGGCGGTGGTAGATTGAGCATGACAGCAAACACACACACCAATACACTTATCGGTCTAAAAAAGAGAAAACAAAAAAAAAAAAAAAATAAGAATTTGTGTTTTAAAGATATTTTGTCCATCGGTTGGATTGTCCGGATAGTCCTTTAGCCAAAAATGTCGTCCTTCATTCACTCTCGCATTCTCAACTGCAGCTAGGATAACAAAACCATGTATGAAAAGACATACACATTGATTTAAGGGGGTGACCCGGAAAAGGGAGGCGAAGCAAGAAGCAAAAGAAGCTAAAAAGGACACTACTTCATGTGTCTAATGTTTAATTTTCCTTATAGCAGAAGACATTCGTTTCGAACAACGATAAATCTAAATCAGTTCCTTCCAGGATCACACACACATCATATGTGTGTGCAGATGTTAAAACAGCAACAGAATAATGTCAAAGGATAGGGAATAACAGATACAATTCAAAGTCAAAGAAGCTGGCTAACAATCCACCACTAAGAAGAGACCAAAAGAGCAAGAAAGAGAACGAGTGTCATGTGAATGTAGGATAAAATGCAGTATGTCCTTTTCCCAGTGGAGGCAGAGCGGAGTGATTCAAAGAGAACAAAATTGTCGGGGGTAGTTCGTCACACAAGATGAAAATTCTTAGTGTCCATTAAGCCCTTTATCCTCTTCTTGGCAGCAGTAGCAGTAGCTGGCACTTCAGTTAGGCGAAGTGCGAGAGGTTAAAGATCATCGTAAGGCACATGGAAGTCCACTTATCTTGGCCACAATCTTGTTTGGTTGGGAATTTATGCAGATTTTACTACAAGTGCATGGAGAATGGGATGGAATGAAGTGTACATGTGCATATATGTATGTAGTATGTACATATATAGTGGGAAATATTAATTGATAGCATTTTTGATGAGTGGAATTATACGGGTTATTGTAGGTCACACTTATCATCAGTGTTTACTGCGGTTGGTGGGTCGTATCATAGACTTCATTTCGAATTTTCTAATTTCAATAGGCTTAGGTAATTATCGCTATTTTACTTCTCTGTAGGTAATTGTTCAACTGTAATTACCATTTGTCTAAGCTGGTAAACAGATTTGGCTAAAGCTAGATCTGATGTGGTTTTAAATTTTGATCGCCTCAATGGATTACATATTAACTTGGAGTCTGTTCTATTTGCAAGGACATGTAGTTTTCTAGTCCTAAGTCCGTTTCCTCGACCGAGCTGATGACAGACCTGAAATTATGCTCTCATGTATTTCTTCTCTATCCCATTCAATGTTTCTCGACGATAATACAAAACACTATATCCTCCAGTCTGCGAATAACTCTTAGCTTTCAAGGAGTTGTCTATCTCCAATCCAGATCTAAATTCCAGAGAGTTGCAATGAAGAGAGCTAGATAGAAAGAGTTGGTAAACGGTGTACTGTATTGTATCTTCGAACCCATTTAAGCATGGCTCACAAGCCGATCTTTCATTGTTATTTCTCTTCTGTTCAGGTATTTTAAAATTCACACTAAATGAACTGAATCTTCATGGTTTTCTCGTAATAAATAAATACCAGAAATCATTGAACAACGAGATATTAAACTTTCCCGGCTTTTTCCAGTTGCCTACAAGCTATTTTCACCCATATTGTTACATTTTCACGCACATTTGTTTGACTTGGTGAATTCACCCCGGACTTGGTGAATTCACCCCTAAATCACAACAACAAATCGGACAATTTCAACTCAAATCACAACAACAACTAGTTACTATTTATAGTATTTGACGGGCGATGACAACCGATTTCTGAATTTATGGAAGGAGCTGGAAAGTAATTTGGGGCCGTTCCTTAGATATTGCAAACATTTAAATTTGTATTCTTTAGTAAAAGACGAGAAAAATTTAAATTTCGTCGGTTGGCCGAAAATGTAAAACTTAAAATATGTATATGTTTTCAGATATATTTTTCTTTTGAAAAATAATGAACACAAAAACAGAAAGATTACTACAACGATATTCAGCCAATTGCGAACAGGTTCAAACAATTGTTATGGCAAATTAAAGTATAAAATTTATTGAATTTTTTTGAAAAACGTATAATTGCTTTAATATATAGAAATTTCGCAAACAACAATTGCCAAAGATTGTGGATGAATTATAATAATAGTTCTTTAACAGGGTAAGGAGTATATCTATCTGCCTTTTAAAATTTGCACTAATGTTTAACTCAATTTCGGAAAAACTAAGGCCATATACATATGTACATACCTTTTATCTGATTATAGAAACACAATAGTTGTTATATTTCGGCATATACCTACATACATATGTACATTTTTGTAATGAATATTCTTTTTTATAGAGTTTAAGATTCTGCGTTTATATGCCATTCGAAAATATTTCATTTATTCTCGACTGATTGGTATTTTTTCAGTGGGACTATTTATTCCATTAGTACGTACGTATCTATATTTAAAAAAAAAAAAACAATACTTGGCGCTACAGGTCGAAGGGACCCAGGGCCTAGCTTCTCACAACCATTCGCGTTGTGCGTGTTATATTCTTTACACGAAAAGAAGGGACCTACTGTTTAATGCCGTGTCCGAAGGGCAGTTTGATATTTGAGAAGCTTTCTCAGTACATTTGTACTTGAGACGCTCTCGAGAGGTGGGGTCGTGAAAAACTTTTAGGTGTTTCCGACTGGAATTCGAACCTCAAACCTCTTGCTCTATAGTCCAACGCACTAACCATTGAGCCACGGCACCCACTAGAACAGTTTAGTTTACCTAATATAAAGTCTCTACTGTTGTCTATGTTTTTATGTATTTGTTACACGTTCCCTTACTCGAAAAATCGTAAGAATTCGAACGATAGATTCCTTTTCTAACTCCTTTCTCTTACACAAGAAAGTCGTAAAAGGGAGAGAACAAAACAGGGTAAAACATTTTCGCTCAGTACAAAACTTATGACTTTTTACCCCACAAATTTCTGTTGGTATGTGGTGTACAATTTATCAAACTGATTTGAAATATTGTCCTTTTTTCAGATTTTAGTTATTTTGAAGTGTCTTTGCTGTAGACGTTTCAGAATAGCTAGCATTCGTTGTGTCAAACGTTCGTATTTTTACCTCTCTCTGAGAATTTACGATTTTTAGTGCAGAACGTAAGGGAACAGACCAAATCAATGAATAATAATTCAGTATGTTATGCACATACGCAAAATCAATGTCGAAAGAATAGACGTGAAACATGGACCCTAACAAAAACCATAAGACCATACTACACCCATAACACAAACAACGCACAAAATATCAACGTGCTAAATTTTCGTACGTTTATTGAAATCCTCTACCTTTATCATGTTACTTAATTCGAAAAAAAAAACAAAAACTATCATTGAAATGCTGATATTTTTTTTTTCATTTCGAATTGATTTTCCAGAATTCTTTCCAATGAACAATTTTTCTAGTAAATTTAAGTTGAATGTTTCCGTTTTATGTGAGCGCATCCGTAATCGTACTCGCTTCCCCACTAACAAATTGTTGTTGCCAAGCATTGACAGTAACAATTTTTGACAAAAAGTTATCAAAATTTATTGTTTCACCATAGCTTATAAGGGGTTACATTCAGCCAAATTCATTTTTGAGTGCTGACATCTATTGAGAGTAGTTTAGACAAGCCCCAAAGGTTTTTGCCATTGCTCCCACGTACTAATACACAGACAAGAAGCAAATTACAACAAAAACAATGTAAACAAAAGTGTTTTTGCAGGCAAGAGGGACGAAAGTTTAATATCTCTTTACTCAATGATTTCTGATAAATACTTAAATAAATACATTTTTGACAGTTTATGAAATGAAGCAGCAATATGCGATACGACTCCAGTTCAACGGATAAACTGCTAGAAAAAAAAAAAACATTTCGAGTTTTAAAAATATGAGAAAAGATTCTCTTTTACAAGACTCACGAGTAGAAGTCGATGTCCTTTTCGGAAACATTTTTGTAATCGTGGTCGGTATCTTTTGTCATCATAGGTGGACATGGGTAGTGTCGAAGAATTCACAACGCCACACTCAGGTCAATACGGACCCATTGTGATGCGCATAGGGGAGCGATGTCTCTTGCAGTAGATTTGATAAAGTTAAAGATGTCATTGATTGGTCTACTGGATAATTCTTTAAGGTCACAGAAGAAGTGTCGCCCAAAAAACTTAAATCTTAGGTGGATAAGACCTGGGCAGTGGCAGAGAAAGTAGTTTATATTGACTTCTTCATCCTTACATCCACAATTTATGTCTTCTTCCGTTTGTCTTAGTTTTCATGTGTTACCGCAGAATGGTATGCCCCGTGATTACTCCTATAAGGGTAGAAAGGGATTTCGTATACGTTTGCAAAATTCTGTCGGTCCTACTTTTACCGAAACAGGGTCATACACTTCTTGTGATAACACACGTGACTAGGGAGAACCATACGCTGTTAGACTCTCTAAGGGCCTTAATCCGTGCTTCTAGCTTCAGTGCGCAGGGCTGTCGATGTAAAATTCATGCATTTTTGTGGTACTGCGTTTAACATAGATTGTGCAGCGGTTCAGGAAATATGTCAGAGCCAATGCCTACATCCATCCTTGAGCCATCTGTGAAGATGGATGGAGATGATACGCGTACGTTAGGCTGACTGCTTTTCCGTTCTTCTTTGCTCGGAGACTAGCTGCTGAAGGATCTATTGAAGTCGAGGTACGGAATAAGGTAATGCATTATATGTATGTACATTTCCTAGATATTTTTCCAGGATCATGGGATTACCCCTTGCATTATGTCTCCAACTATCTGATTGATTTATTATTAGGCCACTTATGGCTGGTGAAACTTGCACAAAGATATCCATAGGAAAGTAAAGCCTCCAGTTAAGGGTGTTGTTCTCATGGTTCTCATGGCACCACTCCAAGCCAGTCTCTGTATCCTCCGGCTCTCACGAGGATTAGTTGGTTGTCCTGATAATATAAGCTCAGGAATCGGGCTTTTGTCTGTAAATACTACCAGTTTGGTCTTCTGGGGACTGTTAGCACACCTTCCAATAGCTCAGGGTCATCCCCATAAGCGAGGATCTTAACACCATTATACATGAGTTGTATATAGGTGGACATATAATTTGGGTCAGAATTTTTTGGATCTAACGATTGTCTCGATTTGATTGTTTTGTCTTCTTTAGATCGGTAACGTGTTGACTAGGAAGTGGAGCCAATGCGATCAAGTTGTTCGTAGTGAAGAGGTAGTGTCAATAAGACTTATGTAGAAAGTCATAGATATTCAGAAGTATAGTTCCGTGACAATGAGTACATTTATGGTTAGCATTGCAGAGAAAGCCCACATAAGCTTGATGCCTTTTGAAAAGTAAACCCTTAAAGGATTCAATTGAAACCCCTTATGAATGTACTAATTGCTATCTGTGCATTATAGGTCATAATATTATTAGTCATAGAAGCAAATGTTTTGAACCCGCCAAAATGAATCAACATTTTGTAACACGCACTGTTCATTTCCTTGAATCAAACGAATTTCTCTAAATGTGACGACAGCAATAGAATGTTCACTCATTAAATCCTTCACACAATGTCAGCCAACAGGTTAGAATGTGTTAACACGAAACGAATTCCTTTTCCATTCCCAAATGGCCAATAGATTCCCAGTCACAGTCACAAGGAATTCATCTCTTTTGGGTCAAAATTCAGCAAAGCACCGAAAAGAAAAAACCTCCCGTCATTCGTCTTTTTCGTTCCTCTTTTCTGTTATTTCCTTTTTCATTTGTGTGTGCATTTTGATTGTGACATTTGCATTTTTTTTCGTCCTTCCAAATAGTGATTCGTATTTTTTTTTTTTTGCTTTCTGTGTTGTCCAATATTTTGGTGCCACATTCATCCTGACCGGTAGACTGCTGGATATGATGACGATGATGATGCTATACAACGGCTTCAAATTAATCTGAGAAGAGGAGAATTTAGTGCACTTTGTCGTCGTGGTAGTCGTTGTTGACGTCCGTCGTCGTCGTTGTCGTTGTTCTCTTCAGTTGGGTTGGTTAAATAATTTATTGGAACTGATCATGAGACAGCAGAGTAGCATCAGCCAACATATGCACGGTATGTGTCCTGACAACGTCAACAGTTCATTTGGTGTATAAAAATGTCCTTAGCTTGTGTAGTTCTTCAGTATCCTTGGATGCCTGACAATGTGATTGCGCGCGAACACACAAGTGAATGAGTGAGTTAGTGAACGAAAAGATTTAGTGATTCATAATTGTAGTTTATGGTGATGGTGCTGCTGGTTAGAGTTGTTATCTGTTACAGGTTGAGAATTTGATTTGACAGTTGTGGAGAGGAGGTTTTGGTTTTAGTTTTTTTTATTGCTATGTTTAAATGATAATTTGTCACTATTCGAAGGAAATCTGTAGTTTTCAGCTTTTAATTATCGTGTTCTGTGGTTTCTTGTGTTTATGTCTTAACTTAACTTAGTAGTCTTTATGTCATTCTCCAAAAATATGCAATTAAGAATTTTGATATTTTGTCTTACCTACATATGTCATGAATATATGTATATTATGGCTGAAGTTTATGCTGCCAGAGAGTCAGGATTATTGCAGACAACCTCAGCAGTAAGCCAAAGCTTACACAGATACCTAGTACGACCAATCACTAGGTTGACGTGCTTTTGCAACGTGATATACATACATACATGCTTACATATTACGATTTATGACAAATCCAAGGCTACTAGCATGGTCAACCACCCTTATTTTCGAGCTTGAGAACCCTGGTGAGGCACAATACTGAGGTTTAAAGTTATTTTTTACAGATCGGGATAACCATGCATTTAAAAGGGGGTAACAAGTCTATTTGTTTCTGCTCAATTATTTACTGTTCACTATTCCACACGGAGAAGTGTAACAAGTTCTTCAATGTTTTTAATGGCTTGGGAAAGATAAAGGCCCCAAGATTGACTCTTGAGGTACGCCTTTTTTTATGGTTTTGTGGTGTGGAATATCTTCCGGGACCAATTTTATTTGAAATCATTTGGACACAAAGACTTCCAAAAGCCTTACGCTATTTTCCCTGAAATTGAAGTGTTTTAGATTCCAGCAAAGTACCTAGATGAAACGAAAGCAAGTTTGTACTTCACTTATATTATTAACTGGAAGGGTCTTCTAGGGATGAACCCAATTAGCACTAATGTGACCCTTTGATACCACATCCTAACTAACCTGATCGTTGAAGATTGTTATTGATTGTCGTCTCTGAATACATATGTATGTACATTTTTTGTTTAAATTTTCTCGTCACAGTTAGGCCCTTGTCGACCCTGTGATACCCTTTGGGGGTTCCTATACTTGATTCCTATACTTGATTTTCATACTTACTTCCTTTCCAGGGTGGAAACAACAGGCTGTTGTTGAGTGTTATTAGGGTTTTATGTTCGATTCGTAGGTTGGAGCTTCTTGCAAGTTCGTCAGGACTATTCTTAAGTTTTTTTTTAATAAAAACGGTGATGTCATCAGGATCTCCGTTTGGATCCTAGCAGTTAAGGGTTATTTCCAATCCGTTTCCATTTCTTCTAAATCGATTTTTGTGCCTGCAGCTCGCCATTACGTACATATGTATTGGCCTCTTAAATTTAAAGAAAGATGTGCATTAGTTTTCTCAGAGATCCTCAAAGGAGTTGAAACTAGGCAAACCAAGTAAATCTTGCTTGCCCTTAGCTGGCGCCTTTTCAGTATGTCAAAGTTTCTTTTTCACTTGCGAGTTAGGCCTCCTTTATCCGATTCATGAGCGTGTTTGTTTTTGTCAAGATCATTATGCCCTAGAACACAAAGGTACCCTTGAACTGATATTATAGAACTACTAAATCATTTCCACATTCTTGTACTAATTTATATTTTGACAGTGGGTGTCTGTCAATGATAAGGACGAAATTTCGTTTTGGTTTCTTTTACACCAGAAAGTAGCAAAGTACTCATCGTTTTCCTAATCAACCTTGTAATACCACGAAAACTCTTAACCAATCAGGAACGGGGAAAAGTTAGTAGACATTTCTTCAAGAGATAGCGCAGCAAAATTACCAATTTAATTTACAGTCTAATAGAATCGAGCTTATCCCACACGTCCACTTTGCTCCTACCAAATAATTTTAGCTCACGTTGTAGATATGTATTACCGCCAGCAAATGGGAGTAAAAAATAAATGAAAATCCAATTTAAGGAAAAAAGAGAATCATATCCACAGCTGCTATACTACCTCACCGCCAAAAATTCTCATTTCAATTCATCGATCCTACCTTCTGCCTCACACACATCAGTGGAACGTCTTCAATTTGACGTCTGGATAGCATCCATGAAACCCATCAGTGGATCCAAATCACGTACTCGTTAGCCGAAATAGAAAACTCCAAAATGACGAAATCGTATCGCACATAATTTCTCCACACTTAAATAAGTCCAGCTATAGCTATAGAGAACGTGGGACGGGTGCAGGGAGAGACGCAGATAAATGTCCCACGTTTCCCATCCATCCCATAACGCATCCATAAAATGAAATGATTCCTCAAGGATACGGTTGCATTTGTCCTTCTTTCTCCTTGTGTGGCTCACAATTCGCTCATCGCTGCGTCATTTTGACAGCCTGCTGGCCATTAGCACGTGCACGCATTAACTTCCACTGAGAGTTCTTCTACACTCTGCCAGAATATTCCTTTGAATTAAATGCTCTGCCAAAAAACTAAATCGAAAAAAAAAAAGGAATCATTTTCCAAAAGGAATCAACAACCCAAGTATAGTGATGCTGTTGCAAATCACAGAGGGTGGATAATAACATCCACTTCACTACCACACGCACACATACAATGCATGAGTTAAGAGTATGCTACGTGAGTGCTAGGGAAACAGATGTGTGAGTGGATCCTTTGCGAAAGCTTTCGTCATAATTCCTCATTGTTTACGATTGTGATTTCGGTTGTGCCATCGGTCCGTCATAAAAAGGAATTTCTCGTACGGAGACGTAGAGGAAGACGATGGGAAACATCGAATTCCTTTCTTTTCGGTGAGAAGTATGTATATCGACTAAGTCGGAACTGTGAAGGGATGTGTGCACTTGCTCAGGTGGAAGGATTCGGGGGAAAACAACTGCTGCTGGTACCGTTTGAAGCATGTTTATTATCGTCGTCGATGTAGTCGTAGTTGCGCGGGAAAAAAAAACTTACAAGGACAACCCCAGACAATGGATACGAGATATTTGTTGGTGCCTGTTCTTCGCATCAGGGATGTGATGTAAATGCGAAATGTGTGATTATTCCTACCGCGCGCCAAATAATACACAAACGGGCAGCACCGAAGGGGAGAAGGAAATTTTAAATTATAATTTGAAAGAGGGAGAAAGCCTGGCTCCATCAGTTGTTCTATTCTATGACCGAGACGTGCCCGAGTAGCTTATTGCTTATTAGCTACGCGGAGTGCTCTTTGCTATGTAAATTTGAATTTTTCCTGGAAAAAAATAACATACATATGTACATACATATGTACTTACTCGAATGCTTGTAGTAGATTGACAATTGAGCTTGATGGTGATCGAGTAGTTACACAGTAATGTGCGAATAGAAATTTGTTGTGTCCTGTCGAGGAACACATGTCTGTATGTATGAACATACAAGAGTACTGTATAAGAATTACTAAATTGAACTTGGAAATCCTTACTTTATAAATACTTCAATTCAAAGATTGAAAGATTTTGTAAAAACTTTTCAAGTCTAGATCTTAACCGGACTGAAGGAAAAATCGTAATCGAGTTAACGGACTCAGAAGTAGTAACATCATAACACAGTCTTAAGGAGTAAAGCCTCACTTAGGCTTCAACGGATGCATTGTGTTCCTCGGTGCTTGATGTCTAGAAACAATGAACCCGAATCCTGCAGGTTCTAGTTATAAATTTAGGGATAGTTTCTGGTGACTTGTTTCCAATTTACTTAGATCTGCTGAGGCTTAGCGATTCGTAAAGAAAATCTGACGAGACGTACTCTAAATCTGAGTTACCATAACCTCTACACAGAACTCTTTGAACTTTTTATACCATTCAAATGTCCTTGCTCTGAATGTATGGCACTTATTCATATTCCACTTAAATTCCTGAGCTGTAGCTTGTGATGGCTGTCAGTTAAAATCTGCTTACCGACATATATGTCATATTGATCACATACCTACATACATTTTTGGAAACACGGCAGGAGGTGAGTGTACCCCGCCTTACGTTAACCAGATCGTGGAAGTTCTTTGCAATTCTAGACTTGAGAAGACAAATAGACTTTAGTACGGATTGGTCTGCTTGTGGATCGTTTGATTTTGAGCCGTTTTTCACTAAATTATCGGGCATTTCCATATCGTCGATGTCTATATGTCTCCGGATCCTGTAAAGCGTGAAGCTATGTATGCTTCTTCTTTGCATCTCTTAAAGAGTTTTCATTTGGTAGTGATGACTGCTTGGCTTTCTATCTAGATGGTAATATGTTTATTACTGTTCAGCTTGGATAGGCGTAGGGAGGTTTCGGTAGCCCTATGCATTTCTGCTTGGAACCACATACGACATATGTACGTACTATGTATGTACATACTAACTTTGAATTTAAAATATGCGAACAAAAATTGGATTGGCTGACAAAATTTGTTTATCTTTTCTAATCTGCCTTCAGTCAGTTTGTGTCTACTTTCTACATATAAACGTTAACTTAAAAATTTAAATCTACAAGATCCCTGAACACACCACACACAAGTTATGCTCAAAACACTACCCATTCTCAATGCTCCAATAGCCTTACTAAGCAAATTTATCAGTTTTTCCCCCTCGTTGTTCCATCAAAAGTCCAATCCAACCGCACTATCCCATCCATCTAACAGCCATTCGCCACGCCAACCCCCAACTTCTAAATGCATCATAAAATTTTAGAGTTTCTCGAAACGAACATCATCGCCATGCCATTCGTTGTGTTGTCTCCTTCTTCTTCTTCGTCTTCTTCTTGGATCGCGCGCCCAAAGTAGATTCTCGAAAAATCATTTAGACTTCGACCTCGCGTCGTCGTTTCGTTTCATCTAACATATTCCTTCTTGTGAGTGTGTGGCAATCCTTCAATTGGTGGCTAAACTTACTTCAACCTTTCTCCATCCACCCAAGCCACTCTCGATTGCCCTATTTCCTCAACCTCCTACCTACACACCCCAGCGCGCGCCATCTTCTCTCTCTCCTGAAGGATATAAAATTTTATTTGACGACGCTATTTTGTATCGATTTCCCACATTTTTGGACGATGGATGAAAATTCCTTTGAACATTAAGTCTGACTTATGACTGGGGCCAGGACGAGCGACTCAAGAAATATCCTTGTGTGCTCCATCCGAAACTCACACAGAAAAATAATAATAATAATAATAAAATAAAATTGTGTTTACGTATCGTCGTACAATGAGCCGAGAGAGGGTAGTGGTGGGTCATGGATGATTGCGGGGGTTGGATGGTTGGGCGGTGGTGTTGGTGGCCCCCAAAGTCGGAAAGAAATTGCAGCACAGCATTCGAATGTCCTCGTTATGTGGGGGTCATAAACCACCGTCGCGTCGGTCGCTGTATTTTGTTTACAAGTTCGCTGGGTACGCTGCTGTTTTTTGGAACTCTTGACGTTAACGCTTTTCTGTCGTCTTCCATTTTTTTTTGTGTTCGTTTAGTTTTGTTTTGGTCATGAGGGGAGGAATAAAATGGGGGGGAAACATTAGCAAGACGTGAGGTGTTTTGTCCTCGTAGTGCATTTAGGGCATGTGCGAGAATTGGGTTGTTCGGAAAAGGAAGGGTTTTAAAGTTATGAGATTGTTTTTCTACTAGCAAACTAAATGAAGAACCAGGAAGAAATTGTAGATAAATTTCATTCTCTCTTATTTGCTTTTGTGTCGATACTTTGCATGGGAATTTATCGAAACTGCAGTTGGAAAACTAATAAGAGAGCGTTTCGGGTGGGTTTTGTAGATCCTTTTTATGTTCGTCTCGGTTTTTGTTCAATTAGAAGATCGCACTGGATGCGGCATTCACTTTACCAAAATAGGACGATTTTTCCTGCCGTACTAAACTATATACATACATACATTTATTGAAGACTATGGTGGATCAAAACTAGCTTTAAAAATGATGAATTATTACGGATCTATAGAATCTTCAAATAGCTCCCAGAAAAGACGAGTAAACAATCCTGTATTGTGGCTTCACCTAAAAGCCTAAGAAAAGGGCAAGTGAAATAAGGCCGCCTTTCAGTCATTGGGCAGTAATAAGTTGAAAGTGGGTTAATTTCATTCCTCCCTATACCTATACATATTATATTTGGTTAAATACTCGACTGCCTCGGTTGGTTTGGTAGAAGGCTATCCCATCAACCCAATTGTTTGACGGTTTGTGTGCCACGTAGCCCCATCTTGCTTAAACAATAGCACCCAAGCCCAAAACTTTAATTTTTCGTTATAAAGAAAAGGTTAACTTGCTTCGCCAGAGCGCTTACCATCGACTGTGATGTTTCTTGTTCTTGTTCGATGTCGTCGAAAATTGGCAACTTCCGCCACAACACTTAGGTATTATATTGACCAAAATTTCTTTTCACATTTCGTAAAATATTAGGGCTGTCAACATATGATTGGTTTGCCAGCATCCTCAGACCAATAAATCGTCCGTTGCAATGCCACTCGGATGGAAGGTACTCTCTAGCTACTCTTTAAAACTAGTTTGAACTTCTAATAAAGGGTAGGAGACTATTTCTATATTCGTCAGATCACTTAGATCATTTAGGAAGCATGCTCCTTGGTGGGGCTTCTGATGCGGGACAGAGCTGCGCAGGAATAAAGAACATGGGGAATGGTTTCCTTTTCTTCCTCATTCATGCTGTTTCTGCAAAAATCATTCTTAGGCTTAACCTCGTGCCGACTGTCTTTTCTGAATTGCTTTTCGTCGAACTCTTAGAATAGCTCCATATATAGCTACGTATATAAATATATTTTTTTTGTAATTAATTTTTTCTTCTAAAGATTCTTCGAAAATTTAAAATGCACCAGGCGGCTAGAAAGCGTAGCAAGTATTTACTTCTACTCAGTAGCTCTTGTTACGTAGTAAACAGAGTGCGCTAAACGATAAGGACGAATACATGACCTATCTCGTTCACACATTAGTTGGTTTAAATACATTCACAGGTTTTTACAACTCTCGCTCTCAACTCAAACTCAAGTCATTCAGAGATGAAATGAGCTTACTAAGAGTTTTTCGAATTTCGAAAACTCTCCTTCATGTTGTACGTATCGCTGTATTACTCCGTACACCAGCCTGTAAACAGATTTTGGTTTTGCATTTGTACTCACCGATTAGGTTCGAAGTTATGGCAACCTTTTCATTTGAGCATTAAAACAAGTTTGACGTATTGTCACATATTGATTGTAGTCCAGTCAGTAGGACACTATTTCAAGGCGTCGTCAAAAGTTTCAAAGACTCTAAAAACTGCGAGACATTTTTATGATTCGATGGAAAAAGAAAATTATGTCTTTCTGAAAAAATATTAGCTGCACGTACAAAAACATGAACTTAAATTAGAAAGAAAATATTTTAAAACATGCTGAAATTTTATGAGTCTAAGAAGAAAACAAATCTCTGTCTTAGGCGCCCAACTAAGGGAATCTACGAAACACAGACTTTCTCACTTTCTCGTTCGTGTGAGCTAACAAAACAAATCGCAATGTACTGTCTCTCAGAAAATACAGAAGCTAGTCAAGTTCTTTTCTACAAAAAATATACTACCCGCGAAAATATGTTCCACTCACCAAAACAAAACCGGCATCCATCTCTTTCATACCTTAACTTGTAACCATGCACCAGGAGACTCGGCGCCCAGAATATGTAGCAGGTAGACTCTTCTAAGAGCTTTTTCGAAGACTCTCTCTTAAGAATGAGTCTATCGCTTTCATCCAATAGTAAGGTGAAATCTGTGTACGTTGCTTTTTCTCGTTTCCACTTGATTCATATACATACATATGTACATATTTATGTATAGATTAGTAACACGTAGGAAGCAACTTTTATGTTTGTGTAGAATTCAGTGCCCAGAGAAAGTAGCATGCTAAATTAAAGAGCTCTTTTGAAGACTCTCAAGACTGCTTGCTATGGGGACGTATATTGGACGATCCAAATTAAAAATTGATCCCAACCTACAATTAAGTCTTAAAGATAATGAGCCACTTAGAAATCTCATAAAAAAAGAAAAATCGTACGCGTAAACTTTTTACTTTTATGGTCTTTAAAGGTGACCTGGCAGTATTAGGAGTCTTTTTCTGTATCTTGGTTGGCTATAAGCTGCTTACTGCTATTTCCTCCCGACATTGAAATGCTGTACAACTAGATTTCTCGGAGTAGCCAGATGACAAACTAATTTGGAAACCTCAACTGGGCAAAACTACTGACACGACGACTAACATTTTCTTGACATGTTCTATGGGGCTAAAACCGAAGATAATTCACTGAACTTACTTCACCATCACTGGACTTACCTGTTGAGTGGGCGCCGTGGCTCAGTGGTTAGTGCGTTGGACTATGAAGCAAGGGGTTGTGAGAAGATAGGCCCTGGGTCCCATCGACCTGTAGCGCCAAGTATTTTTTTGTTTTTTTTTTTACCTCACCATCATCCCAACAATAATAAGCTATGCATCGCCCGTATGGTGAGAAAAAGCCACTCAAGCCTCCTCCCGCTCCGTCTTGCAAAAGCTACACAGACTAGGCTATGTAGGTATAGGTACGGATATTAGACGTACTTACCTGTCTAACTGCTGCGCTGGAAGTTCTTCTACACCTTGCACCTCTACGGATAAGTGTTATGAAGACTGTTGCGACAAGCGCCGCATTTTATTTATAATCCTGATAATCCTGATATCCTACTTCAATCTGCACAAAAACGCACTTACATATGTAGATATAAAATCATTTTCCACACTTTTTAAATGTATGGATGTTGGGTTTTGTAAGTAGTCCTTCGGATTACAACCCTGCTGAGCAGTATAGAGTATAAACATATTTAAATGTTTGCTTTGGCATAGTTACTCATTTAATATTCCGAACCACTGAGTCTAATCTTCAATCTAAGTTTACAAAGTCCAAGCTTAGGCTACCTGTGCACTTATTTAAAGGCTTACTACTTGTCCGGCACAATAAATCAATAGATGTCATAGCTCCGGCGAAATGTATATTCAATTAGTCTTACAACAATGTAGCAACACACACCTTGTCACTTACTCTAATCTCTTCGATATGCTATGACTTGTTGAAAAGTGCAACTGTCAGTTCAGCCCATCTATCTCTGGCCAAGATAATGACAGAAAAATCTCTTAAAGTCTCGCATGTTAATACCTACATGCATATAGGCGATGGGAAAAAATAGACTTGACTCCCCTCCCACTTTAACACTACTACCACCACCACCCACCACCAACTATAGCTAGTCTGCCAACGACAACAACATTTCTCATGTGTCACCTGTAGCATGGTGGCATTCATCATTGTAATCTCAGCCATATGCAGTTCACCCTGACGTTTTATGTTGTTGTTGATGATGAAGGTGTTTGCTGCTGCTGCTGCTGCTGCTGCTGCTACTGCTAGTGCTGCTGGAAGGTGCACTCTACTGCAGTTCATCATTCGTCACAATCCATCTAAAAACCCCACATCCTTCCATCAACTGGGGCGGAGGAAATTTTGAATTTATCACCGGACTTACTATTATTTATGATTTGTGAGAAATCTCGTCATATATCAAAGTCAATGGGGTGACATAAACTATCGATGGTTATCGATAATTTACGTCAACTATTCCGAAGGTAATAACGACGATCTAAGGCAAACAAACACCTATCTCTACGTGGAGGTGCATTATGGTGTGATTGTTGTATGTCAGTTTTATTACCTCGTCCTCTACACAAAAACAAAACAAAAAAAGCTTGGTTTGCCCACCAACCCCCCACACACGATGATGACGATGATGACAGAGATTGGAGACACTGTAACAAGTTGATAGTACCAATGGATGCAAGCTGATGGATAAACTCGTTCCACACAACGAGCTATCAGCATGAGATATCTTATACTCTACCGATTGCATATTTTAATAATTTTTTTTTTATTGATTGATTCTTCCTGTTGATGGGTGCTTGAGTGATTTATGGCTGGAGAAAACCGTGAAGCGTAATTGAATTTCACTGAAAGGCAGTGAGGTGCCCCAGGTGGTCACCAGTGGTAGGGGTAAAATGAATACAATCTCTTACCCATTTCGTGTACAGCACACCTACTAGCTTTTGCGCAACACTACCAACCACCATCACTTGCTGTCATGGGTGATGACCCATGTGTGGCATCAAAAACTGCAAACAGCCTCTTAATACCATAAACAATGTCGCCATTGCAGACATCATCAACGTCTTCCAATTGATTCTCTCACCTCATATATACATTTTTGCGGTAAGTGTGCCCCAATCCAGGCGCAGGAAACCACTACCTCCCTCACGGCTTCAATGTGGATAACTTAACATAGCCGTGGACCCAAGTGCTTGAGTCTCAGTCTCAGTCTCAGCCTCAGTCTGAGTCTCCCCTTATCCAAGGAAGGGAAAAGAAACAAATGCAACCTCCAGGCGACAAGAAAAATCAATTAGTGAGCGACATGTGACGATGATAATGCTTTCGAAAGCATTGAAGCATCTTGACGTTTGCCTTGCAAAGTTGGTCGGTTTGCGCGCTGCCCTCTGCCGCCACACCACACTACCTACGGACGTGTGCGAGAATGTGTCAAATGTAGGGGCGCCCATTTCACTTCTGCGAGCTCACATGATCACTCTCGTAAATTTGAATTGAATCCGAGAGGTGAAACAAGCTTACAACACTGCTAACCAACCAGGTAGACACACACAGACATTCCGAACGAACATACACCAGAGATTTTGGATACTGAGGAGGCTCTCTATAAGAAGCTACGAAGCAACGCGATGTTGCATGTCGAAATTCCCCGCGATAACACATTTCTTTGTCGTCGTCGTTCGCGTCATCGTTTGTGTCGCTGTGGGTTTCAGTTTACGTGGTTTTTTTTTTGGGTGGGGGGACGGAACACTACTACAACATTATGGCGACACGGCCGGCCTGGTGAATGATCGCAAATCTTATCCAATCAGTCGAATGCCAATAGTGCACGCAAAATTTATGATCAGAGACATGGGAACGGGGCTCAGAGTATGTGACGAGGGTGTTTGCGCGGTGGAGTACCCTCGGGGTCAGTTGTCCTATTTTTAATCGCGTTCATGCATTTTCGAGAATCCAAGTATCTGTCTCACGCTCGGTACCGTCCGTCCTCCCTTCACCTGGATGCATGACATCCGAGTTAATTTATTCGATCAGTTGAGGGATCGTTAATTAACGCGAACAGGTAACTGCCGCATAGAGAGAGAGTGCGCACCGAACGCTGACCGCCATGGCTCCTCACAGCAGCACTATCTCGTATCTTTTCTCAGGCAGGGGCAGGCTGAGGATCTTGCCAGAGGCAGCGCATGTCAAAAAGTTACGACGGCGATCAAAAAACTCTCCATGGGAATGCATGCAAAGAGGAGCCTTCTTAGCGCGCACCGGTGATTAGAATTAGACGAAGGTGCTGGAGCAAAGTAGTTGGCCCAGTTTGACCAAGAAGAGGGTGGTCCTGTCGAGCTGTTTTGCCTTGGAAAACGTTTCTTTTTTTTTTTTTTGCTTTGTTTGTTGTCTCATGGTTTATTTACGAGTATCTTGCATGATGTGGACATATCAGCGAGGGAAATTGTTTTGAGCCGAACGTATCCATCGTCGTTGTGAGTAAATGTGAGTGTTTGTGTGTGTTCATGGTCGGTATGCGAATGTGTCATGCGAGGAATTACTCACTGATTAAGTGGATGGTTACTTGTTGGTCGTTGTTCCTTGGTAATGGAATGTTATGGAGATCTTATTGGTCTTCTTGATCGCTAAAGGCGCCTTATCTATTGTCCAGGTGTTTAAAATGACTACTATGACAGGTCATCACCCCCGTGGCTCATTGTACTGAATGAAATCCATCTACCTGGGGCGAAAAGGATTTTAGTTAAAAGAAAAGTTCCACTTTGATACACCATCCTACAAAATGTCTGAAGAACAATCAACATTTATCCCAGGTCTGGCCAAAACTAAACTACCAAAACTGTAGAAGACTAGTTTTTGTTAAGAAGAACCGCCTGAGTTTGAGCTGATAGGTCGTCATGTAGGTTGTAGGTTGGCTGCTCTCTTTAACCGTTTACACATAAGCTGTAGTAGGAATGAGGAAGAGGATGAAACATTGTCCATCGAAATGCTGGTATTTTGCATCTCTGCCTGACCGGTTACACAAATGCACACATTATGCTCTTAAGTTCGACTACAACATAAAGTTCCTACAAATTCTACTTAGACCACTTCAGCGTACCACTATAGCAGCCGTGTCGATGATGTGACGACGGTAACGACACCGACATCGACTTCAGCGACGAACGGCAATGGCAACAAAAAGTGACGATATCCTTCGTTGAGATGCGATACCGCCTGCCTACAACAACGATATGTAACGCGAACATCGCCTCTTAGCGGTTAAATTGTTTAATTAAAACCCCAAGATAACACACAATGCAAGGAGGCGACAATTCAACAATAATGGCGTCGTCGTCCAGTGAATTTTTTTTTCCCTCATTTTTCACCTTCCTCCTTCCGGTCGGTCGGTCGGTCGGTTGGGTGCTTGGTCGGTCGGCGATGGCTTTCATATGGAATGTACATACACAAATACATACCGAGAAGCGAAACGCAACAGCTTATAGAATAGTGGACAACGATGACGGTTGATGGTGGATTCCTTGCGCCGGCAAGAGACGAGATAGACCACCATGATGATGGCGCATAGTAATTGATTTCACTCTTTAGGCAGTAGGCGAAGGGAAGATAACTACAAATCCGAAGCTACTTGTATAAGGAGGGAAATAATCACGAACAATACCATTTGAATCCTTGCTGTCGTGGTTGCAATTGAACTCTTGTCACTAACAGTAAAGCAGTACGAATAGGGTTTGGGTAATGAGATCTAAACGTCATTCAAATCGTGGTGAGGCCAAAGTTAAAAATATAGAAGAGCACTAGATCAAGAGTCCATTCTGAGTGTATTTCAATCAGATTTATCTGAGAGAGTATAGGCAGTTTGAAACTTTGGAATGAGGTGGACCCCGAAGCTTGCGTAGGCATAACCATGAAGCGATCTGTAGTGAGTTTATAATACAAATCCTTTTATTAAGTAGTTCATTCGTATGAACTCCGTAAATTCCTTTAGGGCTTTAAGGGCGATCAGTATATGCCTTATAACATTCCCTAATAGTAACTACAGGAAATAGGTGGAAATAGGTGGTGTGTCCTATCAGACACATTTACGAAACCAAAGACAGTATTTCCCCTACCTTGTTAAGCTTTAGGTTGTGGGTTCCCCTTGAAAGTAAAGAGGGAACAAGAATTAGTCCAACAGATTAATTCATGGCGAGAGCGATCCCTCTTGACCAGCTCCTTTTCGTGATGAATTTTGAGATGCTTTGGGTGGGGTAACATAGTTCGCTTTGGTCGTTAAAAGATTCTTTTCAAAGGTATAAGAAACTATTTCGGTTGAACTAGTTTTCCTCTACCTCCGAATCTTCACAGCCTCGGCTTAGGTCTGTGGTGCTGATTCCCATTCTTCTAAGGCGGTCGGCCACTGGGTTTTGGTCTCTGAGGATACCAGGGTATAGTCTATTTAGCGATAATACTCCGATTCTTCTTCTTTTTGTTGTATTAAGCCCAAAGTAATGCCAAAATGTAACCCACCTTGCATTGGCCATCTTATGGAAGTCCAAACTAATCAGTGTTAGAGCTAAGTAATCTGTTGGTAGGTCATTTAATTTCGAGCCTACTTTACTTAGCTCCTTGGACAATTTATTTCTTTGGAACCTTATGTACCATGGAATACAGCAGAGCGTAATGCAGTGCCTTGAGCTGATGGCCTTGACCTTTTTTTTTACAGTTGATCATGGAATTGAAAGCTGCTTGGCTGATAAAATACTGCAGGCCTCGGGGATACCACTTTTTCGGTTTCGAATAAACTTGCGTGGCTAGGCAGTTTTATCGATCGGGTAATTGAGGGTTTTTCAGAGGGTTTAGCCATTGCCTTGGTGCGTTCCATCCTTGAATATGTGTATAAAGGATGATGATGATATCACCAATTGTCCAGCTGAAGTCTCTGTAAGGGGGGACGTAGTCAAAAAACGTATTAGCGTTTGACCACCTCGTTTTTTAGTATTCCGAAATGGCTTCAATGGCGGCGGTGTTTTGTACGAATAGTGCTGGTGGTCCCTTTACAGCTCAAATGTTGGCCTCTTTTAAGGATACTTAGGCTTGGGTCTTTTTCGGTAGCAGAGCACCATACCAGGCTAGACGTACATATGTAAAGATAGGTCTAACGATGTTGGTGTACATCGTGTACAGCCAATTTTTCGTCGAATATTCGACTGCATGCGCTAAAAGCTATCGAGTTCTTCCTCGAATAAATTGCTGAATGTCTGCCTTATTGGATTGACTATATCCTGTTCAGTCTCACTTTCAGTCAGGATGTCTTCGTTCTTAGACCATTTATAACCAATGTCGATGAAGCATACATTATCACATGTTTTTGATTTAGATTCTCTCTACTCTCAGTCGGTTGTTCAGTGGTATGTAGATACATACTTCAGTTGGAATTTTGGATACTTGCTGTCATTTGGTGGAAGTCCATATAAATGTGCTAGAGTAAGTCTAGTCAAGCTGAATACCTTCACAAGGTGTTGATGTGATAAACATGGATGTTGGGGTATAGGATTGGACCCCTATTATACATATGTCGGATAATTTCTCAAAAAAGAAGGGTGATTGGATGACCATCAAGTATTCTCTCTATGAGACAACGCCTCACCTCGCTGAAAGTTGTGGTGGGTTATCTTCTAAATCGAGCATGTTCGCCGAGCTCAATGTTGTTCAGTAAACCCCACTTTTGACTGACCCAGCCTGGTAGGAACTTAGGATGCCAAGGGTTAGTTTTGTCTTAGCCTCTGGAAGCGATCACAGACTCGAAATTCCTGAAAATTCTTTGCCACTTCTCACGCCCCTTTCTTAAAGTAAATACAGATAAGCCATGGTTCATGCACGTAGTAACATAATCCCATCAAAAATTCTAATATCGTCGACCACAGTAGTTGGCCATATTTATTCTGAATATTTTTTCAAGTCGTTGTTGAATCCACCCCACTTCAGACGACTTTTTTGAAATACCAATTTCATCAGACTTGAACCCCTCCATTTTCGCAATTACTGCTATTGATTAACTTTAAAGTTTCCCAAGGCAGATTATTTTGCGAATTTATTTTTCTTAAACCCATTCCACTTCTGACACCATCGATAGAAACGCAATCCTCCTAACACCCTACCCACTCCTACCGCAGCACTGTCTGTTACATGAAACATTGATGTCTTAACTTCAAAGTTTCTTCCATCTGTCCCAGCTTCCAGCCTACATCACACCTCTTGTGCATTCTTTTTCTCATTTTCAGAGTTTTCTCTGACACTTCCGTGAATTGAAATGAATTGAAATGAAGATGAATTCAGTGCCGCAGCGCCGCGACAAGACACCAAGCAATGGCAAGAAAAATGGAAGGAGTTTGAGTTGCACGGCGACATAAGACAAAAACGCGTGGAAATAAAATCAAGATGTCTCCAATTTCTCTTCGCCCACACTTTCGTCATCAATTTCTGTAAGATTTTCTTTCCCTCTTTGGTTTTTTGTTTTTTTATTTTTCTTTTGCTTTTCCGCGTTCTAGCATTGCAACGTTTCGCTTGATTTTATATTCTTCGACGTTGTCGTCAACTGCTTCTGACCTCCAAACGGTGCTTTCTCCATTCCTAACCCCAAACAAAACACAGAAATTGTGGTTGAAAGCTCTAGGGGAAGCGAGAAAATGATTGGAAAAGTGTCAAATGAGAGAACAAGGAAGACCCAGTGTAAAAATTAAAGAACTGAAAAGAATATTGTGTGTGAAACGAGGGTAGCGCGACAATCGATGCACTACAGTACTACAACTGCCACCATTGCCACCATTGCCATCATCTACCAGGCATCTTCAAGTCATTCATTCGCGCAAAAACAACGAAAGGAATTGAAAGATGAATGACATTTCTGGAAAATTGTATTTGCAAGGGGATTGGTTGAGCGTTGAAAGATGAATGGCTATGTATCGCTCCAACAACTTCATCATCATCACCATCATCATCATCGTCATCATCATCATCATCATTAGAAGGAGCAGTAGCCAAGGCATCAGCTATGTCGACGGAATTGTATTTGACATTCTTGTCGTCGTCGTCATCGTGGTCGTAGTCTATCGTCTATCCGTCCAGAAATCTCCAATGGGCAGCTATGCAACTATACTGGGATCCACAATCCGGCTACGAGCAACCCCTGACAGACCCACCCACTCGTCCATTATTGAAGTTTCAGTCAAAGTTCTAGCTCCTGGATTTGATGGGCAAGCAACACAACTTTTACATTCAAAGACTTACCAGTTTCCACCAAATACACACACAAAGGAGTGAAAAAGAGTAAGAAGAAAAGGAGATGAAAGAGGTAAAAGGTAAAAAATAAAAAGAAATGCAACTAGATGTGAATGAAATCCTTAAGGATATGAATTTTAAGGTTAGGGGTCAAGGAAGAATTAAAGATGAACATTTTGTAGAGTAACACATCAATTGCAGGAGAGGAATTGGCTGATGGTGACCGCCTATCCGTGTCGTTATTACACAGTTCCCAACACAGCTGACCGGCCTAACAAGGTCTAGTGACAACTAATTGAGGTTGACTTCGACAGTTTTAATCGCTAAACTTACTCAATCAACTCTAACTCACGTACCACCCTGACGAAACTATTTTAGTCACTTTCATAAAGAATAAAAGCTCAGTCGTGAGAAAGACTCAGTCAACGCATGGACCATGTCAGGCTCGTCCAAAGCGTTTTACCTAACTCATCTTGGCCGGGTACAAAAATTGGCTTACATTGGATCAGTGGAACACTAAGAACAATCCCAATGGCGGCTCTGGATAAGCTGTTCCACTTGCCGCCTTTGGACATATCTAGGAAAAATGTGGCAGCCTCTGTAGCTACTCTCTCGAAGGCTATATCTCTTTAGCACAGGACACTCCCCTATTCTTAATAATCCTGAGATCCCCACTGACTACGAACTTCAATTTCTGTTTGAACTTGGATTGTGGCTACATAACACGGGGTCCGTAGTCTTCAATACGGGTGGATCAAAACCAGTCAGGACTGGGAGGAGATGTCTTCTGAAATAATCTAAGCATAAATATCTCCTTCTGCCTTTCCAATCTCTGTGGCGTCTTCCAGGCGGAGATCATGGCGATCAAGGAGTCCTTGCCATGACTGAAGTATACTGTGATCTCATCGGAACATCACCATTCACTTCACCTTATCTGTGTATCGTAACACTGTAGCATTCTAGGGAATTGTATGCCCAAGCGTGGTAGATTCAACCAATCTTCGATAGACAGACGTCAGTATGTGCCTCATTTCAAGACAGATGTAGTCCAATCTATTTGAATCAGAATCTATTTGATTAGACTTAAAAGGACGCTCATAGCTATCGTAATACGTGTCATTATCCGTAGGCATGCCACTAGCCTCCTCGCTATTGACTTCCATAGAAGCATGTAGACAAAGAAGAGCAAGATACCTTTCTGCACCTCCATTGTACGTAGCAAGCTCTCTTCGATCACAAAAGAGTGCACAATTCATTGATAACACATGCAAATGGATTGGCTAACGCTAACATCAATAGCCACCAGCGCTTTATATTAAGTTCTCTCTAGGATTTCTAGATCCATGTTATATCACAATGAACCTTACCTGACCTAAGTGGTCGCTACTGCGGCCTTTCACGGTAACCTTCCTACCTACCTCAAGTCATAGCATGTCTTAGTGCCACAATTTGCCACTACAAGTTGATAAGCAGGTTTGCTATATACATATGTATTGACTTGATCCCATATGTAAGCTGTTTGCTTCATTCTCTGAGAAGAAGATATTTTTTGTTTCGAATGTTAGATCCGAAGAAAGGCTCCTTTTTACCCTGGCACCGACCCTGTTCCCATGAATTCAAAACACCAGCAATAGCTTCCCCCTACATATTTTCGATATTGCTTCTTCCCAGGTTTCCCGTTTACTAACACCACCCATCGTCTTCATCTGACCATGTCATCTTTTCGTCTCCAGTCTAACGCAGTGCACTGTTACACCCTCCCTTCCCTTTTGTTCAGCGAGGAGGGATGGCTCCTTGGTCTCTTCATCGTCGTCTTCGACGTTGTCGTCGTCTTCGACGTTGTCGTCGTCAGCGTCGTCAACAACATCGCCAATCTGTATGGATATTTTGACATTTTGCATTGAGGATTAAAAGTTCTTCAAGTTTTCTACCTTTTCTTTG
This sequence comes from Xylota segnis, assembly GCA_963583995.1. Taxonomy (NCBI): domain Eukaryota; kingdom Metazoa; phylum Arthropoda; class Insecta; order Diptera; family Syrphidae; genus Xylota; species Xylota segnis. Next base: position 76,634,635 of record OY757237.1, on the reverse strand, counting down.
GGCAGGGGAGGACTTCCCAACGTTGGTCGGTCTGGTGGTTTATATTGATGATGGCTTCGTCGTAGCTGAATGGATTCGAGGAGATGATGACGGTGGTGGTGGTGGTGGTGGTTCGTGCCCGGTTATGCAAGGCCATAACCCATCGAACTCTTTTCATCGTCTTTTGCATCGTGATTGTCGGTCGTCTTCGTTTTCGTCTGCATCCTTACCAGCGCGTTTCGCCTTCTTATAGTTTATCCTTCGTCGCTTGCATTTGGATAGATGGATGGATCTTGAAAGGATGGGCGAACTGGGGGTGGTGTCCTTCGTTGCACTGTATGTGTGTGACGCCAACTGAAATGCTGTCAGTAGACTGTCCCCAATGGTGGACGTTTTCAAGCTTTCTCGAGATCGATTGAAATTGGATGTGACATCAACTTTTCTTTGCTTTTACTGCTTGCTCCTGCTGCTGTTGATGCCACTAGCTGTGGATGTTGTTAGTTTCCTATGGTGGGTTGGGGGTTGGGGGTTGGTGCAGATGGCTGAAAGCCGAATATTTCACATAAGGAAGTAAACTTTTCTTTTGAGAACTCCATTTCTGATTACGATGGACGTCAGGCAGACGGACAGGCGGACGGTTATAAACCGAATCGATGGATGGATGTTTGCGTTACAGTACACGGGCGGCACTGAATCGACGAACTATCTCGAATGGAGGTCATGTTGGGATGTCTTTTTATATTTTGTGTGTGCATTCAATGCGATAAAGTTCTGTGCAATGTATTAGAAGGGGGGTGAGATGTGTTATTGAATTTTTTCCCTCAGATGGCGCGGGCAAAAAGAAAAGAGAAATGCTAACGACACACATTGGCAAAACCGAAGAAAAAGATATTTAATGTGAAGCCATAATGTTGGAGGAATTTTAGCTATCAGTTGCGGTTGAACGATGTTTAAGTTGAATGTTTAAGATATTTTTGGAAAGTATTTTTTCTCCGAAAGCTCTTTAGATGTAATTTGTGGCAAATTAAGGGAAAATAGGTCGATCAACTAGTAAAGATATGATAATCGTCACTAGGGTATATCAGGATTGGTAGGAAGATGAGATTACATTAAAAATTTTCAACAAAAATGGAGAATGTCAAGTCAGAATATGTCCATACCCTTTCGATAGACGCCATTCTTCAACACCATAAAGTAAGTGTAGGCTAATTAACGTGTTTTAAAGGATTTCCTTTATTATTCGGAATTTCCATCAGTTTCAGTTCTAGGAATGTAACTTTACTCTCTATTAAGGACATTTCTTATGAAAGTGTACTATATTCCTTGAATTTAGAAATATTGTGCTGAATGGCACCCTATTACATATTAGATGTATGTATGTATGTCAGTATGTTCTGAGAATACCTTGATGTAGGAATCTCCCTGAGTAGAATATCAAAATTAGAGTATAATATACAACCATATCCAGGCGGAAATGTAGATGAATATACATATCTACATATGTACATACATAGTGCATAATGTAGGTTTCCTAGAAATTAACTACATTACTCTACACTGCACTACACTTGTACCCTTTGTGGGAGCCACTGTCTTCTTTGAAAGGATTGACATTGACTGTGTGAAGGAACAAAACTGCTTCTAAACAAAAAACCGTCCAAGTAACTTTTATTCTCAAAAACAGCTTCGTAAATGTAAGATGTACTAGTCGCTCAGAAAGCGTAGCAGGTAAATTGTGGTGTTACTCCTTAGTTTCCACTAAGAGAACGACCCTCAAAAAAGTCTCTTTCACTCAATAAGAGATTTTTCGAAATCTTGCTCTGACTTTCACCTCTTTTAATCTGAAATGAGTCGCACAGGCCAAACGAAGTTTTTTTTTTCATTTCTTGTTTCCTCTAACTACGCCACCGCTGCATTTCGAATAGTGCAATGAATATGTATGTATGTATACTATACAGACATATAAGTTATATACACATGTATGCATGCGAAACACCAGGCGCCCAGAAACCAAACCAACCTTTCCTGCGCGTCTAAAACTAACTTCGAGTTACGAAAACTTCTACCTTCTCATACATGTTTGCTAGACATGTGTTGTATTCAATCTTACGTCTACACAGCCCGCTAAATTAAAACATCGAAAACTTTCCTAAGACTTAGGTATGTTTATCTCTGTCTTATGTGCGGAATATGTATGTTTCATATTTTTATAACAGATTAAGCCCCCCAAGGTCAGCGGAGTACTAGTCTCCCAGAAAATGCAGAAGGTAGCCGACTTCTTTTATAGAAGCTATCATCTATTCCTTTTCGATCTTGGCTAGGCTATATCTGAGCTTGTAGATTTTTCTGCCCCACACTTACTGTGCAAAATACGGGGGATACTTTTTCAACACGAGGAGGTCTTCTTTGCAAGGGTTTCTCTGCACCCATTTAATTGGAATCTGAAAGAATTGTTTCTCCTTCCGTGCAGGATCGTTCAGAGAATAAAGATAATCCTCACTTTACGAGGAACCTAATAATTTCCAATCTCCTAGTGCCATCGGAATTTCGAAACCTTTTTCAATGATTACATTTACATATATATTTGTTGTTTTCACTTAGCTTTTATTTTTGTCCTCGAAACACACAGGATTCTCCATTAGCATAGCATAGTTGTAAAATCGATTCTAGAATATTGGTTATGTGTACTAGTTGCTTAAGGCTTGAAGGTGTGCTAGATCTGCATGTAGCCCTCAAGATATGGCATTAAAAAGTAGGCTCATATCATTCGTGTAACGAATATAGCACGCTCAACACAATTGGTTGTGCAAAGTCAGGCCTTGTTTCCCATAAACTTGTTGCGCCAAATATGCCAAATGCCATAACCTTGTTTGCCCGATCCTTTTAAAGAGCCAATCATCCAGAGAAAGAACGATAGTCCTTATTAATTATATCTTCCAACGTCATGCAGTGGTAGATTACTGAATTGTTGGTACATCGTAGCTGCTATTCAATGACCGATCCATCGGTCAACCGCGTCCTTAAGCCTTGTCAAATTAAATACTTATGTGGTGCAAAATGGGCCTCAATTAACAGTTCGGTCAGTTGCCTGCGGCAAAATCAGTCGCGACCTTGATGCAACAGAGTGATTCTTCATCCAGAATCGGAGGGCCTGCATACCTCGTCTTTATGAAAGCCATTATGGGCGGACTTAAAAAAAGGTGGTATGATATGTATTACTGTATCTATTAAGTTTAATAAGCCTAGCTGAAAATGTGGGTTTTTTTTTGTTTGGAATCTTCCAAGCTTTGACATTTCTCTGGTCATAGTTTTGTTGTGAGCTTCAGAATCATTCTGAATTTATCTACTTATTTCAATGAATAGTTCGTTCGCAATGAAGTTCTGTCTTTCTTGTATTCACTATTATTTTAGCACAATTCCCAAATTTGTCAAAGTATTGGGACACAAGTTTGTTTGTATGTTGAAGTATGTGCTCATCGTTCAATGGTCCTACACCGGTTCCTTCCTCAGTCATTGAATCCTCTGTGTACTACTTGTACAATCTCTTTATTCTATTCTCCTTATGGATATGGAGTGGATATGGAAATGTTTTTCCATTTTTCATCAAATGCCACAGTTCATGTGTCATCAGTTGGACAGTAGATGCTCATGTCGAACAAACTCATGAAAGAGTTTATCCACCAAAAAGTTTCATATTAAATGAGCTAATATTCCATTCTATCATATTGTTCTATTGACCTTTATAGGTCTTACACACGCTTAAGTCGTCGCTGGTCTTATGTTTAGAAGTTTGTACAACCATTTATGTATTTATAATACATAGATGGTGTATTGTTTTTTTCTTTTTAAGAGTTTGATTAGTGGCTTTATGTGACGTGCAAGGATTTATACATAAGGCGCTCAGAGTAGACGAGAGCTAAGTAAGGATTATTCAGGATCATGTAGGTTTTTTGTCCACTGAGTGGATCTTTACTGACCTATAAAGATCGAATATCACTTCTTCCGCTATGGCACTTGATTATAAAAAAAGATCTGATGAGCTCCTGCTAAGCCTTTTCTTTTAGGGTATATCCATGTGTGTAGTTACTCAATTTTTGTTGAAAGTAGTGGCCACTTCGCCACCATGATCAAATGTTGTGCAAATCCCCATGATCTATATCACACGGGCAAAAAAAAAAAAAAAAAGGAAAAAGGAAAAAAAAAAATCATAAACATGAAGTTGTCACATTCCAACAAATCACATAAACAAGCGCTTGACATGTTCAACACGTTGACATCAGTGCGAGGAAAATATTTTTCAGTTCTTGGCAGCAGCATCGTCAGATACGATCTTCTTAATAAGCGACAGGGCAAATTATGATGATTATGAGCTGACGGTTCCCGGTTTCTCTTTTCTTCGTCAAGACGTGTCAAAACGACGCTGCTGTCGCGATCGTCCCGAATACGTCTAACGTACCAACAAGTGTCGTCGTTGTCATGATCGTCGTCGTGCTTATATAGAGAGTCTATCTCGTCGCGCAAATACGACCAATTAGACATCGCCACCTGTCAGCAGTTCGTCATTCTTTCCTGGTAAAACAGTGAGCGCGATTCAAGACCGCAACTAGTAGCTCACTAACACGTCGTGCAGTGGAGAATCTTCATTAAGAGACCCATACAGTTCATAGTACGCATCGTGAAGACTTAAAAATAGATGCGCGCAGACCACTGTGGATGTCGAAAGACATTCATCACCCGCCCAGTTCGAAATAGAAACTACGACGAGCAATGTCAGTTCGTTTTTCACCGTGTGTAGTGAATGAATGATGCCCTCGGGCCTTCCGCACAACCCTTCTGATGATGCTAGGCTACACTGCTAGTTGGCTTTGTCTCTTGTTGTGTATGCAATCACAGGATATGACAGTTCACAGACACTTGACAGATGACTGAGTTGTCTGAGTGATGGAACTGGGTGTTGGTCCTGTGTTTTATGCATGGTTTGGCAACGAACTTGCTCAACCATTAGATGAGTGTGTTGGAAGATGTGCAGAGATTTGTCAACTTTAGATTGATAGGCACACAAGGAGCAATGTGGTATAATCATGTGACTTTTCCTTTCAAGATGGTAGCTGAGGTAGAGGGTTGTTTGGTTCATTAGACAAATTAGGGGAACAACATTGTAGCGAGTAAACCTTTTAATTCTTTAGTGGGTAGAGATGTTCGTCGACATTGATGTTTTCATTGTTTACATAGAAAATTTAAATATAAATGGGAATGACGATCAAAGTATTTCAATTTAGTTCGTTTGGGTCAACATAAGCAAAACGCTGACTCTTTAGTATTACCCGTGGATGATCAGATGGATGTCTTGATGATCTGATAACCACTAGATTTGAGATTCTGGTCTCGATTTGAATCCTTTTGAAATAGAAAACAAGTATATTCCTATGGAATTGAAATGCGCTGTTCAATCCGAAATTGCAAACTTCCGTCGTTTGTCGTTTTTAAGGACCATTGAACCACTGGTGCAGTATCGATACCATTATTGCTTAGATTTGTACCAGTCTCCTGAAACCAATTTGCCTGGAACACATACAAGATGTCCCAAATATTTATATATACAAGATCGGAATATGCCATTGGCAGTCAGTTTTGTTTTGATATTAATGAAGTAAACAGATCCAGGATAGTAGTCGATAAACTGTACTCCTCAATATCGTGGAATAATTCGTTAGTGATTTTGGGCCCGTCTTATGCCAACTGGTCAAACAATAAGTCGTTTAGTCGCTCCCCTGAAAGAGACTGAAACAACACATGCCAGATCTGACGGCGAAAGTCCTAGTATTACTCCTTTCTACGAGAATACCGCCGTTGTACCAAAGGACGTCATAGGTAACAAAGCTACTGTGACTGGTCAGTGATACAGAACCATGATCATTGAGTTTTTACTTCTGAAAATTGATTAAATGGTACATTTCCAAGTCACGGATCAATGAGAACAAGCCACAGACTCTGGAGTGTTCTTGGGCCAGCCTGTACAAGGGATAACGCGAGAATCAACGATGGGCAGTACTCCACCACATCCACCAGATAAAGTCAAATTGCAAATGGGTCAAGAGTCCAAGAGCTGTAAAACGAGCATGATGAACGAGTAGAATGCAAAGATTGTGATGGCTAGGGCAGTTGTAAAGTGTGCGTTTAAATATCATCCTATGTGCATTCCCTTGAAAATGAAACTTCCTCTTTCTCTGGGGATGTATGTCACCAAACGAACTGATCTAGAAGTATCCTATCCATTTATGATGAAAACTCCTCCATTAATGAGGGTTCATATGAAGTCTCTTTTGTTAAGAACCGAATTTACGTTGATCTTCAGTCAACTAATTCTTTCCCTATTTAAATTTCGAAAATTCTTAAAAACTAATCACGTCTCTCTTGGCAGAAGGTTTTTTTTAATCTTTCTCGGATGTGTCTTTATTATTGCGTTCTAAATACTGAAGGATCCTTTTACTATGACCTTGATAAACAAATTTTGCAAAAACTACGTTGAGGCTGATACCATGGTAATTATTTTCGGAGTTATCATTTAAATGACTCTTTTGTAGGCTTTGTTTTACGTAAAGGAGCAATGGTGATCTCCATAAGGTTGCTTCGTTGCTCCTCGTTGCAACGTGTCCAGTTTCACGAAGTTAGTAATTGAAGATCTACTTGGCTTTCGAAGATATTAACAGAGTCCATCGCTCGCAGTCGTTCATCAAGAAGTTAACTGTCAAAATTATGGTCTATTTGTTTTTTTTTTTTGTGAAAAAGGAGCGCACACTTATTATCCACACATCACATTTACACTTCTCTTCTTTGTTTTTGTACGTACACATGAGTACACCGTGAATAGGAATGTCATAATATGTATATGTATGTACTCCATCAGCAAGACACAATTTGCACAGTGGCTGTCCGTTCTCTGAATTTCGAAAAATTCTCTTACGTCCCACTTACTTACACACATACGTATGTATATGTAAGTCAGATTAAGTCATTATCCGTTCTACTGAGCTTTTGTAGCTATGACATGTCTAAACATGTCGACATGCAGTTGTTTGTCAAATTGATTTGCTATCAGTGCGCTTTTCAATATTGATCTGTGCATTAATTTTTGGTTCATTCTTAAAAAGGTTTACTTAGTGGTGATGAAAACAAAATGTTAGTCGTAGTTCTAAATTCAGTGAACCGTGTTTTAAAATTTAATTCGCAATCAGTGTTTGAGATCCAGTGACGGTAGCGAAGATCATTTTTAACAAAATTTGAGGAATGAAGACATTCTCTCGCAGGGGGCTTATAAAACAACAGTAAGGTAAGGAATACTGATTGCTTACTGCATAAGAAAAAGTGTTATTTATTTCGAGACATAGCGAATTATAACACTCTGTAGAGAGCTCTGATGTGGTTTAGTAAAGGTATCTGGATTTAATGGCAACTTTCTTGAAGGCCTTCAGATTGATCGTGTTGTTTTTAGTCAGGGAAATCTCGGAAAACTATTTTTGACTCTTCGCATGTACATAGGTACATATGGTAGCTCTATCAGAGCTAATTGCAGGTCCATGTCTCCTGAGGCAATCGATTTTGGAACCGTTCGTATATATTGCAATCTCGTTTTGTAGAGAGACAGCTTTCCTCAGCTTATCCTCCCTTTCCGGGTATATTACTTCCTATACGAAGCAGAGTACGCAAGGGTACCAAGCACTTCAGCCTTTTTTTTGAATATCTTGTGCTCTGAACGTGTGAAGGCCATTTAGGTTGTACAAACGAAAAGAGTGTTACCTTAATATGGGTTCATTCAAGCGAAGTCATCCTGAAGATTTAAAAAATTGCTTTGCATACCTTTGCCGTTCCCTTTACCATTTGGAAGTTGAGTGACTAGGTCAATGCAGCTGTATGCCCCAAATGCAGATCAAACGTCACCATGTGCTTAAGGACTCCATCGATATGTAGATCAAGAGTTTCCAATATCCCAGGATTGTACCTAGTTCGCACACCAAGATAAGTTCGTCCATGATTATCAAACGGCCAAAATATAACATTTGCTTTTCATATGTTCCTTACGCCCTTATAAATATGAGATATCGGTCTATCCATCTTTCATGACTGATGCATTGAGTAGTGAGTAGTGTGAATATTTGTTCGATTGAAAATTTATCTGGTCTAATACCAAACCAATCAGATCGATGTTGCAAATGGATTTATAGCCAAACAGGATCTTATATCCAATGTCAATCCTTCTACAGGTAGCCCAGTTTGGATGGTCCCCCTTCTTGTGGTTAGGGCAAGCGATACTGAGTTCCCATTTATTAGAGATACTTTCTTTCAAGCAGTTATGCAGTGCGTGCATGCTCTCCACCAAGAGATCTGCGACTGCCTTAAACATTCACCCCAGCAGATGTTGGACGTACATACGTTTGAATATTTACATCCTCACCTTATTATGGTGGAGTGCACGGAAGTCAGGGTTGTCACTGTCGAGGTTAAATCGTTCATTCTGCCTGACAGCTGGGTTTGGATCATCGTCGGAGTTTGACGGTCTGTAAAAGTGGTTTCTACATACACTTATCCGTGCATCGATTGTTTCCTAAGCTAAGAGGTTTCCTTGTCTATCTGTTCGGGTCTTTGCCTTGAGATGTTCTTTTTATCTTTTTGTAAAATTTCGAAACTTTGTCCCTGGAGTGGATCTTTATATTTCCTCGGTCGAACGCTCATCGTGGTCTATTTTTCTACGAAGAAGACGATGTTCTCTCCTCCTCTTTTCTCTGTAGTGCTCAGGAACCACTCTCGTTCTTCTATGCGTAATCGGTTGGAACCTGTTTTCTAATGGCTTTTTGACATCAATGCCACTAATATTCAGCACATGTTGTTGGCTGCGTAGGACTACGCGAGAGTTTGAGAGGTAATCTCCTTACAGTATCACTCTATTGTGGCATTAGACATACCCGTAAACGACCTTAGTTGGAACTAAGTTGTGGACCGCTGGAAATGTTCGGACATCCAAAATACTGGAAGTGTCGGTCGCAACATGATTAATTTGGTTGACGATTTGATGATCAATGTAGTAAGTACCGACTTTAGTGAGTCTCAGAAGCGAATCCAGCATGGAACTTTGTGGAACTTCAACTATCAAGATGTTGCCGTATTCTATTTACTTACTTCTGAACTTGCCTGATATGAAGGAATCATTGTACGAATGTCATCACGTTCATTCCTATTTGAAATTCATATCCTTTCCTTGAAGTCTTTAGAATAACTTTTTGGGCTCCGTAGTATAAAAAATTCTTTAAGTTTACACAATACTCTATTATGAAGACATCTCATCATTGTACTTAAAACTCCAAAACATCACTATCATCCTTACCCTCCTATTGCAAGACATAATCCTTGCACTATATGTAGATCTGATTGTAAAATAATTTTCCAAGTCCAAGATAAGACGAATACATCCATAACTTTTTAATTCCATTCTCCATGTGTTTTTTTCTTGCTTTTCTTTTCCTTGTCTTGCTCTGGCTCGTCTTGTTCTCCTTCTAATTACCATCATCCTTTGTGCCATTTGAATGGGGCACCTCTTTCGCTCGTCAAAAGTTCTCTTTGTCATTAAAAAAGTTTTCTCCTTTAACCCCGATCTTTCCCAAACAACTCCTTGGAGTATAATTTTTCGCCGGTAGAAGCCGAAAAATCCAGAACAAAAGAAACATTTCCAACTACCCCCGAACCCCATCACAAGGACACGACCGACGTGTTAACTACTTCTCTCTGCTTGACATACAGGACGACGAATTGGAAGCGTATGCAGTTAACTTTCTTCCTGTCAGCTCATACTCCCGCCAAAAACATTGCTCTCGGTCGTCGTCGTCGTCGTCGGTCTTCGGTCTTCGGCCTTCGATCTCCTTTCCAACTTTTTCTTGTTCTCCAAATGCCAGGGGAGGGATGCTTGCAAAAGCACAGAAGCAGCAGTAGCTGTAGCAGAAGCAGAAAACACTGAAACAAGTGATGGACAGATACTCTCTATAGCAAGACAAATTGACAGACAGAATGATGGACAGATAGGAGTAAATGAGTTGCAGAAAATTTTGCGCCAGACGAACGAGCGACGACTGAACTTTCTCTCAAATAGTAGTAGATGACGTCGAGTGATGGGCTTGAGATGATGGTAGTGACTCAAGTGGGAAGAGGGAGAGAGTTGTGCAAAAAGTTTATACATACGTACATACATATATATCACAGGACTCTCGATGGGTATCTCTCTGTGATTGGAACAGCTTTCCGTTTTGAAGAAGGAAAACTTTAAATTTGTCTCCGCTTTTGTTTTACATTATTACCCTTTCCGTTGCGCGTCCAAAAATCCAACTCGATGCAGTTGAGATGTTTTTCGATTCAAACGGGACTCGAGATACTCTATCCCTATTCGAATTTAGTTCTTTTTCTGTTTTTTTCTTTCCACCAGGACTTGGGATTGGATTTAGATTTTTAGTTGTGCATGTGATTTTGGTTTGTCCTTTAAATTGTTTGGCAATATTTTTTTTTTGCTCACCCTCTTGACTTCATTATCCTGACTCAACTCCGAATGAGACACGTGATGGATAAATGAATCGATTTGGCGTCAAATTAAACGTAACGATTTGTTTGTTCATTGTGGTTTCGATTTGTAGCAAATAAATGAAAGAAGAGAATTTGTTTGTATTTCGGAATTTATTGGGGTATGTTGGGTGTACTTGTGTACTTGTGCAGGTGTTATGGGCGGAATGGTTTAGGTCTGACAAAAAGGCGAATATTTTTCAGTAGAAAATGCAGTACTGAAATGGTTAGTTTCAAAAAGGATCGCACCACTTGCAAACATCTAATAAACCTTTGAATCAAGCTCTTTATTGCCACAACACCCAGCTAGTGCGTAGTTAGGAGAAGCTAACCTTTGGCTATTTAGAAACACACTTAGCTTCCTTATAGACTTTATTATAGAAACTTCGGGGTTTTGCTAGATGGTTAGCACGACTTTCTCTGAGAGATTAATATCAGAAGGTTACACCTATTTACCAGTGGTGATGTTTTCCAGAAATCGGTGAGACTTGGTGTAGAGAGCCGAGACTGCAGAATTCCACCAATGACGTCTTAGACGATAGATTCATATCGATGACGTTCATTTGGTTAAGGGAGAGGAGATGTGCGGCGACATTGCATTTTCATCGAGAGTTTGTTATCATTCTTTATCGAGATGTACCCCACTTCCTTCCCAATGCTAAACAGCGGAGAACTGAATGCACCAAAGTCTAAATCAGTCAATTTGAGTTCTTTTGCTTCTAATCTTTTATTCAAATTCGCCCATTTGGCTCAAAAAAGCTAATGGAAAACATATCTCCTGTATCGGTATTGCATTTGAAAATGAGTACACATTCAGATAATGAAAATCTTTCTCTGAATTAAAAAACAGAAAATTTGTAACCACACAGGATTGATGTGCCTATATATCAGCCATTACTTCACTGCTTCCTGTCCAAGATAATGGATAAGGCTATGTGTACGACGCATATAATAAGATAATCATCTCCCACTCCGTACCACAAATCATCCTTTTCCCAATTCGAAATCCCCCCAGAACGCTCGCATTCACTCGTTTACTTGATATGAATGCCATAGTGATATCTCTGTAGCATCAACCCCATCACGTTGTGTCCATGGCATGTCCCTAATCCTCTTTTCACCGTCCATTGCTTGTCAATCAAATCAAAACCAAATCTACTGTCCATTCCAATTTTTATCCACTTCCTTTCGGCCTTCACCTCTCTAGTGCGTCTTCTACTTGTTTTTTTTTTTTTTTTTTTTGTATTGTCAAAATGATTTCCTGTCCCATCATTAGTCCTTTCCTGTATTCCACCAAACTTTCTGGGTATATCCTCTTCAAGTAGTCACCCACAACATTTCGATTTTTAACTTACACCTATACCTACAGTATTGGTTTCCATGTCAATTTTCGAACTCGAGAAGTCCAATAAGTTTCGAAGTTTTCTTTAAACTTCATGGGTGGAGTCTATAGAGTCGAAATTGGAATTTCCTCAAGATTAAGGATATTTTACGGATGACCGATTTTACTTAAAAAAATGTTTTCTAAATGGTTCCAACGATTTCGAAGAAGTTCCTTTTTTGTGTGGCAAATACGTACATAGGTACAACCGTACTTTTAAAAATTGGCAATTCCTTGGCTATATGCTCCACGATAGGGCTTAAAAATTATATTTGAGAATTGTAGGATATACACAATAGTATGGCATACCAAGTACTCGAGCAGCCACACCCCTTTTTACAAAAACTTGGCTTTTTAAATATTTTTACTAGACATAAATATGTGTACAAAATTCTCCAGAATTCATTTTTGAATATATTTTTAAAATCTACCGAATAACATCAGTTTAAAGTAATTCCATGAAAAATGTAGACTGCCACGCCCACTTACTAATGTTAAAAGCAAAAGAATATGGATTTCCACCCTGTAAAGTCTAAAAATACGATGCAAGTACTTACGACACAGTCGTGTACCTTATTTTTTTGTGTTTTTGTGTTTGCCCCCAAGACCATCACCTTTTCACCACGTCGTCTATTATCCTTCTTCTCTTGCAGTAACAACAAGCAAATCGGCAAAGGACTCATCAATTATTCACAACCAAGCTAAAAAAAAAGTGCGAGAAAGAGAGACACCACCAGACAGAAGAGATATAAATTTCATTTGATCCTTCGTCAGCAGGTTTCGCATTAGAAAAAGTTTCCTTTAGGGTTCCACCGCTGTGTCCTCTCTCACCCTTTTTGGCCAGAACCCATAAATGTCCACCAGTCTCGTATTTATAACATTTTTTTTTTAACCGATGACCGACGAGTGCGGTTTGTGTTCAGGTTTAGTGTGTGCATCCTGATGGTGAATTCCAGCCAGAACCTCTGTGTGTGTCTCTCTCAAGGGCATAAGTCGAATATTATGAGAGAAAGTATAATGAGGAAAAAAAAACACAAACATAAAGAAAACTTCACCTCATGACACATTCCACTTGAAATAAACTCAGTACTTACCCATACACCCGAATCGGATTGTCCACGCTGAGATCCTTTTAATTCTTCGTCATCTGTCCATCTTGTTCATCGTCGTCGTTGTCGTCATCGTGCTCGATGTTGTCCTTCATCATGTTGGGAGTAGTCCTTGCCATTGTTGTCACAGTGAACATCAACAATGATGTCCGGGTTGAGACTTAATTAAATTTTCTCATCGATTTTCTTTTTTGGTTTGTGTGTCCTTTCTCGTTCTAGAATGTGTGTGGTGTGGTGTTCATCTCCTTTTGCACACCACCTCGCTCTATGTTAGCCCTTCGTTATTGTTCTCGTCATCATCGTCAAAGTCTTCTTGTCGTCTTCTTTGCCATTTCCCAGAAATTGACATAGGGCCAGGGATTCTCAAACCCCTTTTCGTCCTTTTATTTTCACCCCTGGTCGGGCGCTGAAGCACAACTTTGTCTTGTGTGCTCGTAATGACTTCGTAGCAATTGTCTGGGCGACAATTATTTCCTCGTCCTTGCCCCAAAACGTTCGTGAATTGAATGCAACTTCAATAATGATGACCAGATGGGGATAAAGGATAGAAAAAAAAACAAAAAAAAACGACCACTATTTCCCTCCTTTATTCCGTTGGTCTCCATCCTCTTGAATCCTTTGTCATCTTCCGTTCAATCGAAACTGTCAAACAGCAAATTTCATCCTTCAATCAAATCACGAGCACAATCCTCACGGTGATCCTTCAATTTTTCATATTTTTCAATTTTATATCAATAGATATGTTTGTATGTACATATGTATGTATGTTATGTGGGTGCGAGTGAATGGGGTATTTCTGCAGGACATGAAAAATATTTTCAATCATTTGACGAGGAACAGAAGTTGCAGGAGCAGCTGAAGTGTCCTCATCCTTCAAACTGTGAGTAAAGGATTGACTTCTGCACACACACACACACACACACACACACATGTGCCGTACATGCATGTGTACATTTGTGTCCTTTTGCGTCATTGTCCATCGGTAATCATACTCCTGAGTACACCCCACTCATCTCAACATGAAGAGGTGGACACAACATCCACATACATACATACATACATCCTTTCCGGTCACATCATGGAGAAATGAATTTTCTTTTTCCCTTCTGGTTGATTGAAGGATCTGAAGGAGCGCAAATAGAGAAAACGATGGAGGTGATGGTGGCGGCAATGGTGTGGTGGTGGTAATGTCGGTGGCATGGTATCCCTTAGGTAACGTAAGGATTCTTCTTGACTATGACAAGTTACGTCAGCTGTCAACTCGTTCACTTGGAGTCTTGTTTTATTTTCTATTCCTTTTTGGTTATGTAGCCTTTGTCCAAGGACTGCATTTGATTTTGAAGGTCTTTTTTTTTCTTTTTTTTTCGTCTTTTTTTATATTTGTTTTTTTTTTTAGTCCTGGATTGGTAGAATTTGGAATTTTGTTTTTGCTGGACCGTTGTTAAAGGGGTTCAGTGCTCACTTGGGTATGTTCATCATGAAATTCCCAGTCGGTCAATTTCACAAGGATAGATGGACTTTGATGTATTGCAATGGGGGCAAGATTTTTTTGTTTGAGTCCTTCGAGGTGGCTTAAAAGGGATAAGCCAGAAAGGAACGCAGTGGATTTTGGAAGAGTTGAAAATTCAGGTGAAGTGTTTTGGAGGCTTTGGAAGTTTCTTAGGGAGAATTTTGAGAAAAGGTTTTTGGATAGTGGCGGTTAGGCTTCTTTGGAGTGCATCACTGTCAAGTCTTACTGAAAAACCTAACGTGGTGCTTTAATTTCAACTGGATTGTTCCTTTCAATCAATACGTATCGGAAAAGTTTGCATCCTGTCATCAGGTGTTCGGCTGTGAGTAGAAGGTCTCTTTCATTAGGTACTTAGTAGGATGCAATAAGGTCTCAATTGCGTTGCATTGTATTCGGCCTGTCTGTCCTTTTCTGAGCTGCCCTATGCTCGTGCATGGGTAGGCGATATTGAAGTGATCCACAACATTGGTGAATATGTTTCTTTCTGTAATGAACTTGCAAACTGGTCTACTGTACATTTCTTCTGGGTCCTGCAAAAAGTTATACCCGAAAAATATAAATCTAAAGTGGATGAGACTTCGATGAGTACATAGGCTGTATCTCTTTGACTTTTTGACATTTTTCATGTAGAACAGCAGATGCACGGTTACGACTTATTTCAAGATAGAAAGGGATTTCCGATCCTTTTGCTTAATCCTATCTCTCCTTCCTTTATCGAAACAAGGGCATATTCTTCTTGTATCTTGAAAGAACCATCTGCTTTCTGACTTTCTCAGGGTCTTAGTCCCTGTTTCGGGCTTCTGTGCTGTTCTTTTACTCCAAGGACAGGAGAGTAAAAACTTTGATTTTTTTACCAGAAATCCCTTTTTGATGCTTTCGATGAAAAGGTGATAACTTTTGTGGTATTTCCCTCAGTAAGCTCCCACTGGCAGTTACTGTCATTGTTAGGAGTTCTGCGTTGTTAGGTACTTCTATGAGCGTTATCAGGTTATTTCCTGTTTTCATCATTCTTGCTCCCTTCCAATCACAATTCTCTCCATGTGTGTCGTCATCGCTTGTAGCGTCCTGTTGCAAACGTCATTGGTCACAAAAGATTGGTACTTGGTCAGTACGATTCCATCCTATCTTTTTAGTTCTGTCTGAATGCATTGGCGTACGTTTATATATGTATGTATGTGGTATCATCTAACCAGAAACATGACTGTTCAACATCGACAGTTGATCTACACCACTATCTATTTTTTTTTCTTCTATGGACTGAAGAACTCTAGTACTTTTCTTTATATTCGTTCTGAGTGAGGAATACGCATATGCAGTTGTACAGTTAAAGGCACTGTACCCTTTGCGAACAATATTACACTGTAGATCCTGTCGATATTAATGAACAGTAAGATAACTGATATGTGATAATCTTGTATATACTCTCACTCCTGTCCGAGAAATTAAAACATTTCCTACCTTCTTACTTATTTACTTACTTTGGTATGTCAACAGTTCAAAACAAGCGCCTTCATAGTATATAAAGGGTTTTCAATAGGGACATGACAATTTTCTATTTAAGTAAAATACAGAACAGTTGAGATATCGAGCTGAATTTTATTCCAAACATAGTACACATGTTAAATTTAAGTATACAATTCCATTTTGTTCATATGACCACTACGAGTACGTTTGCAACGATTGATTCTTTGAAGCCGATTTGCAACCATTCTTTCACTCATTTCGGCCGGAACTTTGACAATTTTGCGTTCGATATTGTTCTGACCTCATCTAACGTTGTTGGCTGTAGTTCTGTAGTCAATTTGGTCTTTTAAGGATGTAGGTCTTCAGTCAACATTCGTCTCAATGTGAACTGAGAGAAAGAAAACTAGTTTTATCCATGACTGTTTATTTTTGCCTGACTTAGATTAAGATGTTAATATGTATACGTATAGCAGAGCGTGCATATTTCAGTGAGTACTGAAAGAGTTAATACCAAAAGATTTCTGTTTTCTTTATTGTATTTACAAATTTAAGTATTTTGGAAATTTCAATGTCTAATTAAATATTTTTTTTCTTGCTTTCAGGTAAGTGGAACATGACCTCTATATGAAGTTTTGATGAAATAAATGGTAATTATTATTTTTCTTATTTCCCATAAATAATTTATTAAGATGCCAGTATTGTGGCCAATTCTTTTCTTCCAGGTCATATTAAATTAGTTTATATCGCACTCTTTGTCTGAATTTCTCGTTTTATTTGTTTCTTGTTCTCATAAGCCCGTGACTCGAAAGAAAAATCCGGCCAATACAAATCTGCAAAATGAAACATTAAGCAATTCTTAAAGTTGCAACTACCGACTCAGACTTTCGGTAGTAATTTTTAAAGATCTCTAAACGTTGCTAGTTCGTGAACTTTATCGATATAAAAATATAAGCGTTGACTGCCGTTTTGACATTTGACGATTATAAAAAAAAAAATGTAAGGATGCGTTTGTATTGAAATACACAATTTTTATGTCCCTATTGAAAATCTCTTCACGTGTGCTGCCAGCTTCGTACTTCTTGCTTTACGTCCAGACAAATCTGTTTGATGATTATACTCACAAATATTTGTTAAACGTTCTTGAAAAGAACTTTGGGATTGTCTATGTACATATATGTGACTCACTTAATCGATGCATTAGGGTGGTCACTAAATCGATGAAGGATTTCAGGCGTTCTCTCTCTCTCTCACGAACATCAGACAAACATCCGAGAGTATAACTATCATGAAAGTCGGCAGCTGGTTTGAACAATTTGGCTTGTGGGGCATTAAGTCCACTAGACTTGTTGGTTTTTAGCTTGACTATTGATAGTCAGGTGGATGGACATTTTGTCTATCAGTGTTCCTTCTGTCTGATAACAGGGTGATGGTCTTTGTGGCTATTATACAGTCTACAGAAGAAATCTTTCCATATTCTTAATACCGACTGTCATGAAGTTACTCTCTTCCGTTTCCTGCTAGTGCGATGTTACTATCCTTGTCTTGTGGACAGGTTAAGGTAAATCCAAATTTACATGTTAAAAAAATATAAAGTAATTAGATCGATCTTTAACTGATATTTCACTGTTTAGTGAAATGGATGTTATAAACGTCATATGTAAGAGGTTAAGGTGTTTGGATGTACTGGGATGTCTTTATTGTTGACTTGAAAAGTTCCATTGTGAAGCCTTGAATTTCTTTCCCTTTGTGGCTACTAAGGTCAGGCATTACTAATAAATAAATATGTTTTATAGCATGATATCAGTCATGATGTCCATTCAATAAAATACAACTTTGAATCCTTCTTAACGTTTCCTTTCTGCATTATTTCTTGTTTCGATTGATTCCAACCATCAGAGCAGATCAGACCACAATTCCTGGCTCAGCGGGTGTCAACGTCGTGGGCTACCTTAAAGCTCCACAACACTAATGAAAGCAATCATTTTGTTTTGATTACACACCCAAGTGCATGAAATTAATATCAAAATTTAATAACAAACTCGATGGCATTCTTAAATCGAAATGAAATATGTTTTTGCCTACACATATGTATATACATAAATATGTATGTAAATGGCTTCCACTTCTCTACATCTGGCGGCACGTAAATTTTCATATGCAACGCCAGAGAGAATGTGCAATTAATTGTGCAAACATGCCACTCTATCAAATCAATTTACAACATCAATAACAAACAATACATGGCAACGCAACAGGACCCTCTAAGCCAGCAGACAATCTCCTCTTTATCCGAACAACACCAATAACAACAACAGCAACAAAAAAAGTAGTAAAATATTCATTCCATATTCCGCGCCCAGATTATTGATCGCTCAATTATCTTCGATAATTTAATTTTGAGACTCTATAAAGGCCTCCGGCCACAGGCAGGTTAACTAGTAACAGCACCATCACCACCACCAGTATTCAAGTGTTATTGACCGTCTCTCTCTCTATATATGTATATAAGTACGTTGTAATGGAATAGTGTATAGTGCAACAGGCATCCTCGTCGTGGAAGGTGTTTGGGGCGCGAAAATCCTCGCTCTCTCTCCTCTCTGGCTGTCTGCATTGGGCTATGTAGAGTTTGCTTGTAAATCGCATCCAAATTGCACAAAACGTGATTTCCTTTAATTTCTCGCCATTAAACTGTGGTTGCTCCTCAGTGCCGTAAGATCGCAGGTACTAAAGAGTGGTAATGGAGTGATAGATGTCGGGAGGGATTCGATGGAAGTTTGAATGGGAGTAATACTGTGACAGAGGGTGTTTTAGATTTTACTCCAGGGTATAACTCATGACTAGGGGTTAAGGATGGAAGACCCTGGAAAAATAATCAATAGTTGAATCATCGCAAGGAACACTCCTTAAAGTTAGGACAAAGTTGGGTGGTGGTTAGACGAAACTTTTAAGACTTAAAAAACTAATGAGGTTAACAGTGGCTGGCTGGACATAAAACTAATAGTTTTTAGCTACATAGACCTAATCGGGATAGACCCCATAAATATGGTCATCTGTTGAACTGGAAATGTCAAGCAAACATTTTTAAAATTTCCCCTCTGACCTGACACAAACATTTTTCAAAAAGTTTATATTTTTTTACTAATAAATCATCTCCAAAGCATTACAACTTCCAGGCACCTACAGTCATTGGTGAGTGTTATATTAAACTAAATTTTATCGCACTGTTTGTCAGAAGAATTCGCGATTTCAAAAAACTCCAAAGAAAATCCGGCCTGTACAATCGGCCAAAACGAGATACTAGGGAACCACTGACTAAAAATTTCGGGAGTAATTCTTCATAATGTTCAACCATTGCTCGTTCGTGAACTTTACGAATATAAAAGACGATGACTGACGTTTTGAGATTGAGCGATTGTTTTAAAATGCAAAATTGAATAACCTTTTACGAAAGCTGTTTCATCTATTTCTTGGTTTGAGAAACTTTATATTGGCGATTATATTCTCAGATGTTTGTCAGACGTTCGCAGGGTGTGGGTCCGTGAATAGAACTTTGGGGTCTGTATGTCGCTCAGTAGAATGACACATTAACCAGGCATTACGCAAGTATGGCATCAGCAACTTTTTTGACGTTTTCATTTAAAAGTGGAATTTTAGAAATAACATCTACCTAAGTACGACTATCTATGAGTTGGATCGAGAGACTTTGGCCATCTTTCAATGTGGTCACCCACATTGCTTTTGGGTTGGATCGAGGGCCTTTTTCCATCCTTGACCGTGGTACCCCGCATTGATTTTCGAATGCCAGATAGCGAAAAACTGAGTACGCCAAAGTCTAAATCATCTGATTTGCGTTTTTCGGTTGCGGTTTGTTTGTTGAATTTCGCTTAGTTGACCCAAAAAGCTAAGAAAGAGGAGATATGAGAAGATATTGCATTTGAGGTGGACCAACCGGCTTTGACCATCATCTTTCACTGTGGTCCCCCACATTGCTTATGAGTTGGATCGAAAGACTTTGGCCATTTTTCACTGTGGTAGCCGACATTCCTTATGAATTGGATCGAGAGACTTTGGCCATCTTTCACTGTGGTCCCCCACATTGCTTGTGAATTGGATCGCGAGACTTTGGCCATCTGTCACTGTGGTTTCCCGCATTGATTTTGGGTTGGATCGAGGGCCCTTTTCCACCTTTTACCGTGGTACCCCACATTGCTTTTGGGTTGTATTGAGGGCCTTTTTCCATCTTTGACCGTAGTACCCCGCATTGATTTTCGAATGCCAGATACCGAAAAACTGAGTACGTCAAAGTGAGTACGTCATCCGATTTGTCAGACGTTCGCTAGAGCTTTGGGTCTGTACGTCGCTCAGTAGATCGACACATTACCATGCATTACGCTAGCATGGCATCAGCCACTTTTTGGGACGTTTTCATTTAAAAGTGTTTAATAGGTATGAATTGCCAATAAGATCAGCTAGATCCGAAGTTACACTAGTATAGTAACTCTTGTGAAATTCAGCTAAAACTTTCTACCTCTCCACCGAAGAGGTACCAGTGTGACTTATAAACATGTTCCACTAAGAAAACAGTATGGTTGACACCAACCAACCTTGCAGAACTCCTCCTTATAGCCATTTTGTGAAATAAAAGTGCAAATCTGCATAATTAGTCTCTTGGCCTATTAAATGAAAAATGCACAACATTCGAGTGATATTTCAGATAAATCTCTTCAGTTCAACACACTTATCTTTCCACTCGTCTCAGATCCATTTGCAAAAGGTCCCCAACAATCGGACAAATAATCACATGAAACATTTCCAAATGCGCATACTAAGACATTTCGCCTGACATTATTACTGAGATGTCAATTTGGAAAAAACATGCAATAAATTTGTCATGTCACGCAAATGTCAAACACATGCGCGGACACACGCGCGATTCATAGCGCTGGTCACCTACTCAGTGTAAGAGATTTGCAACAATGTGTGTACATATGTGTGTACAAAAGAGTGGAGTCTCTGATGATGTGTCAAAGAGATCGTGCAAAACAACAAAAACAACAGTGGTGCATGTGCTGTGACACTATTTTCGTCTTCGCCCCGTTTTCACCACGTGTGTCCACAGATATCAGTGGTAAGTGTCAAGGAATTCAACACGAAAAGCGACTGTTCTCTCTGTACATGATTATACCTGAAGCAGGAACAAATCAATTTCGATCGGTGACAGGTGACAGAAGACAAAGAAGAAAGTTTCACTGAACATGGAAATGTCATTAGGTTCGATGACAGAGTGATTGATATTTCTTGCTTTATCCAACGAGGAAATAAAGTGGAAAGGTCCTTTGTTGTGAAATGATCATCCAATTGACGAACAATGGGAATTTATACTAACTTAATACAAGCGTCTGACAAGAGCAATATCAATTTGGTTATAGACACGTCAGAAGAGTGGTTCAAATATTAAACGGCGAGGATCAGTATAAAGAAACATTTGTTGTACAAAAAGTACATATGTACATACATATATTAGAAGATCTCGACGTGACTACACATTATGCGTCTAGGAAGTTCTTTTGGGACTGAATCAGACTTTCACGAAGCTTTGAAGTGCATTAGCCGCCAATATTAAGAACTGGCTACAAGAAGTATCGAGCTGCTACTTAATCAAAAAGTACTTCGGAGTTGAGGGTGGAATTGGTGAGTCTTGATAACAATTGTTAAGTTGTGGGTTATTAAAATGTTTACTAAAAGTCAAGCGAGATTCGAATCCCTTTAAAGGCTCTTCGTTTCTTCTGGAGGTGTCTGAGCAGGTCAACATTCACCTGTGCTGGGTACGGGGCCACAGAAACATTTCAAGTAAACTGGAATGCTCACGAGCTCACCAGACTGAAAAAGAGCCACATGATCATGCCTAAATGCCAGTGCCTCAATATCCCCGTCATTCCATGCAAAATCTTGCTAAGGCTGGATGCTTATAGTAGTTCCAATTATAGATTAAGAAACCTGGGCTAGGTTTTATCTGAAACGTAGTGCGGAGTTGGTTCTATTAAATCAATCATAGATCAGCTACGTTATTAGTCTTCTCTCTGGACACTGTCTGATAGTTCAACATGCCATTATCAACATGCCATTATCCAACAGTTCTCCACCTCTTATGCACTTACCCAGCTCTGTCCCATGAAAGGCTACTGCTTCCAGGAGCTCATTTCTTTGACAACCTAGACGATGTGGCGTCAGGAGCCTCTTTCGTTTTATTAAAAACTTTGGTGGGTTAAACTAGTCCTCGGTAGCCAAACGGTATGATTAGTCTAAATGTGTCCGCACACTTCTGTAGAAAGCCACTCTTACCTAATCTGTCATGAATATCTTCTTGTGCATTAAGGAACTTGGGTCTTGAAACCCCACTCTGCCACCAAACTTAGATAGATAAGATTTGGAAGTTTCCCCAGGCTTTCAGCATACGTATGTCCACATGTTTGCGTCTTACGCGGAAAAACTGCATGCCTTGAACTGGTACGTAACTCCCAAAGCAAATGCATATCACTAACTAGCTCCCCTATTACAAAGGACAGATAATCCCAAACCCATGTCACCTCCGTATACGCATTACCCTCCCAAACCGCGATTTAAAACATCCAAAGCGGTAACAAATCATCGCCTTTACCTATGAAGCAGCTGTGCCTCATTTAATGAGAATAAATTGAGACACCTACCTATTGTTCCAATAAACACCTCCGCGCATTCCTATTCCCTGCGTTGCGTCCGACCTGCAGCGGAGCAGCATCGCCATGAATAAAATCACCGTGCCCTTGCGCACCATTACCATATGCACACACATTTCATAGCACTTATTGATCCAGGCACGGAACCCGCACATACACGGCTTCCTAAGAAGCGCTCTTGCTCGTTGCCCACAACTTCTATGCAAATATCTTTCTTGGGCTGCACACTCACACATTGTGGTTTGGGATTCCTTGTTGTTCGGCGTGTAATGCGTTTAGCGTACGTCATTTTCCGCGCGCTGTGAAAAATCACCGCGCCGTGCACATGCAAACACTGCAACCGCCAACTCCTGGCAGTGCGCTGACAGCGCTCGCAAAAAAGGAGTACGGTGCGCACCTATGGTGCAAATGTTTTGCTGTGATCACTGCCTCGTTAGCTGGAAGCCCCCCGATATCGGGTGAAAATCACACACAGCAAGTGGTCGATGGTTGGGTATTATTATTGTGTGCCGCTATGGTCTGGCAGTTTGGTCTGGTTCAGGACAGACAATTTTCCAATAACTCAGTAGATGGCTGGTGTATGCTAAGATGGAGCACCAGAGCAGGCAGGCAGGCTTAAGAAGCCGC
Source organism: Xylota segnis (assembly GCA_963583995.1). NCBI lineage: Eukaryota > Metazoa > Arthropoda > Insecta > Diptera > Syrphidae > Xylota > Xylota segnis. Next base: position 76,611,250 of record OY757237.1, on the reverse strand, counting down.
CGCCACAGCCGTCGTGGCATGGAAGTGGTAGCCGTGTGGCACTGTCGCCAAAGTGCGTGTTGCGTGCTGGGTGCATCATGTTCGCTAGGTGCACTATGGAAAGTGCGTGTAGGAGGTCGACGGAGTGGTGGCTTATTGGCGGTGCTGTGTGCTTGTTAAAGTGTTGCACCGCTGTCATTGTTTGCCGAGTTAATGTATATGAATGGGTCAATCAAAACAGGAGAGATTGTGCAGGAGATAAGCTTAACGAGCAATCGTGGGAAATTTATACATTCCAATTGAAGCTGAAAGCCATATTCAATTCCATAGGTATAACGACCATGTGTCACATATAATCGGCTGTGATCTGTGCAAAACTTACTCCATTACGGCGCTTACTTGCCACCCAGTTTCACTTCCCCATTCGATTTGGCTTATCCCAGGCAGCTAACCATCTGCTGGCACCCACTCTCCCTGTGACGTTGTCACATCAACTTTGGTGAACTTCTTCTGACATTAATCGTGTCTAAAATGTTGACAAATCTCTTGCCCACCATCTCCATCTACTGCTGCTGGTTTGCTTTTAGTGTTTAGTGTCACCTCCCCGCAAAGCTTTATCTTATTTCATCCGTCATCTATCCAATAGTCCATCCGTCTATCCAAACGACTGGGCAGACGAACAGAGAGAAGGTGCTTCATTTCGCCACAACGAGATGGACCGAAATAGTTTCCTCTTGCCGACCGACACCCATGTCAACTCAAAGTTTAAGTTTAGTCTGACAAAATCCTAAAATCGTTGTCATGCCCCGCACCCTTAAGGACTCGACACGTGGGGGTGTGCATGCAGTATATGTGTGTCTGGTGACATTGTATGAACTGCAACCGAAATTCACGAAGGCGAACTTTCTTAATAGTAAAGATGATGTTTATTTCGAATGCACATACATACATACATGCATATGCAGAGGATTCAGGATAATCACATAAATACATAGTTGTTGTGCACCCACTGCATCCTTATTCAGGCATCATCATCATCATCGCCACCATCACCATGAGGAAGAGCAATGAGAATGGGAATCCTATTTGGAGGAGAAGTAGTATCAACGTCAGCACCGATCTCGTCCTATTCCTCGTCATCATCATTCTCAGCCATAACAGCAGCAGCAGCAGCAGCAGTAGCAGTAGTAGTAGTATCATCATCATCCTTCAACGATGTTGATTTCTGGGTTATGATACATATCCTCATGCTCCTTCCATCATACACAATCACTTCCATCGCACATCTTCGTTGTCGTCGTCGCTGAGACTTCGTCTCTTCTTTGGAGATACAACGACGATGACGACGAAATATGCGGGAAGCTTTAATGTCCTGAAATTCTTGAGTGATATGAAATGATATGACTTGAGATGAGAAGATGATGATGTTGATATGCTTCATGCATGCATAGACATACTGCCGAGCGAGACGTTAAGACACAACTGTGGTGAGGAGCTGCAGTTGGGAGACACTATGTTCTGTGGGCCGAGATGATGGCAATGCGATACACAGCAGCGACAATGATGAGGATGACGGTGATGATGATGCGCGTATCATGTACTGTATCGCATTATTTTTTTTTTCTTTTTTTTTTTAGTATGTAGCGAAATGCTGTTCCTGAGATGCCTTGCTCCTGGTGCTGCTGATGATTTGCCACTGAGAGGAACTATCATGCATGAAATGCATCAGGGATGTTGCATATATCAGATGATAGCAATGATGATTATGATGATGACATTGATGACAGTGACGGAGTGAGATGGGATTCTTGAATTGGACTTGTGCCCAATAATTTTTGTTAGGGAGAGGGGTGATGAATTCAGAGACAATATTGTTTCAATGAGAAATTATGGATTTTCCAAAAAGGACAAGGGTCTCTTTATGGCTCACTGATCAATCAGTTGCAATCGAACTCACTAAAGTTTAAATGCACAGCGGATGCCTGCATGCGGAAAGAAAACTTGGCGATCCTCAAAAACAGACTAGGGATCTTTACAAGACTTAAGTTTGAGTATTTTGGGAATAGTTAGAAGAAGTATTTTCAAAGAACGAGGTTCACCCTGGGATTTTAAATAGAGACTGAAAAAGAATGTGGAAAGTGAAAGTAAAAAGGCAGTTGTGTGAATAGTCACATGTTATGTCATAAATAAAGGGCTTTTCAATAAGGACATAACAATTTTATACTTTAATAAGAAACGCAATCTTAAATTTTTTTTTTGATCTGTTAACGTCAAGATATAAGTCAAGATTTACATTTTTATTGTTCTGAAGTTCACGAACGAGCAACGCTTACAAATTGTTAAAAATTACTTTCGAAATTCTGAATCAGTGGTCGGCGCTTACTTCAAACTTCAGTCGTAATAATCGTTCTACTGGACAGTCTCTAGTGGGTAAATTCCAGTCAACATATATCACAATTGAATATTCTCAATTTACATATATACATACCTAACATGTACTATGTAAATTGAAAACGCAGGAATTGTGCCCGAGGGAATTATTTTCTTTCTTATCTTCCGCAGGAGCTCTTTTTCGAATCCAGTTTCTTTGAGGAATCTGAAAATGAGAAGCAGGAGTCAATCTCTCTTAAGATTTCAGAATATGTTCTGGAACTTTGTTCCACTCATTGCAGAATCTTCAAATGCCCTCCTATCAAATACATACCTAAGGTGTTGAGTTTACAATACCGTGTTAGGAAACCTATAGGCTATTGATGCATACTCTGAGTCTTTTTGGTTAAAGTTTACAAGAAGTTTGTTTGCTTTTCTCAAACCTTGTTGATTTTTTCAGGCTCTTTCTCTGTTTTCTTTCTCTAGCTTCCAGAATTCTTCCTCGTGTGGTGTCCTACTTCAATGAATAATTCAAGAAATGTGAAGGGTCCTCCTTTCTTACTTATTTATGTGCAGTTTTGTTGCCTTCTGTTCCCATATGACCTGGTATCTAAAAGAGCCTTACACGGTATGCTCACTTCATTCAGTTTAAGTAAGCATTTCTATACAAAATTAGACCAAATGACAGTGAGAACTTTGATGGATCTATGACTGTCTGACAGTTTTTCCCTGCCACAGTTACTGAATTTTTGTTCAAGATTGATTTGGATGCATCTGTGTATGGCATATACATACATACATACATATTACAGACCGCTTTCGTAACACTAGCTAATCGCTTAAAATGGTTCCTCATAAGACTCAAACGTACATTGTTCGCTTAATGGTTCCTCATAAGACTCAAACGTACATTGTTAATTCTAGATAGCATCCCTAGCCTCTTATTGCAGATGTATTGCCGGAAGTCCGAATGTGCAATATGTTCCCATTATTTACGAAACTCCTGGCTTAACAATGTCTTTCAATCTTTGCAATGCTTCTATCACATCGCTGAATACCTGAGGAGCTGTTACCATGCAATGGTAGGCCTTCTCTGTACACACTCACTATCCTGAATTTACGAAAAGAAAAAAAGAAAAACAAATAAACTGTATCCACATCATTCCATCACCATGATAATTATTAAACACCACCCCATGTGCCTCCACATTACACAGCGTTGGCTCCACTTTATTCTGAAGTCTTCAAATAAACTTTCGCTCCTCAATCATCTTGCCATATTATACTACTACTGCTGCTGGTGCTGCTGCTGCTGCTACGCCATGACGCAAAACAGTGAACCCATTAAAATCACCTTTTGATAGATTTATTACCCATCTACAATTCGAATACACTTACCAGACACATCCCAACGAGATACCCCCCTCATGTTCTCTCCCCATGAGAAGCTACCCATCACCCTCTGTGATGGAAGTTGGAGAGTCTACTGAGAACATTGCCCAATACACCAAGCAACTATCTGACAATAGCTACTTTGGCTTTCCAGCGATACGAATACAAGATACGCGAGCCGCAACTCAAGTTTGTTGTTCTAGTTTTTGTCACTTTTTTTTTTTTTTGTAAATTTTTATCACCCGTCTGTCTGTCCTCGTTTAATTAAATTTCACTTCGTGTGGCGAAACATGCGAACATGTTTAACCCATAAACGCACTATCGTCACCCTGCCGTCGTCACCCCCACATCACTCCCTGCTCCGCAGCATGATATTATATCAATATCGAAGGAATCCCAAAAGTGTCAAATGCGAGTGTGATTTATGCAGTCAGCTGAATGATTTGTAGACATTCCATCTTCAGCATCTTCTCTCGCACACACAGATACAAAAAAAACACAAAACTGACGACGAACATCGTCGTATGTATGTTTGTATGTACATTGACTGAAGAGCCGAGGAGGAGAGAGACTTACATTATGGCCCCCAACCATCATCCGTCCAATTCATATATTCGCCTTGGACGAGGGATTTATGGCGTTCCCTCGTTTTTCTTCTCCTCTCAAGACTACTTAAGTTGATTTGGGTGGTGGTGCCGCAGAGGGGGAGGAAGAGGCGCTCATCTCATAATTTGTTGTATCAGACGGGACACGAAATAGACAGTTGGATGGAAAAGATGATTTGTTGCTTCGACTATAAATAGGCCGGCAATCTCTTGCTCTCTCTGGTGCCCACCGCGCCTTCCTGGTTTTTTTTTACTTGCACCTACCTATAGGGCAAGTATTGCAATCGTGAAAAAAATCGAACTCGAGATTTTAATCAAACTTGACATTACTATGATGGAGAAGTCCAAAAAAGTAGGTCCGGCAATTCCGTCTGTCTGTCTGTCTGTCTGTCTGTCTGTCAGTCTGTCTGTCTGTCTGTCTGTCTGTCTGTCTGTATATTCGACTACAGCCTAAACGGCTGGACGGATTTGCTTCAAACTTCATATATAGGGTCTGTGGGATATTCCCTAGAGGCGAAATTTGAATTTTCATTCTAACCTCAAAATTAAGGGTAGTTTACTTAAGGCCGATTTCAGTTAAAATGGATTTTCTCGAAAACGGCTCTAACGATTTCGATAAAATTTGATGTGTGGGTTAGTTTGAGTATATGCTATGAGGTGGCATATCACGTTTTTCACGAAAAATTCGAATAACGGTAATATTGAAAATCAGCTATTTCTCGGGTATTTGTTCGGCGATTGGGCTAAAAATTATTATTTGTAGGTTATAAGACAAGTGCAAAATAATGGCATACCAAATTTTGCAATGCCACGCCCACTTTTATAAAACTTATTTTTTTTCAAAATTTTTACTAGAAATTGAGAAAAAATTATTTAAGCAAAGTAATAGGCCTTAAAATTCTCTATAATTCACTCAAACATCTTATCTGGCCACGCCCACTTTTTAAAGGTGTTTTTTAAAAAAAAAACATTGTGTAAACTCCTACAATGCTATGACTATTATTCCATCGAAACGCGGAATGCCACGCCTACTTTACTGGGATAAGCAAGACTTGGACTTTAATCCTGATAAAATTATGCACTTATAGCATTACGGTGCAAGTACGTACGACCCAGTCGTGCACTTTATTTTTCTAACAAAAGGTCAGAGAAACTCTTCAGTATCTATGACATTTTTACATCGGAAACTATTTTTACACGGATACACATCACAATGATTGAACGCATCCGCACAAGTTAGTCTAGATTGACACACATGCACACACATACACTCGTTGGGGCTACTGGTTGATGACGAAGAGGATGATGCTGTCCGTTGCAATTTGGCGCGATAGCTGATCTGTCAATTGGGATCTTTTCCTTCAACTGTTTTGCCTGTTTTTCTGTTTTTTGTTTGTATTTTCGGAGTTTACTGACGATGACGAAGACGACTAAGACGAAGACGGCTTAATTCGAGAGATGTTTGAGTGATTTGTTGTTTACGCAGCGTGAACGAGATGCAGGAGGGGCTGTGAAAGTGCAAAAGGATGTGTCAGTGAATGGTATTTGCATGCGTCAGTTGCATTAGATTTGGATTAAGTCATCAGCCAGAGTAGGCTATTTTTTGAATGCGCACACATTTTCTGTGCTGTAGCGTTTATGATGATGGGAAGTCGGAGTTAAAATTTGGACCAATTCCAGATAATAATGAGGACATGGTAGGGTCAACAAGTATGTATCTTCTGCTTAGCGCAAAGAATGCACCTTGCTTAAGTTAGCGTTCCACGAAATTGCACCAAAAGCTATAGTTCTTACATATATTCTTTATATATATTGAAAAACCAACTACTTACTTTCAATTGAGTTCCATTTCAAGGCGGTATTTCACCCTCCCATCCATAGCAAAAGACTTCCTACTTTAAACTCTTGAGCGGGTCTGTTGAATTCAACAAAGGTAAACCTTCAGGAAACCAAAAGTGTTTTTCTCCTTTAACCTCTTTCTTATCTGGTTATAGAAAAAATAAAGAAAAATAAATGCATTATATCGAATTAATATCCGCGGGACGTTATTATAAGAAGGTTCACCTTCTAAAAGATGATCGCTGCCAAGCTCAGGAGTATACCCAACTGTGGCTATAAAGTCAGAAATAGTAAAGGTAAAGGTTGTAGTGAAACAAACCCCTTATTCAAAATAAAAATAATATCAGTCCTATCTAAATAGGACTAAAAGCGTGTCAAATGAGTGTGAACGGGATGTCCTGCAGGATGTCGATACAAGCCTTTTTAAATCGCTTCTACATCCCACAACGCGCTTTCCTTTTATCGGCAAAAGCATTTTTCCGAAAAGGTAAAAATCGCACGGTACCAAACCCTGCGAATACGGTTAAAGTGCAAAGTTGAAATGCAATTTTTAGTCAAAAGGGGACCTCACTCGAAACGCCTTTCTTTAAAAAGGCCTATATACTTCGGACAGCACCTTGTATTGTTGTTTTGCTTGTCCTCCCGAATTTTTAATGGCTCCTTTAAACTTCTTGGTGATGATTCGCTCTAAAACTTTTCCATCCGTATCTAGCATAGTATGAAGTGAAGACGGATCCTCACTGTTCCCTTAAGGGATTATTATTTGAGTCTAGTGTAGGCTAACTTAATGTTACCTTCCGTAAAGGTAAGGTCTTTGATGGAACCTGTACTAGAGTTGTAAAAGTATTTGATTGTCGCACTCCGTCGCCCACTTCTGTCAAATATTTCTGCAATTATTCCTTTTATAGTACATACATATATGCCTTGATTCAATAATGCCGCAAACACGAGAAACCCGCTAGACAGGGACTTGTGCAAGGCATCCTTAGGCATATACACTCCCTAGTGTGTATCATCAAATATTCTATGTTTTATAAAAATTACTCGATCGTTGCCTCCCTTTACATAGAAGGTAATTTCAAGACATCACCGACAGAAGATGCACTATCAGTTCTATATGCTGACAGTTCACCCTGCGAACTGATCAATCTACTGCTTAAAAGTCGGGTCACTTCTTCTAGGCTGGTGAGATGTCCACTAGAATTTCCGTCAGTAGAGGTACTCTTCTTTTTTGGAATTTGGTGGTCAATTAATAATCCTGAACGACGAGGGATGGGATCGCTTATGTACATGAAATCGCCTTAACCGTCTCCTGAAGGCACACTGTTGTTTGATTGGATACTCCCCCCACAGAACTGAACTACAAAGTACTCTTTTCAAGGAAATATCAAAGTCGAACTACCTCTGTATCTCTGTTATAAGCTGTGAATGTTTGGTGGAGAGCCTTAGAAAATTGTGATTATCGAAGTATGGTCCAACCTACAGCTTGTCTGTGAATAGACGGAGCTCTGCCAAGAATTCTTCAGACGCAACAACTCTGCTTCTGTTTGTCCAAATGTCGTAATATTTTGACAGTGCACAAGTGAAGGTACGATGCACGTACTGTTTACTCTGGAAGCACTTTTTATGTAATGGTTTTGCTCTTTGTAATCATTTAGCCAAGGTTCAGAGATTAGAAAGTTTGTGCATTTTTTATGCTCCTATATCGTCAGCGGAATATCTGTCATCTATTATGCCTATCTATTCGTGGCAACCAATTAAATGTTGGCTTACCCCTGGAGTCACAAACCGTCCCATTATTATTACCAATCTCGACAATTATCTACCAACCATTCTCTGATGATTATGTTTCAGTGTAAGGTTGGTTTATCATCTCAAGAAGTTCACCATCCTCTTGTTTGACCTTAATAGTCTTTCAACTGATATTGTACTCTTCAGCTTGTACATTACATTACACTTTTATACCAAATATCCGCTTCAATTTCGAAAAATGCGGTTCCAGACTAGTTCTTAGGAAAGCCATTAAAACATTGTAAGACACTTGCTATACCTGTGTTAGTGCATGCTCAACATTTGGCAAATCTGACATGATGACTTCTCACCGCATCTTACCTTAATCAACAGTGCCTACATTTTCCGCGTTGCCTACATCATCCAGTTTATCGCACCGCCATCACTACAATTTATCAACATTTTACGAGTCCGTGTGCGTGATCATGATGCTTGTGCTTCAACCAAATGAACCATCATAATTTCGGTCTAATCGAACACTCAATCGAATTGGAACCGCATTCGAAAACATGCGTTACCTATGTAGTTATACGTTCTTCCGTCTATCTATTGGGCTGGATTGGTCCATTACGTACAACATTCAGGATCATATTTCATTGTGCGCTCCCATGACCGGTCGGTGCAAAATGCAGGCTCGCGCGTTAGCCAATGGACACTTTATCAGTGCGAAACAGTGTCTTCCAGTGTACTGCTGCCGCTGATACTTTGTTCAATTCCTGTCTGAAGTTGTATTCGCTTACAAACGTACTGTCATCGGGGAATAGCACTTGAATTGCACTCCATACAGTCGGTAGTATTTTTTGAGATTTTATAGCCGCCTACCAGTTTAATGGTCGCCCATTTCTTATGCGTTACATGTTAATAATTTACAATTTGGTTTTCATAAATAAGAAATACCGTAGTATTTTGTTTATTTTTTTTTTTGCACCCAATGGTGGGTGCTGGTAGAAGAGGGGGAAAAAAGTGTGGGAGGAAGTCGTGAGCTTGTTATGGAAACTGTGTGTAGTGGAATTCTTGTTTTAGAATTTAGTACACAGAGAGGAAGTAATTAAAATTTCCAAGTCTAGCCAATTACTGATACATGATACCGTATTACTACTTTCTCAATGAACACATTTGTAAACTGTATAATGCCACTAATTGGACCTAAAGTTAAGTAAGATAATTTAGAGAAAGTGACGATCGACTGGTCACCGAAAAACTTGCTCAGGCTCTATTGAACAGAGACCATACCATATCATGATTTTGTGATCAGTACAATATTGAAAACGATTGAGCCCTGACCGTCCGTATGTCACCAGTGTTTGGGCCTTAAAATTTAAGCTAGGAAATCCGCTCTCTGCCACGCTCTTTTTTTCATAACCTCACTATTTTGTATGAAATCGAAAATTTTTTACTAAGACAACATATTAAGATATTCGAATTCTCTACAATTCGTCCACACATCAATTTTAGCCACGCCCACTTTTTGGGGGCGTTTTCATCGAAAAACCGATTGTAAAATCAATAACAAAAATCGGTAGTATCAGTGAGAGATCAATGTTTAAAGTGCTGCTAAATGGTGAACATCTTATGAACGAATTTTTCAGTTTTAGCGGAAACTTTTGGTTCTATGTAGTTTTGAGTCGCCACCGGTTTAATATTTCTGCCACATATAATCTGCAAAAAAAAAAAAAACATTTTCACTTTTATCGAAAATTTGACAAGCATACAAGCTCTAATACTGAAAGTCATATTGCAGCTTATATTACTGAAACAGGGTTAGCTCATGAACTCAATTTTTGATGTGTAATTTGGTCTCTGTTCAATGACCTCACTAGAGTATTTGATTACCTTAAAACAAAGCATCACACGTCTCGCCAGTTTTCATAAAATACCGCATTTGAGCCCTTACTACGGGGAAAAGTGAGACCATCAGCAATCTTCCAAAGCGCTAGAGTTCAATCTTCATTCTAGCTTCCAGGTGGACACAAGGTTAATCATTATGAATTAATTTATTCGATTCGATTTAATTTTTGTAAAAATCATCTTTATATAAGTAAGTATGTACATGTGTAAATTAACTATTCAGAGGTTCTCCTCAAATTTTTTGTATACTCAACTGACCTTATATGTAAAAAGATACAGTTAGCAACTTACTATATGTTTTTTCTCTGTTTTTCAGGTAAGTGTGGCAACTATTTAAAACAAACTTGTACATGTGAGTAAATTGCTATCGGTTTTATGTAGGTATATTTGTTTTCTTAATTTTCCGAAATTCCAAAAAATATTGGCGAAATCTGTGCTGGATGACTGTCCTTTACCGAAATAACTGGTAGCAAATAAAGCAAATAAACAAACCTCTCTTATTACTTAACATAAAATTAATTGCAGGAGTGCGTACTTGCACCCTTGCACCTTAATGTCACAAGAGCATTGAAACTCAAGTCTTTTTCTAATAGAGTGGGCGTGGCTTCCTCCATTTTTAATGGAATCATTATAACATTATACTGAAGGTATCTGAGAGATAAATATTTTTTTTTTAAACAAATCACTCTAAAAAAGTACGTTTGAATGGTCCTCAGGCGAATAAAATAGAAATCTTCCACAACAATTTTCGATTTTTAGTAAACATTTTGAAAAAAATCACAAGTTTTAAAAGTGGGCGTGGTAGTTCCAAAACTTAGTTCGCCACTACTACCACATAACATTAAACTTACAAAAGTTTGACACTTTTGCAAGCAGATGGCATACCACCAATGTTGAATTCTTGATAAGTTCACTGAGGATGTTCGGTTGTGTCTCTGAGCCTTCTTTCTATACATACTTACATCGACTCATAAATTTTCGAGTGAATTTAAGTCTGGAGATTGAGTTTGTAATTCCATCACACTGATCCGATTTTCTTCGAACTACCTCCTAACTGTTTTATGATGAGGCACCTCAACGATATTTTCTCTCCACGCAAATAGTAACATAACTTCCTTGATAATTTTAATACAAAGCTTTTGGCCTAGTATTGTTTCGTGATTAGGAAAGCATCTCCAAACCATTCAGCTCCGATTCAAGTAATTTACTTTTTATGTGTAGTATAAGTTGAGTTAGATTAGATTAGAGATCTTGCTTTCATCAGTTCAGAGTACATTTCTCCACATTTTAACCAACCAATTGAAATGGTTCCTGACAGGGTTTTAGCCCCAGAACTTGTTTTGACTTGCGGACGTTAAAATTGTTTTCCCTGAATATCGAACGCATAGCTTAAATGCTGACCAATACATCCAGTTCGGTTTTTATTTACAATGCTAATTTGAAAAGGATATATTTCAGCGAGTGTACATATTTACTTGATGAGGTGCGATTGCGTGTTTCTTCTCTTAGTTGGTAAATGCAATTGCTTTCCTAATTACCTTACAAGTTTTATTCTTTCCTCTACGCTCAGGCTCTACTAGCTTTTCCATCTTCGGTGGGATGTTACTCCACAGTCCATGCTCAATCAATAATGATTTTTTTTTTTCTTAAATTCTTATTTTATAAAAATTGTTCTCTTGGACTGATGCTATTATTTTTCGTTTTAGGGAATAATTCAATATATCAGAAACCATTTTAACAGTCAAATTGTTATGCATAAGTACACTATTGTCCCAATGTCTAGTCCCTAGCCCAGTAGATCAATATATTAGTCTCAGTTAAACCTAACGTCTTACTAAAAACTTTAACTTAGGTATTTGCTAAAGAATTCTTCTTGCTAAATCCCCTAAAAATCATTAAAACCCCATAAAATTCAAAACTATTGAAATGTCACGTAGCTTCCTTCTCAAATTGCACCAAAACCCATACTCTATACACACTCGTATAGTGAACTGGAAAATATTCTCAAATATATTTCGTTCATCTCTTCCTAGCGAAGGACTTTCTTTATTGTAAGACAAAAAGAAAACACAAAACTTTTCTTCTTGATTCTTCTAGTCCACAACTGGCTGGTGTGGGTCTGCTGGCTGGTCTGTGTGCCATCATCTTCTCTCCTTTCAAAGACACGACAACGACAAGTTCGAGATTGATGGCTTCTCTAATAGTATTCAACTTTTCTCTATGGGATTTCCAATCCACAGGCAAAAGAAAAAGGGATAAAGAAACCCCAAAGTGCACCGTCATCAACTTTTTGGAGCCACGATAAGTCTCGCTCTCTCTCTTGGTTCCTCTGTCACTTCTGTATAAGTTGGTGCTTGTCCTTTGCTATAGCTGTACTCTATGTGTGCATTATTCACTACACTTCTATTCATTGAGCATTCTGTGTTGCTCTGGTGTCATTCATTCATTCAACGAAACAACGAATAGACAGACAAGTTCGTCTGTTACCATATCCTTTCGATAACCTCCACACTCTTCGCATACAACTTTTGTCTTATTCGTATGAAGGCCAAAGGAATAGGACGACGAAGAGGATAAACTTTTATGGCACATCGTCGTGTGTTGTACTTGTATAGTGTACAGGATCTAAGGAAGTTGTGAATTTCTAATCTTAAGCTGCTAAAACCCAAGCGAACAATACGAAATCGCCATGTCCTTCGAGCTGCTTTCTTTTTTCTCTGCTGTCATTCTTCCTTCTTTTCTCTCATCTCATCCCAATATGCATGCAAGTATTGGAAAAGATTCTTCTATCTGTGTCCTTTCGTAAATTCTCAGTGCATCACTCACAGTTACTTCTAACATCGACAACGACAACACGACGACGACGACGACGATGGAAGGACGAAAAGGATGAGTGCAACAAGATGACAATAGCATGGACTTCGATTCTACCCATACTCATATGTATGTGTGTATGTTTGTATGAATACACAACTGTAAATGCAGTTTATATAAAAATACGGAACAGCAGTAAAAATTTCGACAGATGACATCAACAAGGAGTAAACACACATACACGCGCTCTCCTATAACCAAAACTAACACACAAAAAAGTCTGAGTGACATCCTTTCGGTCTGGTTGCTCGTTCGCCTTGTGATAATAAGGACGACAAAAGACGTTTGACTTGACGTTTGGGTACATCAACTCATCCACCGTCGCCCTACACCAGAAAAAAAAGGACTTCCGATGAAATTTTGCAGATGGAAAAGTTTATTTTTTTCTTTTGCCTTTTCTGTCTCTCTAAAGGAAAGGTTATACTCCCTGGTATACCTTCTTAGTCCTGGGTCCAGCTTGTCAAAAAGTTCGACTCAATTATTATTTATACTGAAGTGTCTGTCTGTTCGTCAGGGCTTTTCTGTTGTGTGGGTACTCGTATGCTTCGTTTTGAGTGTTGAGAAATCAATGGTGGTCAGGACCAACACCAGCAACAATGAAACTCTTTTTGGGGCGGCCGCACGGGTAGACGCCATAATTTATAATGACAAATTCCGGTAATTCCTGGTTACAAAGGATGAAGACGGCAAGTGTGAGAACCAGATGAAGGAGAGAAGGAATTTGTGCAGGTTTGGTGAAAAATTCTTATCCCCCCGGTGTGCGCTTGAGATACAGGACTCTGGTTGAGAAAATTGAAAAGTTGCAATCAGTCTTCGTCCTTTTTGTGGGAGGTTTCCGTTTTTGTTTTTTTTGCTTTGCTTTGCTCTCTGCTGGTTTTGGGTTCGTCTTTGACGTTAGTACATACATGTGTATGCTGCAAGTCCTTCAAGTATCCATCTCAATTCGTGACGTTTTTTTCGTCTGGTACCATTCGCTTGAGTGATTTGAAGGGAAATCTCTGTTGGTGTGGATAGATGGAGGCTTCTATGCAGGTGTTGCAGACGCCAGAGTTAAATATTTCTTCTTTGCCATCAAAGGAATAAAGTATTTCGTCGAAAAATCCAGCAGACTTTGGCAGGAGTTTGTTAAATTTTTGGGGCATGTTGGCAGGAGTTGGAGGAAATCAAAACTTATCGATCGTTGAGGTAAAATTGTTTTATAAGTTTGATTACTAGTTGAGGAAGGCCAATTACCTAGCTACGAATAGATTTGACATAGTTTGGATGCAGTGATGCATATTTAGTGAAGATTACTCACCTTTGTAAATCGATACGTAACATATCGGAGTAGTTTTACATTCCTTTAATAAACGGATATTAAGTATACTCACCGATGGGCTAGTACCAATGTTTTGTATGTGGGCAACTCTTCATGAAAGTTTATCTATATGTTGTCATTCTTAACGCCTAGTCTAGTTAAGGCCTTGTGTGGTTTGCCTCCAGATTCAGTTGATCTCTTCAAGAATAGAAGGTATCTTTAGGCTTAGTAGGTATCCTAGATCGCTGTTTATGCAGTACCATGTAAGGTTCACAAGACTTCAAGGAACTTTATTAAGGAAAGCTGATGGCTCCATTAAGCTTCATTGACCTTAACACGCCGATCATTTTCATCGATAAAGAAACATGATCCAATTACACCTCCAGCATGAGATCCACACCACGCGGTCACTTTTTTTATGGATGGAAAGAAGTTCTTGAACCCATGTGGCTTTGTTGCTATCCAATAATGGATATTCTCCTTATTGACATCGCAAAGTCATAAAGCCAAAAATGAGCGTCATCGCTGAAGATGGTTTTCTGATGAAATTCAGGACTTCAAACTTTTGCAGAGCCCAGTCGAAGATGTTTCGATGCGATGATAGTTTCCAAACGTTGCTCGCTCATGACCTTCACCACGATAAAAATGTGAACCTTGTTTGACGTTTTGACATTGACAGGTCGAAACAAAACTTAAGAGTGCATATGTGATGAAATAGAAAATTGGTATGTCCTTATTGAAAAGCCTTTAAAAAGGCCAAATCTATCATTGTGTCGTACACTGGTAGAATTGTTGTACTTGAAGAGTGCGTACTAGATTTTCAGGTTGGATTCCACCTAACCTTCTCATTTATTCTTTCATGTACATACATCCATATTGGATATTCATTAATTCTTAAATGGGACTTGTATGTAACGCTATGACAGTAACCGTAATCTTTGGTCTTGAGGTTTGTTCTTCTTCTTCTCACTTGTGGAATAGTAGGTATGAATATGAATACATAACTGTCTTCAAATGAAAATCTAAACTTAAAATATCGTTTAAAACGCTTGCAACTTAGGACGACATCCTACCAGCAGTGACAGCAACCTCCAAGTGGTTAATAGAGTTCCCAGGCCAAGTGATCTACTCGCGATCATCTATTACTTGTAAGCAGACACACTGTCTCTTCTCATCTCCCCCTGAGATTATCCGCATAACCCCCACCCAGTCACATTGTAATCAAGTACGAAACAAGACGAATTGATGCTGTCAAAACGCCACGAATATTGCACAACAATTTCGTCGTAGTCGTCGTTGTCGTTGGTGCTGTCGTGGTCGTCGTGAAATTCTTGCAACGACTCAGCCCGGCAATGGTCGGTCGGTCGGTGGTTGAAATTAATAGACAGCTTCTCAGACTCCAATGGCCAATCATAAATAATCGCACGGCTAAAAGAACCATAAGGACCGAGCCAAGTCATCATCCAAAAAACCGTACTGTGTCGCGCTTTAGCGCTGCTAATTTGCGCTGTCAGATGATTTAAAGCGTTTTTATTGTCTGCCACAAAAGTCACGCATCGGTCAATGCTGCGCGCCGCGGTCTCTTGACTCAAAGAGAGAAAGAGAGCGGCAGGACTTCTACTACACCAACACATTGCACTTTACCAACAGCAACGGGTTGTGCGCGCATTCGCGCGATAAATAACCGTCATTTACTGCTCTGCAACGAACTATGGTGCAACGATATAAATATCTGAGCCACTTTGCAGTAGAGCGTGTGTAGTTGGACGCGCAATTTAACACAGAGGCTCCAGGCGGCGCAGCGCGCGGATGGATGAGGAGCGATATGAGACACTATGAAGCCGCGATTAAGACGTGGGTGGACAAATAATTTACTGATAGTTGAGGGTGTTTTATGCGCGCTGGCTGTCTGTCTGTCTGCATGCTGCTGCTGCTGCTGCCTGTGTGGATTGCGAGTGAGAAAGAGAGTCGCACAGATTGGCTATTAGAGCATACCATTCTTTTGCCAGACACTTGTATGTGCAGGGTTAGTGTGACTTTTGACATCGTATTTCATTTCGATGATTTGGTGCTTAAGCCCGTTGAATTGGAGAATCGTGAGTAGGACATTCAGATCTGATGTATGTCATGGTGGAATGGGAATGGAAATGATTTCTTTGGGTCTGCTAGTCGGAGTGTGTGGTCACACTTCCGTGAATGGCTAGGGTGAAGGGGAGTTACCCACTTTGTTTATTAAGTGATTAAAAGTGGGCTAAGCTACTTTGGGCAAAAGTGCATAGGACATTGTGTAAAAAAACGGACAGTAACTGAAATTTTTGATGACAGATGTAAGAGACAATGTTTCTGAATGGTCAAACTTGTGCTTTATGAAGAAAAAGATGAACATGTATGTGACTTAGACAGTATCTTCTTACAGTATGGATCACTTTGACAGGGATATCAAAAGTAGGTGTATTTCTGTGTAGTTTAACTCCATAAATCCTGTCATGCAAAACCCTTAAAATCAATTAAGTAAGAGATAGATAGTGCCATTGAACTTATTGGGTTTTATTTAAAATTTGTCATATCGTGAAAACTGGATCGAATGTGGTCTTTCCCTGTCTGAAAAGGTATTGATTATGTTGATTACCTTGCTACCGTAGTTAAGGGTGTTGCTGAGTTTCGATTTTTGAAGCACTTTTGTCTGAAATTTTTTTTGAATACATCAGTGTATGCTCAGGATATATAGAACGATCCGAAGAGTCTTCGAATTCATCCAGGCAGATCATAACCCACGCTGACAGCATAGCCACAGCCTCTCCATAGGTCTGTGATGCTGATTCCCATTTTTCTAAGGTGTACCGTCACTTTGAGTTGTGGCCTGTGAGGATACCAATAAGGAGAGTCAGCTGAGTCCCTGGTCTATTTTTCTTGTATTAGTTCTAAAATAGTCTCGGAACACGAGGAGAGTGCCCTTCACCTAGAGTTGGCCATATTATTAAGTACAAAGTAATTTCGGATTTAAGGGGACTACTGGGCATTAGGACAAAGTGATCTGTTTCAAGTCAAATGATCGACTTCGAGGATATTCTAGTTACATAGCTTATCGGTCATTTCATTCCGTTATAAGCCCATGTGTCCAGATCGTGGTGCCTTGAGCTGTGGGATCTAAGCACCACTTCCTCCTTACATCCTCTTCCAGACTTTATTCGTTAGCAACCTGCATATATTTCGGCGGGGAAGACACTTGCCTACATGGACTGAACAATTGGTGGTTCCTCTGAGAATATTCCTGAGCTAGTGCCTTTGTGTGAGCCGTTCGTGAAAATGCATGGGATGTTGTTGACCTCACTATTCGTCCAGATATATCTAGAGGAAAATCTGGCCTCGAGGTTAAATTTTTTGTAAGGAGTGAGTTAATCAGAAGACATATTGACATTTGAGTATCTGGTGATGGTGTTGTAACCGATCTGATAGCTTTTGTCGTAGGCTAAGGCCTCTCTTTGCTTTGGCGCTATTTCTTTTGTTAAGGCATCTAGTAAGCAGAGCCCGAGCATGGTTTCAAGAGCGGCGATGGGTGTTGTGCTAACAGCACCGGTGGTCTCTATACACCTTGGAGATCTGATCAGGTTTGTAGCATTTGTGGCATCTGCCCACCAGACCAGTCAGCCGCATGTAAGAGGTAAGGTAAGGTAAAAGTTATTAATGCTTTTGTCGTGCGTTCTAGTATACCTATATTGTTGTTCCATTTGTCAGGCAATAGAGGCATCGTTTTATCAACTGTGTACCAACAATGTTCCTTTCACAGAGTCTCATTTCATTTGTCACAAGCTTTCATCCTTCGTATATAGAGACGATTTATCCCTTTACCTATTATCCAATCGCTTTCCAATAAAATAATTCTCATTTCCCCAAACTCCTTGCAAAGGATCGAATAAATAATTCGACAGTCATATTGCAAATTGAGCCTATTACCATGCGCCTACAATCATTAGAGACAAAGACATAGACTAGGTTCAGCGCTGCCAAAATGATTGATGACAGATCATGCAGCCAACGAGACCGACAACATCCAGACGCTTCCTTGAAGGACCTGCAATAACCTAATAACACCACCAGCAAACCCCTGGTAAACAAATTGTAAGGGGCAGACTGCGGCGCCGACTACAAAGGGAGGGAGGAAATAAAAGAACAGAAAACTCCAGAAGAAAAAAACACAAAATCCACACACAGAACCAAAACAAAAGGAACGAAAACGAAAAGGACGTTGATGGTGGCGCTTCACTGACAAGGGTAGGGAAGAGCAGCTTGATAAAAAATTACAAACCACTTTTTTCACGATTTAACAACGCCCGGATTGTGGAGAGTTCACCGTTTACAAATGATAACAACTTGTTGCTTGTAGGATTTCCCACCCTCGCGCTCATCCTTTTTACATGCTCTCTAACACAGGAAGAGAGTGTAGCAACAGCACAAAAAATTTCCTGAATCCTGGAAAAGCCCTCTTTTCCGTTTTTTTTTTCCATCGTTTTTCCTCCTTTTTTAGGAGGAACACTTGTGCTGCACGAGGATAGATGTAAACATGAGAGATAGGGGAATGGGGGATGTGGGAGAGCAGTGCTACGACGACAATAAAGCATACAGATCGAATTGGGTGGGATAAGGGGATGAAGTAACAGGAAAAAAAAAGAAAAACCAACCGCTCATCGTGTTTGAATTAAATATGCCGCTGCGCTGTGGGGGGTTGAAGCGTAGCGCATTTGAAGGTCACATTTCGACGTTGTACCGGGAGTACGCTGGTGGCAACGGGGTTAATAGGTTTAGAGAGAGTGGTATTTTACCGTCTGTGATTCTGGGTGTGTATCGAGTTACGGGATTTTTTTTTTTTTTAACCACTTAAAGGGTTAGGCTTTTTTGGGGGAATTTGTTTTTATTTTTAGGGAACAATAGTTGATTTTGATTTTCTGTTTTCAAATAAGTAATATGGTGGAGAACTAAGATATTAGATACAAGTGGTTGTTAAGGCATAGCTACATCGAAAACTTAATCGATATTTTTCACAAATGAAAGTACATTTATATTTGCACCAAGTTGCAGCGGCTAATATTGAGATTATATCACAACAGTGTTACTTGCGAAGATATTTAAATCTACAACTCTTGCTGAAAATTAAGAAATCATTCAAAGATCGATTTCTTTTTGGAAATGCAATGGGATGAACAAAATAAAATTTTTTCCGTGTATGTATGTGCTTGAACGACAGTGTGTTTCATAAATAATGGGAATGTTTTGTTCATTTGCATTTTTAAAAAGAATTGATGTACATACATACATACACATATCGCTGTCGAAATGTGATCCAGAGGTTCACCGATCCTTAAACAAAATCTGTTAATACTTCCTTTAGCTTAACCTTGGGATACGTTGGTCAATTTTGGTTAGTCTAATGCGTGTTTTTATTCTATTCTGGCCGTAGTTGCTTCTAGATGTATTAGTCCTGCCTTTGAAAGAATCGTTTCCTCATTATCTTCCCATTCATGAGAATGTCATCGGATTGCTCGCTAAATTTATGTGCCACATCATCGTACTCAATCAAATTTGTTAGGAGTTAAAGCAATCCATCTCTGACTAAAATTTAGAGAAGGTGGAAGAGCACAAGGATATTTCTGTTTGAAATGTTAAGTGCTTTGTGCTTATTCCAAACTCTTCTGCACGAGTCCTTCCTTAGTTCTCTAGACTATAGTATGATTGTTCGAATGCTATCAACTAAGTGTTGAGAAGGATTTCGAAACTGTTGTTAACATTATCAACGATCAGACAAAAAATAAATTTTGCCAACCACAGTGTCTTTGGATCAAATAAGTCACCCTTCCTCCAATGACGGGTCCAACTTTTTATTAAGGCGAGAATGTCAACGGGGGCTATTTCTGCTTTGTTGCTTTGTTCGTGAATGTTCGGAAGCATTATATTGATCTTATAGGACAGAGCCTGTATGCAAATGATAGTTTCCTTTTTGTTCGTTATGAAAGCTCTTGCCCAGACCATACCGGCGTACTAATGTTACCATACTAAGGTTGATGAGCATTACATCCAAGTATATGTTTTAAACAAATTGACTGGGCTCCAACCCGGAAGCTTACTTATTTGACAGTCTTTCGACTGTTCATTAAGAAAGCCTCAGTCTTTCGGTGGGAGCCATGGCTCAGTAATTGGTTTGTTGGACTATGGGGCAAGTGTTTCAAGGTTCGAATCCTAGCCAAATCACCTAAAAGTTTTTTCACGGCCCCACCTCTCAGAAGCGTCTGAGAAACATCCGAGAGTATAACCTGTCATGAGAAAGCTTCGCAAATAGTAAATTGCCCTTCGGACATGGCATTGAGCAGTAGGCTTCTTCTATTTGTTTAAAGAATAGAACACGCTCAACACGAATGGTTATGAGAAGCTAGGCCCTGGGTCCCATCAATCTGTTGCGCGAAAAATATTTTTTTTTGCGGTCAGCTAGTTCTAGGTCAGCAGACTATAGCCAATTTTATCCTGACGATCGGTTCCTTCCTGGGGGATTCTAACTCGTGGATGTGTTTGAATGCAATAACCACCATAGCAATAGCATTAACAAAGTCGATAACCTATACTCCTTGTGGCAGTGTTAATCGAAGAAGTCCAAGGACTGACGGTTGCGAAATTCCAGAGGCAACATTGTAGGATTTACGGCGTTCATGTGGTACCTCACCTTATTGGTGAAGCAGTTAAGGAATTATTTTCACCAGGTAATGTGGTGTATCAATTCAGGTCAGAGATTGTCAAATCCAGGACCAGCTAAGATCTTACTGATTGTAGCTATCATACTTATCGGTCGATATGTCGAAAGCTCTTCACGGTACTTGTTTCCTTTGGGTAGCAGCACCAGATGTTGTGAAAATTTCGTTGGTTACGGAAGATTTCCCTAAGGCATCTTTGTAATATTGCTTTAAAAATATCTGGTTTTCTTTCACGGCTGCCTTGATCGCTATCGGGGTCGTCTCTCCAACTGCATTTTTCGCTTGTAGTTCATCCTGAGTGATTGGCGGGTTTTTGCCATGCATCCGCACGTTCTTGAAACTCTAGTCTTCAGAACGCTGAGATATGCGTCGGGCCTGGAGGGACTACGCCCTGAGGGCTTTGATTTCATCGTTTCAACAATAATAAGATCTACCCCTTCCGCTAGCTGATCTACTGGGCATCATTGTGATGGTTGTTTGAGTGGGAATATTCACGACTGTAGGGGGATCTTGTCAAGAACGGCGTTACTCTAGATTCACTGCTGAAGCTGAACCTTGATGGTGCTATTCCCAAAATTTGTGTGAAGGCTGGGCTCCTTACGATCACAATGGGGTATAGACACGGAGATATCGATTAAACGAATGCTCTCGTATATTTGTAAGAAATCGGCAGAACTCTTTGCCAATATCGGTTGCCATTAATATGGTGGTTGCCGAGGAGCGTTCTATGAAAGATGAAGACATTCTGATGAAATATGCACACAACGGTTTGTTGCTGTTTGCACAATTAACCAGTTGCATCTGCGTGTTTCAGTGGTGTCTTGTACTACCCGACAGTATTAGAAGAAGATCTCTTAAAGGTTGTTCATAGACGAAGCTTGATATACATACATAAGATATGTGCTAAATTTTTATTTCCACCAAGAGAACTTCTTCCAATTTATGAAAAATTCTCTCATCCATGAGCACTAGCCCTTAACGAAACTTCGACATCGCAGTTGAATCGCTTTCGTTCCATATAAATATATAGAAAAAAAAACACAAACTCGCTGACTGAAGTTTCATGAAACTATTCTCTCCTTGGACCTGTCACTTCCGGTTCAATCCGAAAAAAGAAACTAAGTGACAATCGCCAAGTTTTTGAAAACTGATCCCTTCGTGTCTTTGGCGAAATACTGTCTCTAACGATTAGATATGCGGTTAGTAGCACACGGTCATCTGAGCTTAAGCAAGAAACAAAAAAAAAAAACAACAACAAACCACAAACAGATACAAATGCCCGGACAAAACTTTTTTTTTATTATTATTTCGTTGTTGTTTGTTAAAACCTACCAGCCATCCTTCAAACCGGCAGCCGTAACATGATACCCGTTTGTCAAATGTTATGAAGTCATTTGTTTGAGTTGGGCCTGATAGGTGTGTGCACTGCTTCCACAAAATCAGAATTCAGTGTATTCCATCTCTCGTCCTGACGATTAACGCTGGACTGGTCAGCATGGTCTCCGTATTCTACTGCTACTGTGTGAGACCAAGGCAAAATCATTCTCGCGCCATTTAATTGGGCAAGGGTTGGCCAAGGCGTCAAACGACACCGCTACCGGAGTTGATCAGTCGATAGAGATGCCCTGGCTACTGCTTCTCTGGCACGTAGAGATCTTTTTTGTTTCCACTTGATAGAATGTCGGCGTCAAATGATGAAATGTTTAGCCAATCGACCGGATCGAAGCAGATCCTAAAGAAATTGCCCACAATTTTGGTTTGATTTGTGATGACACATTTTCTCGGGTAAACAGAACGTTCAGTGATTTCTTTTGACGTGTCCTGTACAAAAATTTTAGTAGATATTCTTTATTAAGCAAAAAAAAAAAAATAAATAAATGATTTCCCTCCTCTAGCAAACGTGTAATGGTAATCCCTCCTGGTGCAGGATTACTCCGAGACGACAACATTCCGAGGGATGAAGTATGTTACGTGGGTGACTTTTTTTCTTTCTTTTTTCCTGAATGATTGACAGGATCATGGAGATGGAGCACAAAACCGGGGGCAAACATTTTCTACATGAGCGGAATTCTGAAGAGGCAGGAGGACAACGAAGGGAATAAATGATTAAGTCAAGTTGTCATTCATGTCAAATCGACGAACTGAATGGAGGGGAGAGACAGTGTAGAAGGCTAAAATATTGCCATGTCCTGGGCGCTGATGTCTTTCTGGTTGCGAATGAGTGGTAATTACGCGAGCGGATATTAATAGAATCCTGTCTCCTGGAACTTGTTAGGAGTTTTCTGTGTTTTTTTTTCGTCTTTCTCGGTTTGGAACTTTTTTCTTTTTTTGATTGACATGTGTCAGAAATGTGTCCTTTGACAGACTGGTGCTATTTGGAACGTGACTTGGGTGGACAATAACTCCGAAGTGCAAACAGAGAACAAAGGCATGTGGAGGGAATTAAATTAAAATTACAAGGACTTATTTATTTATTTAAATGTGACTACAATAGTTCGTTATTGTTCAGAATTCATACGACATTGTATGGGTTTTCACAGCATGAAGTCGTTCTAAAGAGCTCGTTTGAGGAATGAAGTTCAATATCCTTTGCTGTCTTATTAAATTTTTTAATTCTTATTACAGTTTGTGTTATTTAGTCAAATCCTACGGAATCTATGCAACTAGGTATATATGTTAACGTTGTTTCGAATGTCACAAGTTGCAGGTACATGATTTGAAAATGAAAGGGTTTGCGACCTTCGAAAACGCATATAAATTATATGTATACATATGTAGACTTTTTTTAATTTTCAGCTTAAATCGACAAACCAACTATTAAGCAGTAGGATACAAGTTTTTAGACGGAATGTTTTATGCCAGGAAGGGGTTGTCAGACTTCTTTTCAGAGTCTCATTGCAGGGGTTATTATATCAATGTTCAAAACTTTAAGACGTCTAATCAATGTGCAGTAGTCTTTCTACTTTATCACTTACATACGTTGACTGTTCGTTTTCAAAAGATGTGTTTTCCTAGAAAAGTACTTAAAAAAAACTCGAAGTAATTCAAATCATTATCACTCGTCATGGTGCATTGGCTGAACCAAGTATGAAGTTCTAGAATTTAACTTACATTCTTAATAAGAGTGTTTTTCTCAATCACAGCTTGATTAATGTATCCTTTCTAGAAACATCATTAGGAGTTTTGATCTATCCATTTCTAGCACATACATATGTACATAAGTACATACATGCATCAGCTCAATATATGTCGGATCACTTGTCAGTTATGGTACACGTGTGCTATACTCCAAGACGGTGTAATGGTCAGTGATATTGAAAACAATCTGTCAATCCTAAGAAAGGTCTTCCTACATGTCATCATTCTGGTCATCAACCCACCACTTGTTTTGTTGACTTGATTGTTGAACACGAGAAGTTTAGCAAGAATTGTAGTCCAAAACTTAAGTGGATACATAGCTGCAGTTTGTGACATCGTAGCGCAAATTGGTTGTCGTTCTGTGCAAATCCCATTAACTCAAGTCAAAACATTAATATCTCTTTAGCGCTAACATTTCGAAGATCCATTCAAAAAGAACAGCTACATATGTACACATCTCCGGCATACGTTTGCAAAGCCAGCAATGAATCTCTTCTACCTTTTTCGTTGAAAAATTTGCTTGGTTATTCAAAGATGCTATCGCTTTCAGCTAAAAAAGTTGCGCCAATTTTAGTTAAAACTCGATTCACTTATACCTTTAGCGTTGTTAGTATCAAAAACATATACAGAAAATTTTCATTACCAAGTCAGAAAAACACGTACAGTACTCCCCGGATAGCTGCCTTGTGAGATTTTCTGATTTATTTGGACAGATTGCTAAAACTGTTGTATAGATTAGGAGTCCTTTATCAGGAACAGGCTTCAGTTTTGCATTGGTTTCTCATCTGTTGGATCTATCTATGTTCTGTTATATTTATCAACAAGTTACTACATAAATCTTTGTATCTCCCAGTCCTATTGGCACTCATCAGCAATAGTAAACACATCAGTTTTACTTACATATGTACATATGTGGTTGACCCTTTTTTCTGTGCGTAATTAAATTGGAAACCCAAACAGTACTGGAAATAAGAACAGAAGGTACTTACCCAAGAGGATGATTTCGAAGAATTTGGGTAAAAAGCGTACATAACTCTATCAACTTGTATCTTATAGTCGACACTTCCATCCAACATCTTAATAACAGTCTGGCTATCATTAAAAACCATTTGTCAACTTGTTTGAAAAACAGATCAGTTTTCCGTTTTCGACATCGACGAGCTTGTTGCGTTGTTCTAGCACCCCCTTCATGTGTACTTATTTTGTTTACTTAAGGACTAGCTGATATTGATATTGTTGACAGTGTACCAGTGATAGTCCTTGTGAGTCCCTTCAAAGAGGTAATAACACTCTTCCTTGAAGTGTAGTCTTATTGATTTATCTTTTGTTGTTGGTTGTTCTTATTCTCATTTCCTTCAGCTGAAGAATACAAGACAAGTTTTACAGAGAGGTCTTGTATCTTTGTGTAGTTATAAATCCGTTTAAACAAATGTGACAGACTTATAATACTTATTTTACTTATTCCTTTTTTTTTATTTTCTTTATAGGTAAGCCATACAATTTATTGGTAAGAATTTACATTTACGTCCTTTCAAATGTTTGTATGTACTATACATAGCTTTTAAGTAGAATTCCATGTTTGCAAACATACTCGAGTAATTCTACCACAAATTGTTCGCAACGTTTTCTAATGATACAGGCGACGTGTTTTGTATACCTAAAAATGTTTTCCCTATCACATGTTTAAAGAAGTCTTAATATCGGCCGCAATGCGTAATCCTGCCAACTGTTATAGATAGGTTTTGTAGCAGTTTTAACCATTATAATAGTTTGCTTTCCTTATTTTGTCTGCGCTCCATAAATTCGGATTGAATAAGGTTATTAACTTTACTCGTCAATGGGATGTGGTCTCAAAGAGTTAACTATATACATTTACCTCTATAAAGCTGTTCGCTTTGCTTTTACTCGGTCGAAGCTTGACTGGAATATTGTCAATATAACCTTGCCAAAGTACGAATAGTTATCCTGTAGTGGACATACCGTAGCGAATGATAGTGTCTTTTCTACCAATCACTTTCCTCGTCTGACACCATACCAAATATTCAAAATATTGTTCTCTTACAAGTCCATTCATCTGGAAAATCAAAAAATTGGGAAACACACTCGGTATGACTGTTTCTCGGGCAGAAGCAACTAAACAGACTACCATAACGTAATATGTACATACATACCTATATTAAACCAACAGAGTCCATGTACATACGACTTTTATCCTAACTAGACTACTCGCTATATCTCAAATAGAGTTCGATTTTAAAGCCAAAGTTTTGTTAAAACTTCGATGCTTTATTCACTTCGCGATATACTAATACCTAAGTGGACCCCTCTTTAGACTGACAAGTCCTCCGATACATTGTCATGTACGGAACCTTGACATAGAGTTCGGTAACCTACTTACCTATATAAATTCCTCTAAGGAAACATTACCATCCTTCGGTCCCCCTTATTTGTCAACCAATCCAAATGAGACTTAATCTATCCGTCCATCATTCAAAATCTTTTTCTCTAAAACATTTATTTGTTTCTAAGCACTTCGATTGAGATCCTCAAATACTCATTCAAATTTGCATGGAATCCAGGCATCCTCTTTCTGGACAGCATATACGGTTCTTCGAATGCAAATTTGTGACGCTTCATGGCTAAGTTGTGACAGACAACACATTTCGTGAGTACTTTCTTTCAGAGTACCTAATACAGCCACCATCGAATGGTACAATCTCTGATCGAACAAAGACTTATAGATTCTCTTCTTAGTTTCGAGTTAGTTCCAAAGTTTCGTGTAAATTTATATATTTACGTCAAAGCCTTGTGGTAATGACATAGTACTTAACCGCCTTATAGAGATGAAAACACCTCTGGCAAGCATAAGGACTAAAGAGAAAGGCCCTCTGCCCTACACTCCATAAATATTCATTAAAAATAAATTCACTTGAGGAATTCTCCGTCTGGGTGTCATCTTCACAACTTACCACTACTTGGTCTGCTCGTTCTTAACTTAACTTAACTTAACCAAGAAAACCATGGAACACGTGCAATCTGCGACACTTAAACTGGCCTACTGCGGACTGACACGACTTTGGTCACCTCTGGACAAATGCCTAGTGAATGAGTCCATTGTCCCCCCCGACATATGTATGCACCTAAGAGAGTTCAGCACCCAACTGCCAGCCAACCGCTCTGGACATTCTCAGAACATCAACACAAATTATGTTAATCCTTTCGCCCAGAAGGTTTGAATACCTCCGTCCTCCATCATCATCAACAGCATCTCAGGCTTCCTGGGCCGGATAACAATGCAAATTATGAGTAATAATAGCGGTAATAATAAACAGTAATAATCGCCCCCCTAATAATAATGTCATACAATTGGCAATTGCTACCAGAGAGTCCATGGAGAAGATGTTGCTCCTGCACAGATGAGACTCTGTAGCCCATAAGATGTTTGTGGTGCAGCAGGATGCACAATGGCACCACATCCTCTCACTCACATCACATCCTCTCACAGGTGCAATTATTACTTAGTTTAGATAGTTAAGTGTTGAACAATTGGATGATTTATTGAGTCATCTTCAGCCTACACACACCGGGTCCTGTGTGTGAGTGTGGTCGTGTATAACGTAAATGAATTTACGATCTTGAGATAATGGCCTGTGAGACTTACAAACCTGTGCCAATGTGTGATTGCAGTTTCCATCGGCAATTGCAACAATACCAAACGACGTCGACGATTCCTAAGGATACCCCGCGCGTCCACAACTGCACTTGTTGGTCGGCGGCAGTCGTATGTGGGTGGATTATCGCACAACGAAACTCACTGAGTCTCACTCACGGCCGCATCATAATCATCGGTCGGTGCAGGAATCACGCGCTGCAAAATCACCGTGTGATGGCTGTGTGATGCTGCCACCACAGGGGTCGTGCTATCCGGAGCCGTGATCTTAACGCTGCTGATTGAGCAATCAATCTGACAGAATTACGTCTCATAAAAGTTGAATTATCGTGGCCAAATTGAGAGGAAAATGCCGTAGGTCGTGAACGGTTTGACTGATTGTGTGGCTGGCATCAATCAAATGGACACCAGTCTGCTCTGGTGGTGGTGGTGTTGGTGGGCTGTGAGCAGCTAACGCATCATGGGAAACCGCCATCAAGGGAGGAATGTTTTAAGATTTTTGCGCTCGAACGAAAGTTCAAAAAGGAAACATGAATGATGTGGCACGATGAAGTTTGGCCCAAAGCGACGGCGATGGAGCCTGTGATCGGCAGATTATCGACTTGATGGATATGCGATGAGTTATAGCACCAATTTTTTTCTGCAGCGTGATTTTGTGACGAGATGAGCAAAGAATTTGGAACTTTTAACTGGGTTTTGACTACATAACTCTCTTGTGGTTGAAATTAGTTAAATCAAGGTTAGGATTTCTGTCTGTTTCTGGATACAGAAATACTTAGACCGAAAGACGTCTGAGAGAAGACCTACAGACGTAGAATTTTACTTCTTTTAGAACTTCACCTTTCATACAAATATCATTTGAGAATAACCCTGGGCTTTTAGTATGAAGCCCTCTACAATGTTAACAATAAAGGTGCTAACCTACGACCACTTTAGTAAGACCAAATCATTGACACGTTTGTCATGTACTAGACCAGACACTCGACGAATTTTTTTTTTCGCATGATATCCTTGTGACTTGACATTGCAAAACTGCTCTTGGTAAACTGTACTTCTAGAATTTAGAGACGATTTTATGATCGCGTATGAAATTCTAAATTATTTCCCTTAGCTCTGCTTGTGATAGCGTAGAGTCCCCAGGCAAACTGACAACACACGAACATGAATTTGTGTTTAGTAAATGAAAGTTTTTTTTTGTACAAACAGCACTTCTATAGATACTTATTCTCGAAAAGTTCCTTCCAGCTGGAACTTTGTCAAGGGAGTAAAGTGTTATGCTTAGTTATTTTCAACCTTCCTAACAGCTTAAATTTGGTCTGAACCATTGTGTTTAGTGTCATTTTCTCTTGTTTAAAATAAAAGGACCAAAACGGATCCACAATGACTTTATCACTCTGCAAGTTATTCTTGGAATATTCATTCATATGCAGCTGAACTGTACATTTTTTTTGTGAGATTCACACATCCTTATGATTAAGTAAACTATATGAATATAGACCTATTTACATTTTTCAAAAAAATTTCCGGTCTTGTATAATGGACAGACACGTCGTCGTAATGAATCAAGATACATACACTGATGAAGCTTTCTAGATTAATATTCCAGAGTTCGGTTTTCGTAATTCCTGACACTGT
This sequence comes from Xylota segnis, assembly GCA_963583995.1. Taxonomy (NCBI): domain Eukaryota; kingdom Metazoa; phylum Arthropoda; class Insecta; order Diptera; family Syrphidae; genus Xylota; species Xylota segnis. The sequence continues at coordinate 76,582,075 of OY757237.1, read as the reverse complement.
CGGCTAAGTTTCGTCAGAGCTATTTATGTATATGTATACTATTGATGGTATAGGTTCTTTGTACGTACGACGGAACCAATTTCTTCTGCATCTGCAAAAAAAAAAACGAATATTAGGCATGAGCTTCTAAAAGTCAGGGTGTGAAACGGCAGCTATCTTCTACCATTTCTTTGTGTTTAAATTTAACTACATACTATGTGTAGTATGTATTCAGTTGTACGGTGGCCGGGATCAATATTCCAGGTTGAATTATGTATGTCACGAATAAAAAGAGTTCTAACAAGTGAACTAGTTCCCAAAGCGATATTATTTTAGTACATTTAGTTCAGTAGTTCATTTAGCTCAGTGGTTGACAAGATCAGGTATGCTTTGCGTATATGTGATTTAGTAAAGAACGACTGAAGACAGTTTGACAAATGCACGTATTATATGCCTGAATCGCACGAAACTGAATGTCCTAAGCAGTGAACTAAAGGAACGAACTAGTTCAGCAAACAGATTTAAATTTGAGCTGAACTAAAATGCGCACGCTTAATTCCGGTTGTCGCTTACGGACGTTCGCAGCATTCCCTTTTTCGTCCAGTATTAAGATTCGGTCGGCAGCTACTGAATTTGATTCAATACTGCTCAAAATTAACGTTTCCTTAATTTCTTGATTTTTAATATCGGTTGAAATACATAGGTATACATATGTATCTTTAATTTCGACATTGAACGCTTGCGAGAGCTGGGACAGTGAAGAACACTTTGGTCTGGAAATTGAACTTTGAACGGACTAACCATTAAGTCACATTATAAGACCTACGGGGAAAATATCTAATTAAAACTTAAATTGATATAGGTAAACACGCTGGCCTGGCTATCATCCATACTGATGCCTAGTATAACTAGACTTAGATGTAGGCTTTCTCTACCTTATTTCACACACATGACACAAAAGGTATGTTGGAGGGATGACTGGAGCCGGAGTTCAGTCTCACTCGGATCTCAATCGATCCATCGTGTTCTCCGGTATGATAGCTGAGAAGATAGATTAGCTTAATCGTTTCAAACAACTAAAGGGCCTGATCGATCACAGTGCTTATCGCTTTAGTCCACTTCAGTGTCTCTCAGGACACACTTTGTTGAATGATTACTCGAACAACACTATCCAAATTTCTAAGACTTACTTTTGACATTTTTTTTTTTTTAATTTCTTGCTTCGTTCTTCTGTTCTTGTTCGTATCGTTCCAAGGTCGAAAGAAAAAAAATACATATTCCAATGCGGCCTCTCCTCAAATAATCTCTCCAACCATTCAACGCAATCATTCACTTACTACCACCCAACCCACCTGCGGCTAATTACACTGCATAAGTCAAAATCTTCTCCACATGTGCCAAATTGGCAGCCACTCATGGCACACGCTAATTAAGCGCTTATAATCACCAGAATCAGGTGATTCTCCACACACAAACGGCATCCGAATGATGAGTTTCTCTCCAAGGATATCTGCTTAATCAATACGTTCCAGTAGTTGTTTTTCTATGTTCGCTCTCCTCTCCAATCAATTATTCCTTCCTCCTTCCTGCAAGTATTTACTGATTAACACATTCACTATTCGACGAATTATGCATTCGACTTAAGTTTTTGACACGAGAAATCCCTGTCCAGGGATCACAGCCGCCTGAGATTTCTTTCTCTGTGTGGACAAATGTGGGAGAGTTTTTGTCTTTTTTTTTTCCTCACTCCCCATCAGTACTGCAATCGATCAAAAGGGTATACAAATACATACATATGCACAGTGACCATGGCGGCGGCAGTGGTGGTGGGTTGGTGATTGTCCAACCAACCATAACATGTGCAGGAGGAGGAATCTAATCAATTCCAATTAGGACATCTCACTACGATGCTATGTATCCCGAATGAATTATTATTATTAATCATTTACTTATTATTAGTATTCCTCTCTCATCAGCAGGAGCAGGAGCAGCAGCACCACCCTCAAACTCCTGCTATCTCCTGGTTCTCTCTCTCTGATGGTGAGATGATGAGTGAGCGACCAGGCATCCATGACGTGGTGAAAACTTTCATAATTCATAATAATTCACCATCCACCCTGCCCCACTGAAATGGTGGGCGAGAATGTGTGTGTGTCTGTGTGTGTCTATGCTGCTCGTATTAATTAGTCAACATTAAGAAATCTGAGTGTGGACACTTCGTCTCCAGGGAATTTTTGCCTTCGTCGGCTAAAGTCCGTCCAGTGACTGATGAGGACTAAAATACACGGGATACGAAAGGAAAAAAGACTTTTCTGAGTCTGATTGAAAATCCTTCCACCACCCGCCGCCAATATCTGCAATTATAATCCTGCATTGATGACGTAAAAAAGTATAAGGAACAGCACATTGGCAAGTTTTCCTAATTTGACGTCCAAAAGACGAATTGAGAGACGGAGGGGGCGATAGAGAGCGAGAGAGACCAAAGTTTTAATCCTAACCTCCTCCTTCAGTTGATATTTACATGTCAAATAACTTTCAATCACTGTCGACAGGATTTCTTATAACCAAGGGGAGACGAAGTCGTCCTAATGCTGGTGGTAGGTCACCACATTGCTGCTGGACGGATGGACGCCTTCAAGTCGATAAAGTTTTTATCCTGGGAATGGAAAAAGAAACGAAAAAATGGAAAAGTGCAGAATTTTCCTTTTTTTTTATCCTTTTAATATTTTTTTTTCTTACCATTTTCCATCTATAGAGGAGATCTCTCTGGTTGATGTTAATTAATTCTTGTCTTGTAGCGGTAAGAATGGCTGCGAGGATAAGGATATAAGATTGGTGTGGTGGCTAAAAGAGGAGGGGGGAAAAAACTTGCTGAACCTGTCCACCCGGCAATATGTCAGCAGAAAGACATCATTATTTCCAATTGTGTGTATGTGTTTGTGTATACTTTTGACGAGAAATACCGCTGATGGATAGAATCAGAGTGAGTGACTGACCATCGTTTTGAGACGGGAAGGGTCGAAGGGTGTCGAGAAAAGTTCGTCGATCCGTAAAGTTTTGTTGGTTTTCCTTTATTCTTTCGAGTTCTTTTTTTTTTTTTCGTTTTGTTATTCTGCCCTATGGAGACCTTTACCTTTCAATCATCATCTTGCACTATGCCAGGATGTGGGGGTAGGTTTGGTTTGTGTTCGCTCCTTAGATGAAAGACGTTGATTGACTTTCTTAATTGACTTTACTCGGTGTCAATCAAGCGGAGTGCAGACGTACAGTTCGAGTTGGAAAAGTACTGAATGTAATAAATAAAGAAAGATTTATGGGGGTTTTGGTGGTTGACTTGTTATTGCCAGACTACGGATTGTATATCATAGTATGGGTGCAGGTTTAGCATCCTTTTTGAGTTACATTGATTTCGTTCATAAGTTGATTCGTTTGTGAGGTGAAGAAATTAGTGGAAATGATTGTGTTTCTTGTGGGTAAATATCCTAGTAATAAAGGGTATTTCAAACTTTGTCAATTATCTATGAAGGAGGTGTCCTAAAAGCTATTCAAATTTGCCAAAATATCTTGAGTCAACATTTGCAAATTCTTCTTATTTCCACTTACAATTTTTCCTCGACACGATCTATTCTCAACGAGGATTACCTTTAGGCTCGTATATTCCGCCTTGGTAAGCAAGATTAAGACCGCGTTTCGATTGTGTCATATTGGGAGTATTGTAGCTGTTTCCAAGACTATTACAAGATCTAACAGATGCTTCAGTTAACTGGTCGATAACCCGCTAAAAGATTCAAATCCACATGCATACATTTTTTTGTGATCATATGGTGAGCTCACGGTATCATCATCATCGCGTAGATCTGCCACTTGATAAGCAGGATAGATACAAACGAAATGTCTCCTTCTTGACAAGCATAAGGAAGTCGTCTTTCATGAACCCGTGAGCACCTAACTCTTGTTGGAATCTCGAGCCACAGTGTACTATAAATACAATCAGTGTTCTGTTCATTACCTCTGCTTCCTGTACAATCAAAAGTACACTGTTAAGGGCATTCAATTCTACCTTGCTGGCAACTTGGCTCACGCGATACTCAGCTAGTCAACGAAAATTCACTTCAGAGTTGATAGTAACTGGTTGGAGCTTGGCTTTGTTCAACTGGGGATCTATTTGTAGCTGTAAGGCCTTGTTTCTTTTCTTCTTCTCTATCACGTAGGGCTTAAAACCTTTAAAGCTATACAATCAGTAGTACAGCCAGAGAAAAAGGTATAGGGAAGTTAGAAGTTGAAAATTGTAGACAAGAAAGTTAAGTGGCGATGTGCGTTAACTCTAAATCTATGCAAATCATAATTTGTTGGAGATATTAAGGGGGCAACTCGTCTGAATTTCGGAGTGGAGCTCCTTAGACATTCCTTGACGGTGAGACTATAACTTGGGGTATCAATTGAGGAGTCGTTCGAGAATGAGTGAAGTTAAAAGTATTTTCATCCTCAAAAGAATGGTTGAATATAAGAAGGGTTGGAGAGAATATAGGGTACACCAGCAGTGGTTGGGAATGAGGTAGACGTAGAAAGTATGTCTGTCCAATCCAACTTGTATTAATGGTTTTCTTGAAAACTTGGTTGGATTTTGCCAAAGGGGACACTGTGTCAAACTTCATCAGAGATACATATCACTACACTCACCATTCACCGTAATGGTGAACCACAGGTTCCATTTTTCTGTTAGATACATAATAAGGTACCCTGTGGAACGTTATTGACAGAAACTGACCATCGTTTAGAAGACGGTTTCTTTCAAGATACCTTATGAGATGGAAATTTTCTATGTTTTCCATAACTTTAGAGAACACTGATGTTAAACCTTTAGGTAGTTAATTTGAAGACAAGGTGGTGTCGCCATTCTTGAGGACGTTCGCGTTTTTAGCTATCTGCAAAGATAGCTATGGAGTATAACAGGTGGAAGACGTTACTTAGACGCTTAGCAAGGGTTCAAGAACAAGGAGGAGTATCGCATTTGGGCCTCCGAACATAACAGATTGGCTTTCAATTCGGAGTCAGTGATATTTGGTTTACGCAATACGCTTACATCCTTAAGAATCCACTGTTTGGTTCGTACTGTACACTGATGACACCATATAACCTTACTATGAGTCTCCTTGGAACGTTTTCCAATGCTAATCTTATACATATATCTTCGTAGTATCTTCGACTAATGAACTGTATGGAGTTCTGTAAAATATTTAGTTCTTCTGAATGGTGCGAGCACTTATCCCAACCCTCACTTTACCCTACCGTCGATAGCATCTAGTAAGTTGACCACCCTGATAAGCTGCTTGACTGTTTGACATAATTGGAGTCCCATCTATACGATTGTTCCTCTTGAGGTTATGTGGAACACATGCTGATACAAAAAAATGAGTCCAAATTCAAATTAACTTTCAAACTTCCTCCCTTTGTGACTGGTGTGATTGTAAAATTTAATATTTTGGTAACTTAAGCTTTAAGTATTCTAGGACGATTTTTTTGCGTTCTCGAGGTCATTGACCACTCAACCACGCAATGCAATACAGCAACTAGAGTACGGTTAATGACCGAACCCACAAATACCATCATAAAGTAGCACGCATCATTAAATCTTTATACTTGTCTTTGTGTTGATAATTTGTCATTTTTCTTTATTCACCGAATTCCTCTTGGACATCGATGTAGAATCCTCCAAAACTTGATTTGACTTTCCCCCAGCCAACCGCTGACGATGATGAGTTGTCGATGTCACAGCAACGACGAACAGCACTCGCCAGACAAATTGCATTCAGGTGAAAAGCGTTCCTCTAAGTGCAACAGCAGCCGCAGTAAAACCAGCTGCAGCTATACGTTTGCGGATCATGTCCAACTCCACCTCAATCCATCGATCATCGCACGGCAGAATGATCATCGGGCATCCTCATCATCATCATCATCATCACCATCATCGTCATCGTCGTCGTCGTCCCCGTTGTCGTCGTCGTCGTGGTTGTCGTCATCGTCAGGCAATCCGATGAAGAATGGATTATTGTCAGAGTGCTATGTTTGTGCGCGTAGTGAGTGTCCTAAAGACAATTCCATGTTTGCATTTCGCAACCAATCATCCATTAAATACATCAAAGAGTTTTGAGCTCCGAGTGCATTGCATATCCCCTCCACTGCTCACCATCATTTTCCCGGTAGATGGTGGTGGTGTTCCTTGATGGCTGTCACTTGATCGCATCGGTGACAGGAATTGATTTCAATTTCACGTTTCAAAGAATGAAAAATATAAGAAAAGTGTTCAGAGAGAGCTCGCTCTTCAGATGACAGCAATGATGCTGTTGATGATGAGGACGAGATGGGTGGGGCTGCCCCTCGTCTTCGTATATTCAACCGCAGTTGCTGTGTCCATCATTGGGATTTATTTTTGGGGTGGACACATCACACACATGAAACTGTCATTCTATTCATTTTGCTTCCTTTGCTTCATGTTTGGATGTGAAATGTCATTTGTTTGTGTTTGCCTGCCTGTGCCTACCTGCCTGCCTCACAGGGCTAGTCTGTTCGGGCAAATGTTCCTGTTACGTGACATCGGAATGTGATTAATTCTTGACGAAGTGGAGAATGTTTTCTCATTTTTTGCCCGAGGTATTTTTAAAGGTGATGTGATAAGGTGTCATCGTGAGAAACGAGCAAATTGGTTGGGATGACCGGTAGAAATGACAGTAACTGGTTTTGACATATTGAACAACAGATCAATTCTTCAAGACGATTCATTGCAAAAAGCATGCAAATCAATGTGAGTTCCTTGTCGATTATTTTAGAATTTCGTGACAATTTTCCACTTCCTTTCAGCAATCCTTTTTACGTTAAGAATGTATTCTACTCCAATGGTTACTCGTTACAGGTTAGGTATTGTTGTATTGCCACCCAAATCTCATTCATGATACTCAACACATTGTCAGGTCAATACTACAATCAGAACCAAAATTTCAGTTCCTCCTAAAAAGTAAGCAACTTGATCGGAAACTGACAACTTTACGTCTTTTATAGAAAAGCATTGCATGTACTTATGATGTTAGAAAATACTGTGAATTGTAAATTTTTCTTCTCTATTTGACTTTCCTTTATCTGAGATTTACGCTGTTTTTTTCTTCTAACTTATTACTTGCATAAAAGTAAATGTAACAAACATCTAGAAGGGTAGATACTTAGGTATTGATCAATTCGAAGATTCGAAGTTATTAATTTGAATAACTTTCAACTGTTCTGCGCCACGTACTCCTAGGAGCGCCGTGTATCCTACCATCCTGAGTAAGCGGATTCCATTGCATCGCCTAGTTAGCTATGGACCTGTCACCCTTTCGGAGAGTATGTCCAATCCACTGTCCCTTTCGTCGTCGTATTGTTGTGCCTATATAGATGTTCGTAAGAGATACGGTTTGGCCACAAAATCCTAAAGATATAACGTAGGCACCTATTGACGAACGTTTTCAGCTTCCTCGTGATAGTAGCGGTCACCCTCCAGCTACCACATCCATATAGCAGCACGGATTCAACACTGGAACGGAACAGTCGTAGCTTGGTGGTTAAGCTAATCGCATTGCTACGCCAAACTGTGGATAGCATCCGAAACGCAGATTTTGCTTTGCTTATTCGGCTGGCTACCAGTTCCAGTTCGGTTCCACTATCGGTTGAAACAATACTCCCAAGGTATTGAAAACTCTCAACTCTCTCAAATGTTTGTCCAGCATAGCATACATGAGCTGATGAGCTCGGTCCTAGGCTGATCATTTTTGTTTTTGCGAGTTAATTTTCAGCTCAACGACGTCTGCCTCTCTCCACGTTTGTTGTCATTTGGTGAAGGTCTATAATTCTATGTGACAGCAGGCATACGTCGTCGGCGTAGCTGTTTTCTAAAACAGGTACATACATATGTATATGAATATTTAACTAAAGACATTTGTTTGTTGAAGTTTGGGTTTACTCCAAATTTAGTACCAACTGTGATATGCGCCACCCTCGATCTACCAATAGAAGAAGCCTTGTGCTGGACTTGCTCTATTCCTTAAGGAATTATGGAAAACTAAACTACTGGGTCTTAGTCCCATTTAGGACATACTAGACATTATGGCAATTCGTCCACCACGAACTTCGTTAATTGATAATTCAGTATAACACCGATTCTTATTTTAACAGCCGCATCGCTGTTGTCAGGAATATAGCACTTGGTTGCCTTCTCAGTTCTACAGATACGATATTCGTGTTAAGCGTTTATTCGCTAAGATGGTTAAAATACTCATTTCTAGATCTTAAACGTTAATTTTTATAGGCTACTTTCGGCTACTTTTTATTGGCTTTCTTTAATTCTCAAAAGCGTTATATGTATGTGTATTGTATCTCTTTTCTGATACATATTCAAAATTTAAGCCCATCGTCTTCTATCATTCCTCTGAGGTTTTTGGTGTGTACTATTTACCAACCTTCACTTTAACTTTAAACGCTTGAAGAGTAGGTACTCCTTTGTCTCTTTGCTTTGTTTTATACAGAACCACACAATAGTGGAGAAAACTAACAATTTTCAGGATAAATGTACATACATATGTATGTATCTTAACGCATCCAACACATGATTCCAAATTAGTCCACCATTAATCGATAACGTTGCTACTACCTTGCCATTAATATGTATAATTTGTGTTAAATATTTCCAGAAGACAGACGGTTCCCTAGAATGTTTGTCTAGAATTACTTGCCATCGCCTTTTCCATATCTATAGTCGACCATGTCTACATACATATCATGTTCCCATGAACCCAGTCTCTGTCATTTTTTTCTGGTTCAGTTTTAGTAACATCGACTGAAGCAAGACTACGACCTTCAAATCGAAGGGCCTGAAGTAATTTCAAACAGACACGTTAATGATCCTACTTACTTACTTAACGGGCTCCCGACCCGTGAAGAGTCCCTGCCTGAGATCCTACATTCCCTTATTTAAAAATTCAACTTTAATACTATCACAAGTCATCAAACCTAAAGGCCATTTCCGGTATTTGAAAAATGTGAGGCTAAATCGCCTTCCTTTCTCCTCCCACATGTCAGACTTCAGCTATTGCATTATCTCACGATTTGAATACTGCAGCCAGACACAGTCTGTCTTCTTCCACTTTCTCACTGCATTTGTCAACCAAGTGCCAATTCGCTCTGCGCTAATGTCAGTCGCATCTCAAAGCCATCAATCATAATAAAATGCGATTTCCTTTCACAAGTTTTGCGCATTTACACAGCAATGTGTGTGTTTGTGTACCCCACATGCTGCAGTAGCACATCTCTGTGGATGGATATGATTGTGGTTTGTGCGATGCGGTGCCATTGCCTGTAGTGAGATACTTTATGCTGTGCGGGCACATGTGTGCCTCGGAATTAGTCCCGTTGTGTCCACTGGGAAATTGACAATTGACGATGTGTGGCGATGGTTTGGCTTATTTATGTTGCAACATCATTCTTAAGATGTTTGTCATTGCCACGAGATGAAGGATGGAGTGACGGATATGCTTTAAATGTTGTTCATGCCCTAATCCATTCATTACTGTAGAACACACTCCTCATGTAGCAACAGAGTCCTTTAAAATAAAAACTCCTTTATAAGTCCTCTCAGTCGATTCCACGTGTTTCCTCTTTAATTTCATTTTTGTCCTGGTTTAGCATCTATATCTTCACACACGGATACATTCCAGGAATGCTACTGCTTGCTGCTGTCCAGCCGGTTTATAGCGCATGCAGATGAGGGCACACAACAGCAGAGCATCAGGTAGTAAGGCGCACAATAAATTTGAATCGATGAATATTTCATGCGAATGATTTGCCAGATAATTTCACATCCGTTCCATCCTCTTGTTAGCAGCATATACTATGTATGTATGTATGTTACACAAAAAAGTCCCACCCTCTCAAAAAAGGACTAAACACACAGAGAAAAAAAACAAAACCACACAGACTCCAGTTGAAGAGCAACAGGGAGTAGAGCACGAGGGCCAGGAGTAGGATATTGAAAAGAAGACTATGCATCCTGCAAATTCAATTCATGTACATACATACATACGATACGGGGGTACAACCCACCCACTAAGAGTGGGAATTTTCAAGTGGCACACCACATGGATACACGAATGATTTTGACGATGATGATAGCAATGATGACGAGGATTGCGCTTCCCTTCTATCAAACGCAAGCATGATGGAGAGATGTTGCCACTGTTCATGATAATGCAACAGTTTAGGGGCCTTTGAAACGATTCCACTTCGATGAATAAAGACTCTGCTGACTATACAACTCCTGGTCTTCATTCACATCTAACTCACTCACTTTCTGTGCGAGAACTGTTTTTGAATGAAATTTTGGAAATTTTATATATACTTCCATGTTGTTCCTTTGATATGATCCTAAAATTTGTTTCGATTAGCCATTTGTGCTTGTCGATTGTTTCTGACACCTGAAAGGTAAAATAAATCTGAGTAATAACTAGGTTCACCCTTGTGTACATACAAACATATGTATGTACCTATGTATGTGCGAGTGGATGAAAAATTCTCTTCCTTCGATAGACAGTCGATGTTTTGTGAATTTGAATTCATATGTGATTGACACTGGAGATGCACTTCAAAAGATTTCATGCGTGATCTAGAGGAAGGATATTTTACGTAATGTCATTTGTCATTTTCAGACTGATGTATTTGATATACGAGTTTATATGAACTTAAATGTAAAACTCTTTGATTTCACCAATATCATATTTTTTTTGGCTTTTTAAAAAAACATGAATGGAGGGATGATTTAGATACTGTGGTTCTAGGGCAAGTTGTCAAGTCCACCCAAAAACGAATGCATTTATCCAGTTCACAAAAAGTTGTCTACTCCATCCACTCATTTGGGGGCAATGCTGATGTTACCTTCCTTGCGTAAAACATGCTTGAATCAATACGCTATTTTGGCTTTACCTAGAGGTAGGAATCGTATCTATTCTAATTCCCTGTTCAGAGTAACTAAGCGACAAGAAGCTTGTATGTTACCTTCCCATTGTCAGTTCATCCGCTTTTTCATTATCAATGTGGCCCAGTACCCAAAAGCAGAGGGTCCCCTTGTTGTCACTATTGTTTTTACCCATACTGACTGTAATCGTTTGATGGTTGGTTAACATAAACACTTATGATCTTACCAGAAATATTTCTCTCGATAATCATGACTTCGGCTTGAAAAACACACATCGTGAAGTGCAATAGAAGCCAGTAGCACCACCTGTTTCAATTTTAGAACCATCGGTACAGATAGCTCTTCCTTCTTCCTATAGACTGAACCGTCATCCCGCTGCTAGGAATTCTTATAAACTTTTGATAGTGGAATTTCATCGGTTTAGAATTGAGGCAGGAATATAGAGTTTAGCTAACCATAGTCCGCCTTCATGTAGTCTTCATTGCATGCTTGACCCTTTTTCCCAACCGTCTTCCACCTAACAATCGAATCGTAGATTAAAAAGGGGTCATACCTCCACAGTGTACCTCCGTTCTCTAAACCAAACAATCACTCACTAATAGAAGCGCTATCTAAGTATTTTGCTAAACGAACTATCCTGATACCGAATGGCAAAATCGTCAACTCGGCCTGCTACATTGAATCTACATTGGCCGGTGGACTCTACTAGAATCTAGGAGTTGACTATGCGGGTGTTGTTCAACCCATCTTAATCTAGGCTGCTTATTATTGCTTCAGTTAAATTGTTAAATGTACCATCGATGTCGTTATGGTATAGTTTGTCTCTATTTGTTTCACAGTCGGCTCCGATAAATACGTATGAAACCAATTAAAACTCCAAGAGTTATCTAATATTCATTTAGTTTATCATTGTCTGATGGACAAGGGTCACTTTACCACTAATCTTGAGTCCGTTCTTCACTACTTGTCAAAAATTTATGAAATTCAAATACTCTTGACCGACGATGTTTTTATTGTTCCTATAACCTATAAACGCATCGAATAAATGTCCTTACTGCTTCAATACCACTCGATTCAGCGTTCAGTCGTTCTTCTTTGTCCTTGTACGATATGGTTTCCTTTTGAGGATTACTGACTTTAAACGCTCTCTTTAAACTCGATCAGACCAACAAAAATGCAGCTTATCACGCCCACCTTATATATAAGAAAAACAAAATTCATAGGCTTTATAGGTCCAAGTACATACAACCAGTCGTGCACTTTATTTTCAGTTCACAGAAAGTAGCAATTTATGTATCTAAGGTTTGTCTACTAATACCAACTTCAGTGGATGGCTGTTAGATTGTTTTCTCACACTAAAAGTGATAGTCCCAGTCTGTACACTTCATTCGCTTTTTTGGCAGCGTTTTCCTCTCGAACTGCTCCCAAATTACGACCCCAGATGGTCGCTTCCAGCCGCACCTCTTTCACATCGCACTACTTGTTCTTCTTGTCCTCTTCTCCCGATTAGAATTGAGTATCATTAATTTCTTTCTAAAACCATTGACAGTGGATAAGGAAATTAATGTCAGCATTAAGGAAAATATAAAAATTCACTCCATTAGACCAGCAACGGCAGGAGCAGGAGCAACAACGACAATCAGTTACCTCTCCCCGCCTTTGGTTGAATTTTTCGAAAGTTTCACTTGGGAATCAAATATCTTCCAAAGCGGCAACAGCAGCCACCTGCTCCCACAGCCAGTTACTTATCCGCCTGCAACTTCTGCACACAAACCAATCACCGAATGAGTTATGATCGCGACACTAATATAAATCATAGTCCAAACCGCACCACGGAACCTACTCCACCGCAGCGCTTGCTAATGGCGCAACTGGCACGTTCAGTCAAAAAGTCGGTAAGCCTCCTCAAATTGCTCTCCGATAAGTTTGACATAATATGGAAAGTCAATTCGAGACCGATCGATCTGGCGGCCAGCATAGGCCACGAACAATGGTGGTGGTGTTTGCCAAATTGAAAGTCCGTGTTCCGTTTCGTGTTGTAGGGAATTTGATAGTCGACGTCCAGTGTGCGTCACTATCTCTACAGGTGTCCGGAATAGCGCAACTTGGCCGCAAATCGTGATGAAATCAACTCCCTAGTGCAAGTGAACTTTGCTCTACGGTGCAGATGTAGAGTATTGATGCTCTTCTAAGGTCGCACAGTGTCTAAGTGGCTTTTACATCATTTGTGGTGAATTGGTTTTAAATAAATTGGTAAATAATTGTGTTGCATATGGAACTATGTAGTGTGTAGTGGCCTAAGGTTATGTTCGTTTCCATGAAGCTGTTATACAAGGATCGTCATACAAAAGAAGGTCGTTTGCCAGCAGGACATGTATTTGTGTTTATTAGCAAATTGATTCCCAATGGTAGAAGTGAAACATCACTTTTCTACTGTCCATCCTACTGCACTCTGTTCTAGTCTGCACAGTGTAGCTACTCAAAAATTCGTCACGACCAGAACTCCACTTCCAGTCCTCGTTACCCAAATCGCGGCTAACTACAACAAACGTGCTACTGTTCCACATGTGCAAGGTCCTTCTCTCTCTCGCTCTCTCACTGTCCATGAAAGCCTCCTCTGTCATCACAGTGTCACACGAGGGCAATCGCATCACGCAGCGAACGTCTTCCATAGTTAATGTCTCGTTTAAGGCTTAATTCGGTTGTTGTGGTCCTTCAGCAGCGTGTATGAAGATGCCTGCGAGAAAAAAGCCGCCCAATTCCAACTCTGTTACACTAAACGATGTCCTCGCTATCATCACCATCATCATCATCATCGTTGCCACCACCAACAGGCTAGTGCTTGTGATGATGCATTTTGCGGTCTGTCAGTTAGAATACGATTTGATGGGCGAGACCCGAAAAAGGCTCCTATGCCGCCGCACCACCATCAAACTAGAAAAGTCGAGGCTGCCTACCAACGCGTCATGTCATTTTGGCCGCGCCGAGGTTTGGGCATCCAAAGTAAGAGAGTGTGTGTCCTTTCATATGCAACACTCTGCTACGACGTAACAAAACCGCTCTCGACTGACACATCCGAGTACGGCGACGAGGACACGCCGACGATTTATGCACTGTGTGGACGGATACGCTTGGAATGTACATATCTCGAGGTGATGCGGATGAATTTTGACACTTTTGTGGCCGAATGGCGTTGGTTTTGAATCCGTGAATATGCTGCGAGGTAACAGATGCATATATCCGAGAGTTGCTATGTGTATGACGATGATGACGACGTTGATGATGATGATGATGATGATGGGCCACTTTGATACACGAATGATGGGTTGTTTTATGCGGTGTGCACATGATAAATATGGAATTTGAGATGCGATACCGGACCTCGACTAAACACGAGGACTCTCTGCGTGCAATTTCTCTTATTCATCCATTCATTTGTCATAAATCACTCAGGAGTTGTGGTGGACCACCGTGGTCGGTAGCGGCCTGCTATGGCGCAAACAATACTTGATCGTTAGTGGTGTACAGCTGGTTAAGTGGCAGACAAATCATCTGCTGTCATCGCATTGACGTTTTGTGAAATTTTACATCTTTGGTTCAGTCATGGCAGGCAAAAGGAATCTGATGAATTTGGTCAGCTGCGTCGCAATAGGTTCGTCACGATTTTGATGGCTATGCGAGGAATGCTGTCGAGCTGGAGCTGTATATGTTTGATGGAGTCTAAAGTTTGGATCTTTAATACCCATAGGCAGTCTAATGTTGAAACAGCATACTTTCAGATAGGTGTTGTTACAGTCCACCATCAGTAGTCTGTAGTACGCCTACGTACTAATACACACGTTCCTCGCGGATCTGCATTACTTCCAGGATTGGTTAGCAACTTATGGTACGTGCTCTATGTCTGTTGTTCCAGAGTAGATCTCCAACCAGTCATATGGCTGATTTTGTCATATGGCTTACTAAAAGCTGGAGAGTTGGTATGTCCATTCTTGTCTCTGCGAAGCGTTTTCTTCTTCATCTAGACATACTAGCCAAAAGGGCGAACTATCGTGTCCGGGCAGAAATTATGTGAGTTGGTAGCTGCAGTCCACGTTTGCTCTCTTTGTCCAGATCTTGGTCGCGATGATCAGCTTGTGATTCCTTTTGCCGTGTTATCCCAACTGACGGGGCACAGCGCTGCAGATGTTTCCCTTTCTTCTGGTTTTACCCTCTTTCGCGGTTCGACCAAGGTAAACCCATTGCATCTTCTTGAGGAAAATGACCATACCCAGGTTGCTTCGTCCGATATTGTTTGGAATCCCGGTAATGAACCCGGAACCTGTATGCTTTCGTTGTAAGAGCTCCTGCCCAGACTCCTCGCATATCCAGATCCACCGTAGTTTGGCAACATTTCGCAGAGCGGTACCTGCATCTACTTACTTAAGTTCTGTATCCCCTTGAGGGTCCTAGGGCCTCGACAATGCCTAGAGGCATTGTGTCGGTTTCGGTAGATTTAGATTTTCGGTAACGCGGATTGCTGGCCCAGGTTACCTAGTCTAAACCTAAGCTCCTCTCGCACTTGCAATTTTAGCCTAGATGTATAAGGCTTTATACATGCAGTTGAACGGGGACCACCACGAGGAGGTAAAGCAAGCACTACATTGCGAACTTGAATGCTGCGCTACTGGCCCAATCCATGTTTTGGGCAGTCAGTAATTTCCCGAGCTATCGCCATCCAGATCCCGAAACCTGCTACCTGCATCTGGGACACCTTTTTACTGCATCATCGAGCATTACTCTCAAGTAATTTAAGCCCTCTTTAGACCTGAATGATTTTCTCCCATCCTGGAAGTTGATATTTTACAGTTTTTCGACAGTCACGGTCTTGTGGTCAGCTAGTTCTCAGTCCGCAGACTCTAGTGAATTTTTGATCCTGTCGATCGTTTCCTCCGTGGTGGATTCTACCTCGTGAATATGTTTGGCCAGGGAAACCACTGTAGTATCGTCAACCAAGCCGATAACCTTAACTCTAATATTAATTACAAAACAGGTCCAAGGACTGACTCTTAGTAAATTCCAGCGAAAACATTGTAGTTCGTCTGATATACCTACCTATATTTCAGCTTCCTGTTGGAAAAGAATTTAAAAATTGGGATAAACAGTCGTACTCCCCAATCAGCAAAAAGGTTCCGAACTACGCCGTCTTTAGCCAGCACAAGAATCACGTTTCTTTAAGGCATAGCCTACCCAACCTTGACACATGAATAGACAATCGACCGCGTCTATTGAAAGCCGTAATGTGAGTTGTAAATACACTAATGATGTATTACATGCCATGGGTGGTAGATTTGATTCTATGGCGTTGAGTATCCACTCTTTCTGAAAAATTTTGAAAAGGTGGTGGTGTAGTAGTTTTGAAAGTTAGGCAAATTTTGAACTGCTGGACAGTTCTGTTGTTTAGAGGAAATGTGTTGCGTCATATCCTCATCTCCAACTTATACCTTTTAATTTTTATTTTGATGCTTGGTTGAAATGGTTCATTCTTTAATGATATCTGAAGTTTAATGAGTTCAAAACTCGTTAAGTGTTTCCTTACTTTTTCTGTTTATCCCAGAGTTACTTTGAGTTTGCATACATATGTATGTATGTTATCCGACATGATAAAATTCGATTTGTTGCTTGTGGGTTTATTTCTACTAGAAAATGTAATCTGCGCATTTATTTTATTTCAATATTTCGATCTCCCTAATGTCAGTCTTTTTTTTGTGTTCCACAAACACCAGACGTCTTTGTCATTGAAGGACCAAGAATAACGACCAACCTTTGCCTCTTTGTCAACCCGGTGGTGATTGATAAAATTTATTTGCTTTGTGTTTATAGACTTGTCCACATGGGACTGTAAGGATAAAACAATACGTGCCAGACATCGGAAAGTCATTTGAAAATTTTTCATTAATTGAACCGTATGTCTGGGATGCTATCTATTTGTACATGTCATGTCATTTCAAAATGGATAAATGTCTGGCAGTGACTGCTTCCATCGATTGACATTCGATGATGGAAGTGTCTGCGGATTTTAAGATGTACATATACTTACATAAGCATATGTGTATGTAGTAATTGGGCTTTTGTTTGTTTAAATGTTGGTCTATAATTCCTATTGTTATAGACGCAATGGTGTAAGGTTTTCTTGTCTGTCTCTTATGGAATTTTACTTTTCTGAATATGGATAGGGCTGTAAAGCAGACTAACTTAGGAAGTCTACGAATATGAGTTTATCAATAAGTAATAGAAACCATAGTGGGCCAATCGCGGTCATTTGAAACCCATTGCTGTAATATACCTACATACATATGTAGGTCTAAGCCATCTCTTGCGTGCACTTGGTATCCCTTTAAAACTTTACTATATCATTGAAATGGTTTGCAATCCTCTAAATATTCTTTGCCAGGTGTTTAATCTACTCCGAGTATTCACAAAAGTAGATGTGTGATGTCCTCCGAGACGTGAAGGTTACTGCAAGTAACTCACATGACGTGCCTCCTCAGACGGCAATGTCAGAGAGAACATCTATTGATATTCTTAGCCGCGTCCTGTTTAATTTCATAACTTCCTCCGATGTAAGAGAGGTGTCAGTACCTTAAACACTGTAAGCGGTCTTGCCAACAGAGATCGAACCTTAGTCTTACACCTCTAACTATGTTGCATTTTCGTTCCCCTGATCCCATCTCTAGTAATTCCGCAGCTTTGAGTACAGCTTGAATCTGTGCTCGGAATACACTGCCTGTGTTTTTAAGTCTAAGGGCTACTTGCAAGTCTATATTTCTAGAGTAATTATACATCTGAGCCCGTGGTCCCAACGGATTTGGAACCGTCCATGTATATTACAATCTCGTTTTGCATCGAGACCGTTTCCCTTTGCCAATCCTTCCTTCCCGGCCATATTACTTCATGTGGTGTTTTGTGTGGTGGACTCCAGTCCAGGGTACGGAAGATATCATTCGATTTATCAAGGATGTCAGGAAGTGATTACTGTATAAGTTATACAGTAGCTAGTGCCAATTTTTTGTAGTGAAAGCTAGTTTGAATTTGGTCCACCACATTGTACAACTCAGTCTTCACCGAATTACCCCTACAATATGCAGATTGAGCTTTGCATAGACCACCGAAGCGATACTTGACTCTAGGTACTAGAAACCTCTCTTATGTCTCAAGAAGGGATGATGAGATCCTAATCCGTCTTCAGACTTTCTCTCGGTTGTGACTGTATTAACCTGATTTAGATATGAAGATGAACATCACTTCCCTCCACGGTGATGGTATGAGCATACACATGTCATAAAGTCGGCGTACTTGCTACTTGGCAACATTATGGACATTCCTTTACTTAACAAATTTGATTCTTAAGAGCTAGTCTGCATGCATGGATGTGCAAAAAACTGGGTCTTGCTTCTTTCAATACCTAGGACAGGAGCATAGAATAAGTTGTGGACTGCACATTCCGATTCAGCTCACTGTAGATATAGTATATTTCTATAGCTATGGGACATGTTCCACTTAACCGCGTAGCTACTACTTAAAAAAGTATTCAATCAAGTGATTCTAAGCGCTTTTAATTAAGTCCTACTCAATACTCAAAAAAGCTGATTGAGTGTGTTCATCTTCAAACCAAAGCAGGACACTTCCAAAATGCTCAACGCCATATTATCCTCAAGGACTTCCCTAATTAGACACACACACATTTCATCCTGTCATCGTGTGTTTTCGATGCATGGTGGACATTTCGGCGACGTAAATTCCCATAAAGACATCTCGCATCTGCTTGGCACATTCCTACGCAATTGGATTAACATGTGAAATAACTACGTGATATCACTAATTGGCGGCGTTCCTTTGGGGATTCCCCGCCGAGTGCCATAATAAACGCATCACGATGCTAATTAGATGCGTATTGTCGTCCATGCGTGCATATATTCGTAGTCCTTATTTACGTTATGATTGTCTCAAGATGGATTTAGATGCAAATCCGACTGCGGAATGCAAAGTACCACCATGGCATTACACCACATCGTGGTAGACTATGGTTGCCGCCTTTTCAATCCCATCAGTTAAGGGATGATGGAACATTAATTTAATAACAACTTTATGTCCTTTCACGTCCAACTTCATTGTGGGCTTTAAATCACAGAACGGGGAACTCCCCCATCCACGTCGTATTAATTAGTGAAAAATTATGCCTGACACTGTTTGGTTTGAGCGGTGGATCGACATTTTCCCAATTGGGTCGAACTCACACTCTGGATGTGACTCATCCCAAGTATAATGAAACCGACAACGACGACGAACAAAAAAAAACAATTAATTTCGATTTTTTTTCCTGGTTCACCCTGTAAGCCTCAATGTTATTGTTTCATGTATACCCGTCACTCGGCTTGTTGTTGTTATGTACGTTTTTCTTTTTTTGTTTTTTTCGTTGGGGGTTGCCCGCAAAAATTTTTACCTCACTGTCAGGGTGGATAATTGACAGATTGATCGGCGAATTGGTAATTCAATTAGTCAATCAAAATTTTTATGCACACCTCGACACAGGAGAGGCATTCATTCGTAAATACAGGATACATGTGGGAGCTCCTAAGGGACATGGAAGGATGAAAAAGAAAACATACACAGAGTTATTAATTTTTTCCACCGCAGGTTTTTTTTTTACCGCTTGAGCTCCGTTAAAAGACTGTTCTGTTTGTTTATTCATTAATTTGTTGGTGCCCGCTTTTTTCAGTGCGATTAAATTCCTTTATGCTTTGATTGAAAGATAAAAGAGTGGCAGATTCGAACAGAACAACAGAATAAAAAAAAAAACAAGGAACAACACGGACATCCCTGGTGTTCATTGATTTCAATGAGTGACAATAAATTCATTAAAACGATAGACAGGTTAATGTTCATCGCAAAAAAGAGACAGACAAAAATTCGTGTTAATTATAAATGTGATGGATTTTAGGAGATTTGATGTATGGGTGCAGGGAATACGGAAGAGAATAATGTGGACAACTTTCCCTGAAACTCTATAATACCATAAAGTGGCGCTGAATCGATTTCTTCTTACGAACCACAAAAAAAACTCGTACTTATTAACTACTTAGTAGCTATCATATAAAACTGTTGCCCCTTAAAAGTAAGCGTAACTTTTAACATTTTAACATACTCTACCTCCCTCAATCTTTTTCTAAAAAGTGAGGCCAGAAATAATCTTCTTCAAATATAATGCCGAGTCAATGTCAACCCTGAAGAAGGCTTAATATTCTTCTCAGCAGATTACCGGGTCATCTAAATAATGTACTCGAGAAGATACTTCTTAGAAGCTGCAATTCGCAGCCTTTGGTAGAGTAACGTATTGTCTGTCAAACAGATATTTTCCCCATACATACTCATGTATGGCAGCTCACCTTCTTTTAAGGACATTGAAACTATATACAAACCTCCACAATAATATACAAGTCGCTATCAAAGCCTCCTCTGCAGTAATGATTTCACCTAAAACTGTAGGTCAGGTTTTCGTTGCTCAGTCTTCTATATTAGTGGAACTTGGTACTGCTGGCCTGGGTGTTTGGCATGCAGGTTATCAAATTAACTAATTCAGAAGAGTTGGAATCCTTTACTGGAACCCATTATGTAAGAGTCAGCACAGACCAGACTTGAGGACTTTAGTGGGTGTCGTTGATTGGGTTGGTTCGGAGATACCCAGAATGTTCAGTCTTCCAGAGACTACGACCTTAAGTCGTAGATCTTTTTTATGACGTAGGTACTTGCCCTTGTTTAATTACCCTTAAACTGCTAGACTTACGTCTACTAAGCATCCTTTTAGTGTTGGTAACGTGCATAAGTCAATGTATGTACCTGTAAAGGATACGATGCAATGGTCTATTGTATTCTTAAATTCATTTTAATCAAAAAATAGTACAAATTCGGTACAAAAAAAAATTTAGCTCTTTTCTTTCTAGAAATCAAGTGGTGGGGTTATAGTCACACAGACACCCTTAGCCTTGTCTTAAGTTGGTGACATTAAAGAAGTCAGAGCATATAAAGTCCATTATCTTGACCTTTACGAAGTTAAGTACAAATATTGATTAAGAAGACCTATTTCACTTCGGGCAAGTTATTTTAACAAATTAGGACATAGTTTTCTATTTTTTTACGTTTATTCAGATTAGTTCAAATACTCGTATGAACCTTTCATTACAGCGATACAGTCTTAATTAAGCCAAAGGAGCAACTACTTACAACAATTTTATTAACAGCATCAGAAACATCCATTTCTGTGATCAACTCAAATCAAAAGTCTTAAGATTTGGTCAATTTGTGAAACAAAGCTTTTGGAGCTTCAGCAATTAGCAGAACTCATGCAGCATCAAAACACTTCCAAACTCTGCTCAAAATATCCTATGCTTACATAAAGGACTTACTCGCACTAGAGGACTTAAACCCAAACACAAAAGAAAAGTCCTTTGTAAATCCATTAAAGATTCGGTACGACCCACTAAAAAGATCTTCCTGGACATATCTTCCTTATACCTAGCCTTAAGGCCACTGTTTCAATGTTAACACCTAAGCTTGTTTCAATAAAATTTATTTATTTCCGAAAATTATGTTTGTTTGGCATGTTTTCCTTTCAGCCACACCCTCTCACCAAATCAAAATTTTCGTCAAAATCGGTCAAAAATTGAAAAATGTCAGAAAAATACAAGGCGAACATGCTCAGCAAGTAGGTATTTAGAAAAATAATTCAGCTGAAAACTAGAGATGTGCAATCTATGAAAATTAGTGATGTGCCATCTTATGAATTTCTTTTTAACCTTTTTTTATGGTTTGGGTGTTTTTAAGAATGAAAACATGTAGGATATGTATATTTTTAAATTGTATTTATTGGTTATAAAAAATAGGCAAGAAGTATAGAAAAACAATATTGTAAGTTAGTACAGAGTACTTCATTTGACTTTAATTGCGCTCCTTTGGAGTATGTGACAACTGTTTGATGTTTTAAAAGTGTTTGTTGTTCAATTTCTTGAGTTCTTTCCTGGGCGGGATTTTTTGTTGGCATATGTTTTACGCCCGTCTGCGAAATAAGAGTAATATTTTATATTTTTACACAGTAAAATAAAAGCCCTGGATTTTCTTACCCGATGATAAAGATGGGTAATAGCTTCTCGCAGTTCTCTGTCATTCTGTCCCATTCTGCATTTAGGATGTACAATTGATGTTCCAAGAATTCAGAGCTGACTTTCCATTTCAAGAGTTCAGACCTGACATTCTCGTATGGTTTCACTTTCTTACAAGCATTTGTAAAAACTTCAGGTGTATGTAGACTTTCTTTCTATTAACAAATATTCCTGGTTAACTGGAAATATCTAAGATATAGAAAACAAGAATGTTAGTTCACATGTACATACCACACTACATTAGTTGTATAGCTTATTTGTATAGCGGCAACCATACGATCTTGCAATCCATTTGCAGCGATTTAGAGTGTAGGAACCCCTTTTAGTATCCTGCAATTAGGTACTAGAAATAACCTGCTCTGTTTTCTTATACGACCGTTTGACTATATTTTCCGTCATCTCCTTGTGATAAATTATTATCTCGTTAGCAATTGCGTTCATTTCAAATGTCACATCAAGGACCAACCAAAATACACACGAACAAATTAAATATAGAACCTGACCTGATTCTTTTAAGCAAACAAAATCGCATCACTCTACCACACGCAAATATCCCACCCCTCGAGCAGTCCACCCACACACATAATACCCTGTCGTGTATGTCTCATCTCCCGTGTCTGTCGCTGATGTGTATATGACAACTGAGTTGACAATGTCATCAAAAGTTGACGTTCACTCTTGTTATACAAAGACCTTCCACGCACACACACTGCATACGCAAGAAAAAAAAAAGAAAAAAATACAGCAAACAGGACGAAATCAACATAAAGACGACGAACGTCGTCGTCGTCGTCGGTCTTGTTTTGTGTCATTCACCCTCCTCCACCTTACATAAAAGGACACATCTCGCATTGTGCGTGCTGGAATGAATGACTGACAGACACGTCATGGAACGAAATCCTTACCCAAAAACCATCCACGATGGCTCCTTTAAGGTGTTTTTGTTTTGTTAGAGTAAGGTGCGCCGCCGACGACGACGACGACATCATCAGCAGCAGTAGCATCGTCGTCGTCGTCGTCACCGTCGCCGTCGCCAACATCAGAGAAGTTCCATTGTCCTTTGGCATAATTGAGAGCACAGCACCCGAAAATAAAGTACACTACACGGGATATTTAGAAGGACACCCTCCCAAACAAAGTTCATATGTACATGTTGATGAACAGCGGCTTGGATTTCTGGTTTTGTCAACAGGAAAACGTGATGTAGCTCTCCTTCAAAATCACAGCAAAGTTAGAGTAGTGGTAGCAGAAGAAAGCAGAAAAAAAAAACAAAAAAGAAACAACCACCCTCCTCAGGAAGGACATGGAGGATAATTCCACTTATACCACTCACTCGCTTGATGTGCGATTCATTGACATAAGAGCCATCTTCTACCAGCATCATCCACCTTCATAGGTTCACAATCAGCCTGTCAATCATTCGCATGAATATGAGGATCCTTTTAGTGGAGTCCTTGGCCTTCCCCATTCTCGGCGAAATAACAAAAAAAAAATATCACTCTCTCTGCGATAGGTAGTGTACATGACATTTTCATGTCTAAATTATAATTTCTCTTCTCCTCCTGATGGGGGTTATCACTGTTCGAGCTTGGCCCGTCAATGACGCTGAATGACATGTGCACAGGACACCAATTTTTGTTTGTGTGTAATTTCTTTTTTTTCATATTATCTTCATACATTGTGGTCCTCTTACAGTGTTTTTTTTTTTTCTTTTTTTGGTCATTATCCTGACAGTGGACAAATTCAATTACGCTCTTTGTACCCAGGCTTCTACCACACACTCCCCGGTAATCACATGTCCACACGGAAGAAGTGAAAATAAGGAGGTAAAGTGTGAGCTGAAGGATACGCAGAAAAGGGTAATGGGGCGAAAGTTGACAGGATAATCGATTCCAGAGAGATGTCAGTCACAGTCAAATGCAATGCCAGTTGTTGGATGTGTTCTGTACAAGTATGTGAGGTTATGGACGTTTTCGTTTCGATTTTCCTGCTTTTCTCGTCGTGTCCTTTTTATATGTCATCAGCGATTATTATGAATATGATGTTTGTATTTGTTGGCGTGGTAATGGTAACTGGTTATGTGTGGGCGTATTTCATGTACATATACATACAAGCAAACAGACGCACTATATACGGCCACAATGAACTTGTCAATGTCAGGCCCTTGAAATGTCAGTCAATCTTCGTCAAAAAATACTGAAGCATTGAGACTGGGATAACAAATGGGATAGTCAAAGAAAGGAAGGAGAAACAACAGTACAAAAAAAAAAAACAAAACTACTAGGCATTGTGTACGTGATGTTTTGTGTGTTAACTGATCCGAATGATGGTTTGAAGGGGAGTTTTGCGGTGAATATTTGCAATGTAAACTAAATAAACGAAGGAGGAGTGAGTAAATAGGGGGTGACCGTAGTATCGATATTACAAAATTTTTAGTGATTTCCTGGCATGTACCAACACATGGTACTTAAGTAGATGTGTACATGCCTGGAACCATGCGACCAAAGCTGACTCAATAAATGTCATCGTAGGGTATTTCAATTTTAATAGGTTCAGGATAGATGAAGAACGAATTTTCATACGTAAACAAATTACTTTTGAAAGTACAAGTGAAGCACCTGGTATTTAGCTCGAAGAGATCCCACTTTTAATGTATGTAGTTCGTCATTTGATCAACTAATATCCAATGTAGTGGAAGCGTTTTAATACCTCTATCAAACAAGATATTTAGCAATAGGGAGAATCCGCATTCTCAGTCCTTTCTACAGACAATGTTTAAGTTTCAGTCAGAGGAGTGAATTTATTTCCGTGAAGTCATGGTTTGATTTGATAGATAACTGCGTTGATGCTTAAGAGTAAAAATCAATTATGGTAAATCCAGCAGCCTTTTCCCCACTAAAATCTGCGATCTAGAGAACCCGGGTAGCTGTGAAGTTAGTCTTATTGAGAGGTCACTTGAAGGTGTAAATTTACTCAGCTAAGTTCTTCCAAAGCAGATTCCGGTCGATCACTTTCTCCACCACAGCAAAGAAATCCTTACTGTGGAGTAGCCTACTGAATCGTATTTGCGAACGTTTTCAGTACGCTCATTGTACTACATAGTCTGTATGTTTATGTAGCATGCACGATTTATACAAACTTGACATGGTTGGAAAAAAGGTTTCGTGTACCCTTTTTTTTATTATAATAACATAGGTCAACTGCGTAGCTTCGAGTTTGATTATAGCAACAGATAGAAGGAAATGAGTACGAACACCTCTATCAGTTCTGCGTTGGATAATTTTAATTGTACATGTCGATGTCCCTTCCTGACAAAAATGGTCTTTTCTAGCTTAACACGAATGTGCTAGTAAGCACTCCTTAGAATTATTCGACTCTACTTGCTGGTTGGGATAACAAGAACAACAGGTAACTACTTCTAGTCATTTAAGCTGCGTACTGACATACAGAAAGATTAAATTTGGATTCCTTCAAGTAATGCTAAAGTTGGAGTAAATTTCATATTCGAGTTTTGTCACAAAATGAGTACGGGTCCTATTTGCAAGTAAAAAGTAGTAATGTCCAATTGGTTGCTTTTAAGAGCTAACAACTGAGAAGCAGCTAACAACCGCATTAGTGGTTTTTAACTGAATTTATAGTCTAATTACAGGTCCTTGGGCTAATAAATAGTGAAGACTATTTAAGGATGTTTCTCAAAAAGTGCCGGTTAACTGACTTCAGTAAGTTGATCTACATATAACCATACTTTTGAAAACTAATTGTCAAAATTCTTTCGCAGATTATTTGGCTAATTTTTAACTCCAGCAGTACAAGTTAGAGATTTATTTAAGTCCATGATCATCGCAATCTATCAGACTTCGTGAATATTTTTGAAACTGATCTTTCTGGTGGATATGTCTGATGACGAAACCAACTGCTGAGTGGAACATGTATACGATGAAAATAATGTGATTAGCAGTATTGGCGAGTTTTATGACGAGAGATACATACATCTAAAAACACAAATACTTGTAGAATCGAAAGGGGGATTTAGATGCGATTATGGAAATATTTCAATATAGACATCACCTTTCGTGTAAATTTGTTGTTTTATTTTCTAAAGTACATACTGAGTAAGACAATGTAGGACGACAAGAGCAGCATTGCATTTGACACTCAGAATTTAAGGTAAATAAGGAAAAAGGACAACATTGGTTGATTAAAGATGTTTTCTACTTAAGACTAAAAAAGCGTAAGTACCACAATCTCTAGAAAGTTTCAGTTTATGTAAGAAAGACGGTCACAGTCATAGTCTTAGTTATTTTGTTTAAGTCTCACCTTAAACGAACGAAGCTGTGTAAAAATCAGAAACTGGAAGAGTGATTTTCTTTCGAAATCTTTAAAAGCGCAAGCTTTAATATAGACCGACTTGTAAGACACGTAAATCATTATTAATAAGCAATTCATACTCATCAAAGTACTAGTCGCTCAGAAGAAGCAGCAGCTTACTACCTTCACATTGCAAAATTCGAAGCCCGCCAAAAATAAAGAGCTGTTCCGAATTCGAGCTCCCGAACTCTCTCAAGACTACATATATCTATCTCCCTTGGATACGTGCTAGTTAAGATTATGTAGACTAGTCTGGCTTAAGTCTGTGTTTGTTAAGCTTTTGAGTCAAACTTCGAATTTATACTTGTTTGAATTTGCAGGTATAAATTTGACTTGATCATACAGGTCTGTTTCTAGAAGATTATGGCAAAAACATTTAATTTTTCTACGTAATTTGAGAAAACACAAGAACTAAAGTGTCTGAGCAATAAAAACGAGAAGATATAGGTTTGTTAATCTAAACCAGGTATTGCAATTGACACAGAAGTAGATATGAGAAAGCCGAAATTTGGAGGTCGCCTTGGGTTTCAGCAGTTGACAAATTCTCATGGTAAAGGAATGAGGGAGAAGTAGTAATTATGAGAATCTTTCTGCGCTTTTGGTGTTGTTCGGAACTCTTGACTTGAAAGAAATTTGACATTCAGTGTGAATTTTCATAACAAAATTTATTCTCATTCTTTCTTGCCATTTCGTTAGTATTGACAGTTTACGTAAAACTTAGGAAAGAGGACGATTGGTTTGACAGTAAAGTACTGTGTGTAAGTGGGACAGAACTCTTGCGAAATACTCTTCGAAAATTTTGGCGCGTTTTTTGCATTCAAGTTCGAAAACTAGACTTGGGTATGAGTGAGAACGATGTTTAAAGTCTGATTTAAGTCAAAGATGTAAAGGAGATAGGTGCTATCTTCTCATGTATTGAGACTTCTTCAATTTGACTATTTTTTTTCCTTTATGGAGAGAAGCAATAATTAAATGTACTTTCTACACTTTCTGGGCGCCTAGTTGAATTTCTGAATTTGTAATTTTTTTTTTCTGTTTGAAATATCGAATGCAGGGGGTTTGGATCAAATAATTAAAACTACCAATCGAAGTGGAAACAAACAACTTTACTAAAACTTGTTCATAAATATGTTTGAGGAAGCTTGAAATTTATTTATTATTTAGAAGACAGAATCGAATTAATTCATTTATACGACTGAGAAGAGGTTTTTTAATTACTTTTTTACCCAAGTAAAAAACTTCATTGTGTCATATGAATACATATTTTACTGAGCTCAGATTATTGATTAAATAAAACTGTTTATAATGCTAGGGATTGTAGTATTTCAAAAACGAATGTAGAATGGTATTCTTTAATTATTTTGTTTCACTATTACCATCGAAATAAATTAATGCGCTGAAAATCTCAAAAACTATAGAAGTCCAGCACCCCCAGACACCAGCATACGACTGTTTGTTCTTTAGGACTTCTCCCCTGTTCAAAAGATTCGAAGACACTTTACACGTCTATCCCCGTCACACAAGCTGCACCAATCTATGTACATATGTATGTATGTATGCCCTTCTTTCTAGCCTTTAGAAACTATAAGAGGAACAAAAGTAGCTCTTCCATTCCATGGTCCTGTCAGTTTAAAAAGTCAATAATACCTTCATACAATTTACACTCATACACTCATGATGATATTAGGCGCCCAGAAAATACAGCAGGTTACTTTCTGGTATTCCAAATTCGAACTACTGGACTCTCTTGAGATTCAAAACATGTACCTATACATACTTACATAAGTTTATCCAGTATCCATCTCTCTCAGACATTAATAAGGTAAGAGCTCTACATTCTTCTCTCTTGGCTTAGATCTTTGTATAGGTCAAGCTTTTCACTGAGACTTCGAATTCGAATTTTTCGTTTTTATTTTCTGTGTTACTCCTGTGAGTGATCGAATAACTTTCATTTTTCTTATTTAACTTTGGGAAAACACAAAAATAATAATAAACAAAAGAAAAAGATTTATTAAATTAAACCAGGTCTTGGAATCATTTTACAGAGCTAGGTGTAGATGTTGGGGAATCCTAAAGTTGGTAGTTGGCTTAGTCTCCAAAGCAGTTGTGAAAAAGAGACACACAGTTGGTAAAGGAATGAGGAAGAAAGTCATAGTTTTGAGAACCTATGACAGTTTTTACTCCCTGTTCCCCTTTCTACGCTTCAGTTGTGGACTTGAAATTGAGGATTCGTTTTTTTAAGAATTGTCACAACTTAAATTTTGCAGAACATCAGTTTTGTTTACCTTTAGAGCAGAACCTGTGAATGAATGAAATATAGTCTTCGAATGCCCTTTTTTTGCATTCAAATTCGAAAACCAGACTCGAATGTAAGAGAGAAGGATGATTAGGTTCTGATTTAGTCTAACTAAGGTGTGAAGGAGATAGATGCTATTTCCTCTTGAATGAAGAGTACAACAATTTAGTACATTTTTTCTGTCATAAAGAATAGAAAAATTTAGAGGAAGTTACCATGCATTTTTTCTGTGCCCCTAGGAATCAAGACTACGAATATAAGCGAGAAGGAGAAGCTCTGATGTAGTTTAACTGAGGTGTGAAGGATATAGATAATATTTGCCTTGTTTCTCTGCTATAGAAAGATGAAATGCAATAAATGCATTTACCTTCTACGTTTTCTGGGCGACTAGTTGCATTTCTGAATTTATAAATTCTCTCATCTATATTATTCTGTTTCTATTTTATACTTATTAGAGTAGAAATGTGCACTTAAATGTGCATGTATGTATGTATATGTAAAGAATGTTAAGCTTTGTTAACTAATGAACTCAGTATCAAGTCCTATGTTGTTATTATAAGAGATTAACTAATTGAATAAAAAATACGTTCACTTCTATATAAAATAAGAATAGTACTTCGAAACCAATATTTATATTTTTACACTTACTTTTAAATAAAAATAAAACACAAACATTAACTATAATCGTTTTATTTCGAACATAAAAAATACAAGTTTTGCTGATTGGCATGTTTTCTATTTTCTGCGCAGTTGTCTCCATGTTGGTTACGATTACAGATTTAATGTTAACTTTCATTGTTGGCAAGACCTTTTAATAAGACAAGCTTGTATGTTTTAAATTTTAATTTGTCTGCAGCACCGTCTATGCACTGGTCCATTACTTACTTTCTATAAGAAAAAACAAAAAAAAAAATAGTACTAGTCAGGGTAAACCAAACTGTTGTTGTTCAAGAAGTAATTTAAATAATACATTAAAAGTTTAATAAAAAATATTCATCCCTCCTTTTCTGTACAACCTATCAGTACCCACTCTATAATGGCCAAGTTCTAACCTTGAACACAGCAAAGAAGATCATATTCCTGGTAAAACTAAATTATCAAAATACATGTGTACATACATAGTATGTACATATTTGCTTTACTCAGAAAAAATAAAATGAAGGACTAGTTAACTAAACTAGAAGTTCAACGAATGAATATAAATACAATCAAAAGTATGAGACCTTACACCTCTTTCTTTGCTTACAGCTTTATAAAGTTATAATTACTATACTATCGAAAAGTCGATCGATAAGCTAACCTAAGTTTAAACAAAAAATGGTAGGATCTGATCAGATTGATTCCAAATCAATTTTCTAGATTACCAATCAGCACTGTAAAATGCTGGACAAAAAACTGGCTGAAGGGCAATTTGTTATTTCATAAGCTTTTTCATGACAGTTGTACTCTCGGATCTTTGTCATACGCTTGTGAGAGATGTAACCATTTAATAACTTGTAGGTGTTGGCTGATGATCGATCTACGAACCCCTCGCTCCATAGTCTAACGCACTAACGACTTAACTCACGGCTTACACCGACGAAGTAACCACCTACTTAAGTGAAATTTTCTCCGAGCGGAGAAACTTACACACATCTTGGGCAAGATCTGTCTGGAAATACTCGTACCCATCAATATTTCAGTTCAATATGAAATGAAAAATTTGGTAAAAAGAACAATCCGACCTCCTGTTTTATAACCACACGTCATACCCCCACCTTGAGAAGATGCGTCAATCAAACATCTTATCGAACAGAAGTTGAGAAAGTACATAGTCGATGTGTTGCGGGAGAAATTCAAGATTTTTAAGGAAAGAGAAGTAGCCTTCAAACGAATAGCTGTCACTTGGATGCATGACATAAACTGGGCTTCTAATACGATTTATGTATGTGCATATACCTAAGGTGCATCACACGTAAACCAGTACCAGAAAATGGTCAAAAGTCTTAGCTGAAAAACCAGAATTTTATTCCTTGGCTATGGTATCTACTTATCCATTCTCTTGTCTAAACATAAACTGAAGTACCACGCGCGCTTCAAAGGGTTAGCAAATATAATAACCCAAGACTCGTATAACCACATTTAACACGTTGAAAACTCTCCAAAAAGTGATCTGCACTCTAATCCTATCTCACAAAACATGCTACGAGACGCACTCCAATCAATCCCTTCACTCAATATCCAGAAAAAAAAACGAAATATCAATCTCATTAAGATTTGATTGACACTCCTCCCGATGTTGTCATATTTGAAGAGGCCCGGAAAGCAAAGCAAATCAACTGGCTTTTGTTGATGCTCGAACCTGCCTGTCAAAACATCAATTGTAGAGCGCGCTGTTCTGCGCGCAGCTGGTTTTTCTGTGTTGCCTCTCCTGTGCAGCATATTCATTCAATCTCGTCAGCGCTCTCGAGTGGGTACTTATCATTTGATGATCTGATCTGTTGTTGATCTTATCAACTGCGCTCTCACCGAGTCCTATACGGCAAACCCTTCTGCGTTACAATATGCGCAAAGCGCAATGTCAACAACACAGCCGCAGAAGCAAGACGAAAGAGATTGTGATCGTTGTCTGAGTTTTTCATGTCCATAGCTCAGGTAGGCAACAGGATCACTATAGATCGAGCATCAACTACTACTAACAGCAATACTGTCGAGAACAAATGTCCGAACAATTTGGGATTGATTGAGATTTCAATGGCCCAGTTGAAGTGGTAGCTGTCAGTTGTGTGTCATGGATTCAGTTTCGATTGTGAGGAATTTTTTTTTTCATATTGAACTCTGGGTTTGAAGGACAATTTGCAAATGTTTGCACCGGGGATTATCAAGCGATTTATTGGGTTCACAAGGCGCCTCCTGGAAAGGAATTTCAATGCAATATTTTCATCAGATTGATCGTTAAGATGACGGAAGATAAATTGACAGTGGGCAGATGGTTGAGGATCAGTTATGATCTTTAAATTGAAAGTAGTAATGATGAAGTAGGGAATGCATTCGTGCTGTACGAATATACTTTCATTACTGGTAGTTCCATCTTAAAAATTGTATCTGTGCTGTCATTTCCCTACATCAGAATCAGCGAAAGGGTGTGAAAGTATTCTACGGGAAGTAAATGCCGAGAGAGCAGCGACGTGTGAAGTTCAGCACTGGGATTCAAAATCAATACCAATTAAACCTATTTTCAACCGATAAGACAGACACTTTTAAAGAACTTTTCAATAGAGACAAAACAATTTTGTATTTTAATATAAAGGCACCGTTAAACTATTCCTATGATCTGTGAATGTCAAAACATCAGCCAAGGTTTACATTTTTATCATGGTGAAGTTTACCAACAACCAACGTTTGGAAATTAAATAAATTTAGGACCGAAATTCGGAGACGCTGGTGACTTTGTCAAAAACCAAAGTTCGCATAATGAGACAGTAAAAAACCCACATCTGCTTCAAGAGACTTCAGATAGATTTCATGCAGGTGGTCTGATTGAACCGTATTTTGTTCAGACTCTCATTTACTAAACTATTTCGTACAAAAACGCTCACAACCTATAGCTCGCCCAAAGTTGGGGACTACTGTTTTCATAAGTGATTCATAGTTTTACTAAACTTATGCAAGTACATACTTACTCAATAAACAATTCCATTTCTTCTGTTCTCGCTGTGTACATAATAAGTAACATTCAGTATTGGCAGCTAAGGTTCCGAGCATCTTGGTATTTTTGTTTTCATAATGGAAACTGAGATTCGAAGACTCTCTTTATAGAAACGTTCTTGAATTCAAAGGTTGTATGTTCAGAAACCCTTGGTGACTATTGGTTGACTTTGTAAGGTGTAGCTTCTGAGTGTTCTTTTTAATTTTCGCTGAACAATTATCTACCCACGTCTGCATCTGGAAAGAAATTATTTATTTAGTTTCGGCTGGATAAGTGTGACAGTTATGTTATGATTTCGAAAGAATTTCGCCTAACAACTAAATGGAAAGTAGGACTGAAACGCTGGGTATGTCATAGGGATTTTTTTAAGTTCGTGCTTAATATCATGAGCCGATGAGCATTAAAACGATCCGATACGACCCGATCCAGCTTGGTTTGGGATGGGTCAGACTAACAATGTCACGAGCTCGTAAACCATTTACATATTAATTTACATATTTACATATTGGTTGCAATTAATAAACAACGAAATAATAATATGTGGGATCGGAATCTTTGTGCAGGTCAGATTCAAACTTAAAACAGAAAAAGCTGGAAAATAAAAGCAAATGGGTCAACCTAATGGATGACCCTACGTACCAATTGCTTGT
Organism: Xylota segnis; assembly: GCA_963583995.1. Lineage (NCBI taxonomy): Eukaryota > Metazoa > Arthropoda > Insecta > Diptera > Syrphidae > Xylota > Xylota segnis. The sequence goes on along the minus strand of OY757237.1, from coordinate 76,548,909 downwards.
AAAGCTTAGAAACATGTTACGAAACTGGGTACTAAGGACGATAGACACGGGAAAAGAACATCAGTACTCTTCCACATGAAACATGATTCTCTAACTCACAGATTTAGTATAAATAGTCCTGCTCATCAAAAATTTCAACCGATTAAATTAGAAGGTCTGTTAGGTGACACAATAGATCTATTAAGCTCGCAGTGCCCTTGCACAATACATTCAGTCAAATCAATTTTCAAATTTGCTTTCTAGCTAACTCCTTTCTCGCACCTGCATCTCGTCGAACACCCACAAAATTCCAAAACAGAAATTCTAAGAATTCATTACAACAAGATACACTCTCTCCATCGGACCAACACTCTCCTAATGAACTCTAATCACTCAGACCGATCAATGGAATCGGATCAATCCCCCCAAAAAACACTCTTCAAAATGAGCTGTTAAACGTCTCAAAGAATATCCACTTCACCGGTTACAGAGTGTCAGAAAGTCTGCACAACGTGTGCAGCGTGCGCACCTCAACAATGCATCGATATCATCAAGAGACACTTTCAAATTGTCGAGATCAATTCGGCGCGCGGACTAGCGCGCACTCTTGAATCAGGGCATTGATTCCATTTGGACTTATTGTGGACATTTGATTGATTGACACGAAAACATAACACATTCGATCTCTGGGTGCTGTATCTATAGATATACAGATACTATATACATACATATGTTTGTGGATTTTGTTTTTATGGTCATTTCCAGAGACCACTTGTCTGCGGTTGATATTTATTTAGGCGCTCTCGAGCATGCCGAAGGGGGGATCCAACACCAGCAATGGATGGATCTCACATGGCCTCGAGTGTGATCGATTGATCTGTCAATGATTTTTCAGAGTGAAATCAAAAATCATTTCAAGAGATGGATTGATTGATTGAAGAAATGATTTCTTCTGATTCAGGATGACTTTTCAAAAATATCACACACTGAAGTGGGGGATTTGCCGCCGAGCCATTGCCGCTCTGACACTTCTACGGGATAGTCTCTCATCGGGGTTCTCTGTGTATCGATCGTGCTGTTGTTGTTAAGTGTGTGGCATGATCAATGAATGATTGGATTAGGAATACGCATATCATCTTGTGTCTCGGATTGAATATTATTTTTTGTATTCTCGCTTCTTTGGTTCGCAACTTTTTTTTTCTTTTTGGTTAATTTGATAACTGAAATTGAAATTGATCAGATGTTGATCGATTACTATTCGATGTTATCGGCGAACGAAGGTGGGAAAGTTTCTCTCCGGATATCTGCACTTCATTCTAAAATAGGTAAACACTGGTGTCGTTGTCTGTCCTAAGAAGACTGTTAAGTAGTAAAAAGCTTTGTACAAGTGTTTCTGAGAAGAGTGGAGTTTAGGCATCACTGTAGAAGAAGTGTATCTCGTTGGGTCTTTAAGGCCTTACAAGTACTTTTGTAGTGGCAATGAATTTATCGCTCTCATGGATAATGGATTTTCTTTCTCTTTTCTTTTTAGGTAAGTAACTGGATTTTGGCAATTTGAATTACCTGTGATAGTGGTAGCAGTGTTTGGCAGTACTGGGGTTGTTTTCCTCTTGAACTGTTTATCATTACAAGGACAAGGACTTGTATGTATGCATGTGGTTTAGTACAAAACAAAAAACGATTAACGAAGATAAACAAGTAAGTATGTAGTACTAGGATTTGAGATTTGATTTGTTTGTGGCAATTGGTGATGTTAACAAAAAGGGTTGTTGGAGCCTTGGAACCTGTCTCGTCTATTCAGACAGTGCCTACTTGACTACTAACGGACAGAGTCATGGATTTGCATAAAATAACAGTTGGCGCATTAGAAGGCCGAAACATTAAGTACTAAGGATTAACTGTGCGAAATGTACCAAGCGTAGTCCTCCCGGGACTTTACTCAAAATTCGTCACAATGTAGACTAAAGGATTTCCAATTCCTGTAAACGCAGTGGAATCAGTCCGCTGTCTCACTAGCATAGGAATATTCAAAAGTGAATATAATATCACGCACATCCTGTCTGGTGGGACGATTATTACGACTGAAAATTGTAGTATGCGCTCTCAGAATTTCGGTAGTAATTTTTAATAATTTCCAAACGTTGCTCGTTCGTAAGCTTCGTCGTTATACGAATGTAATCCTTGACTGACGTATTGACACTGACAGATAATAACAAAAGTTGAAGGGTGTGTTTGTATTAAAATACGAAATTGTTATGTCCCTATTGAAAAACTCTTTACCTGGACTACTTCTTTCATTCAATTAAATTTGACCGTTCACCGTTCTATTAGCCGTATATTTACCACCAAGGTAAATATACTGACAAACGTATTACTAAAATATTTTAATTTCAAAAAATCTGTCTACGTGTGTGTTTGGTTCTGTGTTCCAACTATGCAGCAATGACCTCTTAATTGAGTAACAAAACGCTCATGAAGAACTAATAACATCTGAACTCTATGCCTGCTGTCACACAGAATTATGGACCTTCAACAAATGACAACAAACGTGGAGTGAGTGGCAGACGTCGTTGAGCTGAAAATTAACTCGGCAAAAACAAAAATGATCAGCCTAGGACCGAGCTCATCAGCTCATGTATGCATTGCTGGACAAACGGTTGAGAGTAGTGGATATACATTGGAAGTTTTGTCTCAACCGATGGCGGAACCGAACTGGATGTAGCCAGCCGAATAGGCAAATCAAAATCTGCGTTTGGGATGCTATCTACAGTTTGGCGTAGCAATGTGATTAGCTTAACCACCAATCTACGACTGTTCCGTTCCAATGTTGAATACGTGCTGCTATATGGATGTGGTAGCTGGAGGGCGACCGCCACTATCACGCAAACGTTCGTCAATAGATGCTTAAGTTATATCTTTAGGATTTTCTGGCCAAACCGTATCTCTAACGAACAACTCCATAAGAGAACGGGCCATGAACCTATAGGTGCAACAATACGACGACGAAAGTGGCAGTGGATTGGACATACTCTCCGAAAGGGTGACAGGTCCATAGCTAACCACGCGATGCAATGGAACTCGCTTACTCAGAATGGCAGGATACGCGGCGCTCCTAGGAGTACGTGGCGAAGAACAGTTGAGAAGGAAGCACGGCAACTGGGAAAGAATTGGGGAAAACTGAAACACATTTCCAGAAACCGCACAGAATGTCGTAGGCACTGTCAAGGCCCTAGGACCCACAAGGGGATACAGGACTTAAGTAAGTAGTTTAGGTAATTGGAACTATGATTGGCCAAAGCTTTTGCACTGAAAATGGGTACAAGAAAGATCGAAAGATGTCTTAATATTGGCACACATTAAGGAGAAAAACTGTCCCTTGTTCTCGGATTACTTTCAAAACCTCAGAGATTTAATGTTACGGTCGATAGCGCGTGTGCTTGTGTTTTGGCGAATGCTATAGATAGGCTAATAGCTTTTCCAGAGCAATGACACAATCTCTACAGATGAAATGAGAGTGAATAGACCCCAAAGGTCTAATTATTATGTGCAATCTGTTGGTTACATTACCTGAGTTCAGTTCCATATGTTCAAGTTGTTTTCCAGAAGCCCTATGAGAGAATAGGATCTTATGAAATTCGATAAAAACTAAACCACTGTTTACGTACAAGTAAACTACCCCTAAAAGCCACAATTCACTTCAAAACTTCCTACGTTTCGCAACGCAACTATATTATTCTTTGGTTTTTTTTTGAAAAAAAAAAAAAAAAAACAAAAATCCTCCAGATGCCATTCGATTGAATAGAATAGTCCTAAAGGACTGCATTCCTTTCCGGATTTTTTGTACCACTTCCTCACAGACTGCGCTTGCCTCTTAAAAACCCCACACAAGCACGTATTCACCCAAATCGTCCGCTGGTTTGCGTTGTTTTGTATCTTTTATCTGTTTCTCCCTTTTAAATGCGATTTTATGGTCCATGAATCTTGGTGCTACTTCTTAATACTGTTGTGCTGTTCCTTACTCTTCTTCTTCCTCAACTACTTCTTGCGGAGAGTTGTTGATGAGGAACAAACTTTCGCTGCATTCTTATTTTGTTTGTTGTGCACCACTTCGCCTTGTAAAAGCAGAGATACATCGAAAATAAAAGCAAAAAAAGAAAGAAAAAAACCTCAACCAAAGATGTCCCTAAAATTTGAAGCATTCGATTTGCTCGCCTTCAGGTATTTCACCGAAAAAGAAAAGTATCAGCGCTGCCCCTTCATTTCATCTCTTCAGTTGTTTCGGATACAATTTTGTTCTCTTTTTTGTAAACTTGTCGTAAAGTGATTTGTGGTCGACGATGGAGTGATTTATGGTTGATGTGGGTACAATACTGTTGTGGAGATCCTCGCTTTTTGGGGAGAACAATTTCTCGTATGGGATATCTTCAAAGACTTCCTGGAAATAAAAGTCACTGAAGCGCGCGCGGCGGCGGCTATATAACATGAACCTTTGGTTGACATAATGGAGTCGCATTTCAATCAGTTTGTTTTGTGAGGAGTAGAAATGCACCTTCACACACACACACACACACACACACACACACGCACACACACACACACCCCTCACTGGATAATGATCAAAGTAAAAGGAACAAGGAACAGAACTACGCACGCTAAGAGAGATGGTAAAGATTTTGTGAAGGAGATAGTTAGTGCCCCTAGTAGCTTGTTAGCGAATCTTTTCCACGCCTCACATTCTAGATACATAAATAACAGGTGCATGGTCCAAAAGACATTAACCAAACAGGCGCAGATCGACCTCAATTGGAACGAGCGCGAAATCTATTGATGACTGATAAAGAGTAGTTTCAGTGGGATTGGTGTAGGTAGGGCATTCTCCTGTTCTCCTTTGGGAGAGAGATCGTTAAAGACGGAACGCTCCCCCACGTCTGGGGGCTAATAAATAACCTTAGGATTCTTGTTTTGCTTTGACGTATGAACAGAAGGCGAAAATTCCTGCAGAGCATGCCATTCTTAGAGGGACTCTCTGTGTGCGCGCAAAGAGAGAGCACGCCTGTGATAATTGGAAGAATTCTGATGAAACAAGCTAATTGGATGCCACAGCGTCGAGTCGGTATGATCCTAGTTGTAAGCCTTTCGTTTGATATAATTACCTCCATTAGGTGGAGCTTGAAGGGAATGCGATACTGTGTCGGTACAAACTAAATCCATCATGCAAACACGAACCTTTATTGCTGAACGTAACAGATGAGACACAGTGGTGTTCAAGAGTTCTTAGTTTTTTAAACAAATAACGTTAGCATAGAGGGCATTCTATTGGTAGGAAGTGGATCTTAACTCACTCATGTAGCGATCAAACTAAGTAGATGGTATAAGACCATAATGACGGCAATTTCAGCGTAAAAATGTAAGATAGAGCAATTGAACATTCGTCTGGTTTATTGGCAGTTTGTCGACTAACAACCGATCGGAAAAAAGTCGCTACTAAATAAGTCCTGGGTATAATCGATCTAGATTACTTGCAGTCTGGCTCATGTTCGACATGATGTCATTTTTTGGTGAATAGATAACTAGTCGGAACTTTGAAAGTAAACCAGCATGTTCTATGTCCACATAGCCATATTAAGACAGCAAACAAGTATTTGTTCATAAAAGAAGACCGACCATTGTTTTTAAGAAAGCATTAACAGCAAAATTCGTTTAAACCTTAGCAATCCTAGAATGGTAGCAGTCAGAATTTGGTATAAAAAGTACTATTTTAAATCCTTTTAGAAATTGTTTTCAGAAGCATTAAGTCTATATCTACTCAACTATTCAAATAACAAGACACTAGTTATTTAAATCAGTGTCATATCAATCAACTCCTGCTCTCATATCCACAGCGGTGAATCCTGAGTTCCTCAAATCTCGTTTTCCGGTAGCGTGAGAAGAGAGATTGATTGACATCTACAGTGAGATCGAAACTACGTAACATTCAAAATTACATCAATATTTTGGAAAACAGGGAAGTGATAGAGGATGAGTCAGTACTTACATCCCAAAAGTGGAATGGCAATTGGTTATTCTTCAGATTGCTATTTGTTTACCACTTCAAATGCCAATACTTAAATATGTATAAGTATCCTCTTAGCCCATAACGTAGACAAGAAGTTTACATCTTATTAAGAGATGCAAAGACACGAAGACTTTCATTCGATGTGTTAACCTCTAGTGATAAAGTATTTTTTATTGAAATATTCATTGAAAAAGTAACTCGATACGTATCTCCTAATTTATCGTGCGATGACACCTTTTATAACGGACGAGACCAATAGATCACAATTTCTACAAGGACACTGGACCAAGAATATTGAGCCAGAAAAGAAAAAAAGACGAATGAAAGACCAACTCTTCTTACTTGAAAAGTAAAGCGTATTCTCTAGAGAAAACTTATCCTACCAAATGTGGGTAAAAATACCCTTGCATGCCTTTCCGCCGCTCAGGTACGTAAGCGTTTTTATACTGACAATATGGCGAGGTCAAGAAGGCTTGGGCCTGGTTAGAATGTAATGCAATATTTGTCAGCAACATTAGCCTCTTTGCCGACAATCAAGGGTTTTAACTGTTGTTTGTCCTTCTCGGATATGAATGAACATTTCACTGATGAGTTGCAGGCCATAGGCATATTCTAAGCTTGGTAGAGGGAGTATGACTCTAAGGATTCAGACTTAATGGCAACACCAGGATATGCCTTCGATAATGGTTCGACATTTTGTAAATTAAAATAGATATGGACTAAGCTTAGTCAGAAACGTAGTGCCGGTTCATGCTAAAGGAATCATAGATCCTAGTCGATCTAGGACACTGTTTGATAGTTGTAAAGGAGTTGCAACGACCAAAAGGAAACAATTCTTATTCTTAGGGATTCTTTTCTTCAATGAACTCAGTAAAATTGCGTCGTGAACATATTTTGCTTCACAAGAAGCTCCGTTTGTCTATGTGACAATATTAATGGTGTGACACACTCTACTAAACTAAATATGTCTCCATCTTGGTACAGATAGCCTGGCAACCCTAATAAAATGGGACCCCAGCTTCTCCATACCATTCGTGTTGTGAGTGTTATATTATTTACACGAATGGAAGGGGCCTAATGTTTAATGCCGTGTCCGAAGGGCAACTGGCAACCCTAACCCTGTACAAATTTCTACATATTTCTTGCTCAAAATTCTATAAGCCCAGATATTAGAGGTACACCTGGAGAGGTAGCCAGGTTTATACTTGTATGTTTAGGCGTACAGTAGAGTATCATTATACGTACTTTTCTTTACAAAACAATATGTCTGCATATGTACATACATATGTATGTATGTATAAATTGACAATTCATCGAAATTTTCATGATATTGAAGGAAAGGGCGCGGAAAACAAATGCAGTTAGCCCTATAAAAATCCGACTGTGTAAAGGGTTTGTTACGCTGAAACAAATCTATGTCGGTGGAGCTAATCCAGAAAATTTTTTCTCCACCACTGTACCTCACGTAATTCGAGATCCTAGGCAAATACTCAACGCACGCACGTTGTATAGGTACAAATACTTCATTCTCTTGGATGCGTGTGTGATGTGTGCGCGCGCGATATCGAACGCGCAGATCAGTTGCACACGAGATAAAATGTTCGACCGATCGCTGTCGAAGGGAGCTGGCTATAAATATCCATGAATATTAATTTATTGGAATCATGTTCGGGGAGTCGATATTGATACAAATCCATTTCGCCAAGATGGTGTATCGCGCTTATCCTAAACCTCTCACACTCACCCCCTGTCGCTCCCTCTCACCATTCTTTATCTGCGCATATTTTAATTAATTCTGTCGATTAAACGTTGATTTATTATCGTAGCTGCTGCACATCGATCGATATGCTCTGGTGCTGTGTGTGCCGAGCTTCTGTGATGATCCATACACACGCATGTACAGACCAGCGGGAGCAGAGTAGTCCGTCTATCTGTCATCGTGATGTGTTTCGCTTGATTGGACTCATGAATCCATTGGCAGCAGTATCACTACATACATGTACATATATGTGTGTGTGAACACTTGGGACAGGGAATATAGCTAAGGCTAACAAAATTATTTAATTTCTTCTCTAATTGAGGCCATCTGTCGACAGCTATTAATATGATGACAGCGCCAGAGAGTGATACATAGATAACACGTACTCCTCGTATTCCGCTCTGGAGGAAAGAAAAGTTTTCTCGAAAAAGTTTAACACTGTACGATGATGGGGATGATGACGAAAGTGTGAGTGGAAGGATTTTTTTTTTTTTTAGAGATGTTAGATGAACAATGAGTTGCAACCTAATATGGAGTTTTGGCTATTGTAAATGTTACCATAAATGCCTGATCCACTTATGACCATAATCCCTTTACAACCCTTGCAAACCACCAACCAAAATATGAATCTAAAACATTACTTCTTATTCGAGAGATCCGTTCCATAAATTCCAGTCGAAAATGTTTTAATTAAAAGTCTAAGTGAAAATTTAATAACTTCAAAGCCCCCTACGCATAATGTCCACACTTGACTGTCACAAAAACAAGACAATGCGACATCGATAAACATTAACTGACAGGCACATAGCATACATTTCTTGGCATCATTTCCTCCATCCTCCAACACCCATGTGAGTTTTGTTTTATAGGTCGATTGCATATACAAAAGTCCGGACGATGCCAAAGGCTCGCTACTGCCTGTCGTAGAAAGGATCAAGGAATGCGTACATTATCCCATATGAAAGCAATCCGCACAAAACTGTTTGAAGGCATACATATGTATATATTCGTACATACATACTTACACATTTTATTAAAAAAAAAAAGAAAGAAAAACACGCGACATCCATGTCACCCATGTCGGCAGGACTACAAATAAACTGACAGACATTTGCCCGATTATAATATGGAACTGCTTACTCTCTTCGCAGTTCATGTAATGATATGCGGACTAGTAGGACTATGGTTAAAGGACACAAATGCTTGACATCCTTTTACGCAAAATAAGACAGGGCGAAAGAGAAACAGAAAATCTTTCACTTGGTATTATTCACTTCTCGACTGACATGAAGGAGGAATAGATAAAGAGTCATACATATAGGAGGAGGTTGACGATGGAATTGCTTATGAGGAACAGGGGTTAACCTAGAATTAGGGTTCTTCTATTAATTTGAAGTGCATGGCCTTAGAGTTTTCATTAAGTTTTCTGCATTGAAAACCTTAATGAGATGTAAACTCTGAAGTAGTTTTAAGGATTAGAATAGACTTTGAAATTATCACCGTTTTCTTAATCCATGGGTATTGTTTGCAATGAGAATTGATGTTGATTTGCAAATACCCCGTAGTCAAACTGTTTTTATAGCCTTAAAACGAAGTTCTCTGATCTAATATCATTGAATAAGGATCCTTACTATTTACAATCATTCTGGTTGTAGGGTTGTACCTATTACAATAAGTCTAGGATAAAAGGCCACATTTAAAATATTTTTTCTGACAATATTATGCATTGGTATCCAAAGATACTTGAAGGACTTTATTAAGATTCTGCTGTCTAATAGATCCCGATATACAGATGAATAAGAGAATAGATGAACAGACAGTATGCGGTGTATTGTAATGATGTACTAGAATGTTGTTTTTTAATATCCAACTAAGATAAGATCTGTCTAGTGACATTTCTACACCTTAAGTTGTTTGCATATAGAGAAAGGAATGCCATAATTCTGGTAGTAGGATCTCAACGAATCATGTGATTGGTATTTCTCTGCTTCTTGCAAACGACAACTAGCATGCTCAAACAAAATACGAATGAGTACCACTACTTTTAAGACAGTACTAGATAATATACATCAATGTAAAAAACTACATACCTTACAATCAATGCCAACAACGTCATTTGAACTTCTGCATGATTGACCTCCACCGATAATATTTAGTTCTTCCAAGTCACAGGAAAATGAAGCACAAAATTTCGAAATAGTTTACTATCGTCGTACTGTGCCCTACAAACATAAAAGTGTTATTAATTAATTAATAATATTAATTTAAGAATAGGATGCAGCTTAAATATAGTCTGTTAGAAACTCTTATAATTGCTATAATCTTTTGGGCCAAAATTGCCTCCATGCCTATAGGTAGGTGAAGTGTGTGATTTGGTTTCTATAAAATAGAGACATAACAATTTTGTATCTTAATACAAACACCTTCTCAAAACGTATGTCAAATCTTACATTTTGATCACGAAAGACCAACGATTGGAAATTTCGAAAAATCACTACCGAAATCCTAGCATACGCATACTCAAATTTTCGGTCATAATAATCGTTCCACCAGACAGGCACGCACACTGTAGTGAATAAATTTGAGTCAAAATATTCACTATTAACTGTTTTGTTCCCAGTCAGACAAATAACTCAAGAACTGAAGGCCCTCGATCATTTTGAAGTGCCGAAACTTATCCGATTGGGCCTGCAAAAATTTAAAGAAAATCGTGAATTTCGTCCAATAATCATCTTCGTCGAGGAAGCTCATTTTTGGCTCAATGGCTTTGTCAAAAAGCAAAATGTGGATTATTTCGCAGCAATAGACCCACATGTGCTGCCACAATAGATCGTGTGGTGTGAATTTCATACCGGAGGTGTGAGTGGACTGCATTTTTGTTCGATGAAAATCATCACCATGTTACGGTTAATAGAGTAAGCTATCTACCGTGTCATGTTATAGACTATCTTTGACCAGAAATGGATGGACTTTACATCAGTGAAATGTGGTTACAAAAAGATGGTGCCACATACCACACAATTAATGTCGAGGAATGGTCCGATAGAATGGCAATCTTGCTTATATGACTTAACGCCGTTGGACTTTTTTTTATATTGCTTTGCTATATTGTCGGCTTATGCCAACAAGTCAACAACATTAGAGGATATCAGAAACAATATCAAACACGAAATTCCCAACACTTCGGTCGATATGTGCGGAAGAGTGGATGAAAATTTGCTCCAAAGAATCAATCCCTGCAAGTGTAGTGGTCATTCAAACCTTTACTTAAATCTAACATGTGTACTATATCTGAAATAAGTTTCAACCTTTTATCTCAATTATTCTGTGTTTTATTTAAGTACAGAATTGTTATGCCCTTTTTGAAAACGTTTTACTTTCTAGCCGATCTTTAGAATTTCATAGTCTGCCCAACTTAACCAAGATCAAATACAAGACAATTCAGCTGGTGAAGAGGACTTGAAACGAACTTGGAGATGGTGAGTTCTAATCCTCTGCAATACTTTTAAAATGCGCTTAAGGATTAAGGAAGAACTTTACCAATGTGAAGCTTGCACACTGCAATTTCTTAGGACCGAAAATATATAGATGCATGCAAGTCTTTAAAAAGTATGCTGAACACATTTAAATATCACCAGTTATACATTATAGCCGACAATGTCCGGAATGAGAGTATGAAGTATGAGTTTTACTCACCACTTGACCTTAAAATTCCGAACTCGCAGGAAGTTATGATGTGACCCTTCACAACAGATTAATTTAAATTTAATTCCGAAAGATTCTTATAACCTTGGGGTGGATTACGTCTCTCTCGTAGCGCTACACAAAAATCCTTCTTCAACCAACTCAAATCGATATGCCTTGTGCACCAAGACGAGCGTCATTATAACTCGAAGCAGAGACGAGACAAGTCATTCAATTCAAGATGTGTCGCCCCCAATCACGTCTCCAT